>VWZT01015218.1:712376-749457 GCA_013397055.1 Pachycephala philippinensis
AAAAAAAAAAAAAATACTGCAGTTTACTGCAGTTTTCTTGGTATTTGAACTCACTGAACTTCTCTGCCATCTGCAAAAATTGTAAGGCATTATTTAAAGGTGAAGATACTTAAATGCCTGGGGTTGCTAAATTCAGGTTTTTCTCATTTCTCAATCTGATTATTATTCAAATGCACTCTTTTTCTTTGATAGAATCAAGGCACCTCTTGGTGTTGTCTGAAAACCATAGCCCAGAAAAATGAAATAATATCAATTATCATGAGTGATATGTAGAAGATTGAGCATCAACAATGTATAAACACTCAAACCCGTTACAATACAACCATAAAATATGTTGGGCAAACCTCAGAACACCAATTGGCATACAAACTACTTGATAGCTAATAAAGTACTTGAATAGAAAAATGAGAAGTATTATTTAAAGCACAGTATGTGCAGAAAAACAGTTGCAATATTTTGTACTAAATTATACAACTCAGATAAATACTGGAAATGCAATGTTGTCAAATTTATACCAAAGTTGATGCTATGGGACTGGTTTGAAGTTCAGCCATTCAGCATGAGGTATTAGGCAGTATAAACTTAGTTCTCAACTTCAATTTACAGCTTGTAGGAGAAGTTTTCCTGCAAGGGAATAACATCTCTGCCATCAACAGAGGGTCATAACAACCTGATTCCCTGGAACGCCCATGACAGGAGAAGGATTACATGCAATAAAACAGAAGTCACTGAAACTCCCCAACTCACAGCAATTGATTCGTAATCTATTAAATGAGGCAAATGATTTACAAAGGTCTCTGTTCAGACAATGGAGGGAGTTAATATCTACAGACTGAAGTGACATGTACAGTTTTTCTAGATTAGCGAGGATGACATACATTATTTACCAGCTTGGGTATTATTATTCTTTTGAAGCTTCCATTTATGTCCAAAGACAAGCTACAGAACAGAGGGTAGCAGAGCTGTTCAGACTCACCGTTTGTCATTAACAAATGACCTTCTCATAGGTCTTAAAGTGTCTTGAATATGCAAACTCCATTGTACCAGAACACCTTCAGCCCCACAGGAGAGCAATAAGAACGACCTGGGAAGACTTCTGTTAAAATAATTATTCTAGATGAAAGTACCAGCCATTTCTGAAGTTTATTAATACACTAGTGTACATTGCTAATAAATTAGTGTATTAATAAAATGTTAAGGTGACACTCCTATGAAACCATTGTTTTAGTCTTTTCTGGCATGTACACACATGGCCAGTTTTCACTGTAAGACCTTCAGGTCTTAATGGTATCTGTCACTGTTCTCTACACTCCAGCATTGCAAATGCATGTATCATAATTTCACCTCAAGTTTTAAAAAGATTAATTTCTACCTCTCTGGTCTGCAGAGTAGAACCTGAGAGTATGAACTCTTGGTTGCAAAATGAGGAAGTTATAATTATGGCAACGCTACAAGGGTTGTGCCTAAGTTTTTAATAGCATTCATCTTGAAGTACTTTTTGTTACATCACCTAAAAAGACAGGGACTTGCTGGAGAAGAACCAGCAAAAAATTAATGCCTAGACTACGGATACATAGAGAAGGGCTCATATTTGGTCCTTTTTTTGGAAACAGTAGGAAACATCCTCACTGTTGGTGCTTCTGCACGAATCAGCACCAAGCCGAAGGATAACTTTGTGTCTAGGCCGCTGCAGAACAACAGGGGACATGAGTTGTTTTCAGCACTCAAACAGAATTTAATCTCCAGGCACATCCTGCCCTGCTTTTCATCTGCAGAGCTCTTCTTGTATTAGTAAAAGTATCAGCAGAAGTCAGGAAGAGCTACAGGGTCTGTAGGATCCCTCCCACTCCCTAACTTCTCATCTCACATGTCTTGGTTTCCCAAAGCTTCAGAGCTGAGCAGATGAGGACAGAAATACACAGGGAAATTATTCCAGATGCTGTGGTTCAGTGTAAACATATCAATCATGGTAGGCCATTTCTGATGCATTATAACAGCAGCTGTTGAGTACAATAAATTATGTTTAATATGAAATATAGTTTTCATTTACAGAATAAGAAAAACTGTAAGTTCAAACCAAGAGTCTGGAGTTGCATGAAGTGTAACAACCTATCCAAAATGCTGCTAAGACAAAGGAAAAACACCCTCTAAAGCACACTGTGACCTTTCAGTGAGATGATATCCAGTCAATTACATGGCTGATATGGAACTCAGACTCTCTCAGTGAGGTTGATGGCACATGACCTTAACAAGGAGCCATTTGATATTAAAAAAAAAAAAACAACAACCAAAATCAAAACAGCTGGAGGACAGTAAAGGGGAGCATCATTACAGTGCATAACAGTGAAGCAGAAAAAAAGCATGTAAAAAAAATATAATGCTTACATCAACAATGCTGACTGATAAAGGAGGAAGAATTTAAAAAAGAGAAAAAACATAAGCTGGAAGAAGGAAAGAGACTGAAAGCCAAAGACCATGCCAGTGCCAAAGCACAACAAGATTTGACATGGCTGTAATTTATTCAGAGGGCAGAGCAGTGTAAGGGATCAGAGTTGGATCCTTTTTTCTGGACTTGCAGCCTTTTCCTGGGTTTTTTTCCTCTGTTGCCACATCACCCACTGTATGTTCCTCTCACCTGTATTATGCTTAGCAGTTATTTGGGAAGCCAAAGCTGTGCCAGCAGGAGCTGAGGGCTGTGCTGAGCTGGATGGGCAAAGGATGTCACAGGCAAGCCCAGAAGCTGCAAAACAGTCTGGATGGGGTAGGACACGAGCTGTTGTGGGGTGGCTCTGGAGGACTCAGAGGCTACACACACACACGCCTGAAAACCTTGTTGTGGTGAGCTCTTACCCTTTCCATAACACCCTGTGAAAACACACCCGTGCCAGCCAGAGTGTTGTAGGCACTAAAGTGCCTCATGTGCCAGATGTTCAACATTTAACCAGTGTTTCAGTTTAGTGGTGTTCTCACAAATGAGGCTACACATCAACTCAGATGCTCACAGCTTGCTTTCTGTAGAGAGACCTTTAAAAGCAGCTTGTTTTCAAAATCTGTAGGCAAATGTGAACAGGCAGTGATTAGAAATGTGTTTTTAGAGTCTGTGGGGATCTAGATTGGGCCCTCATCTGGGAGCTGTGAACAACAGATAACGCCAGAGGGGGACAAACAAAACTACGGCTGGATTTACTCTGTGTAGCCTGATACTGTGCAAGCAGGTGCAGTGACATGTCTTCATTATTACTTAATCTTTCCATCTCACAGATATGGGGATTGGGACAATGATGGGGATTGGAACTGTGGTGCAGCATACTGAACTGAGATAATCTAATTTACTTTAGTGTCTGCATCGGTATTCAAACTCAGCTGTTCATGAAGCAAAACAAGAAAATACATTTTGCCCCTTTTCTAAGCCATTTTTTGGCTGTTTCAATTATTTAACTAAGCTTCTCAGTGAAAATAAATGCCAAAACAGCTTTGTGGAAACCTTCTTCTCAGAAAAATAAAACCACTGAGCACAAAAACATGAAGAAAGGCAGAAAGATGAAAAACTTATTTCATTCCAAGCATGGATTGACTGCATATAAATTAATCATACTACATAGGGAAGGGAAGAGCAAATCTCCCTGAGATATAATTGTGTCATGTATCACAAAACAGATTCAGGTCACACCATGGTGGAACTGAGCATGAGTGACAGCAAAGGTGCAGTGCTGTGGCAAATGCATTTATGATCTTAAAAAGAAATAAATCAGCATTTGTTGATAATTACCTCCAAAAAGAGAAAGAAAAATAACTGCAGGACTTAATAGCACCCGCTCAGTCAGTCTATGGTGGAGCACTAATGCTTGTGATGAGGCAGGGGATGCTCTGCTTCCTGCAGAGATGGAAGAAATGGTGATGATACAACATGAGAAGCAATCCAAGAAGATGATCTGATAATCAGGAAGTCACAGAATACAACAAAGGTTTTTTAAAAAAGCCTTCAGGTGATTTACAGAAAACAAAATCTCTTATTTTATAATGCCAGATTTCTATTCCTGATCATTTAAATCAGAAGATGCTGCTTTAGCTTGTACGAGAAGAACAGAACCCTTGCAATGGCATTGTAATGAATATCAAAGAAAGGTGTGTCAAGACCAATAAATATTTGTCACAAAGACAGAACTGTAGACAAAGCAGAATCTCAGGGCGCATCTTCAGACCCTAGGACTACTTTGCCCTAAGTTAAGAGGAACCAGGCAGGATTTTGCTAACAAATTAAACTATTATTCTCTTCAACAGAAAAAACCAACCAACAAAAACAACAACAAAAAGCCCCCAAACAAACAGAAAAAAAACAACCCATAACAAATAAAACCCTCAAAATCCAAATAGATAAATTTTCATAACCAGCTGCTGCTCCCCATACCTTTTTGCTGGGGATGTGGCCATTCACAACACACCACAGACACCCTTAGCTTACAAATCATCCCCATGGCAAGCAAAGCTGTTCAATCCTGTGAGCACAAATACACAGTGGATGCTGCAAGTGTTACTAAAATATATCCTAAGCATCCCTTCTCCTGTTCCTGTTCAATGACTTTAAGGGGAGGTAGGCTTCCTGGACACTAAATTACTAGATTGTAACCTGAGGTTATCTTTTCTCCACCTACAGGCTTATGCATGTTTGTTTTACTTTGGAGGAAACTTCATCAATACTTAATACCCAACGACTTGACATCAAGAGAACTGCTCTTTTACGTCTTATGAAGTTTTTTTTGGGTAGAGGAAGGTTCCTCCATTAGCTTTTTGAAGTTCACAGTTTGAAAACTGAAGCTTTTGATTAATTTGTAAAGACAATTCTAGATTTACAGCTGTGTAAGAGAAGGAAAAAGAAAAAAAACAACCCCTCATCTGAGCTTGGAGTTCTCATGATAACACCAGCGTTCAGTGGGATTTCTGAGTTTAAAAAAAATCCCATGAGACAACAGTCTCAGTTAAATGCAACGGAATGCAGTGGTTCCTCTGTGTAAAGGAACATACCTGCACAAAGGAAACAATGCACGGGTAACCAGCCAGCTTGCACTTTGCATTTGCATTTCATCAAACCTCAGCGCTACTTTCCAGCGCAGCAGGCAGTTAGCTTGCCCTAATTACTGCCAGGGAGACCCAGATGCTTTTGTCAGCTCTTCAAGCACGGAGAAAGATTACCAGCAGCCAAGGCAGCCATAGGATCAAGGATAGCTCCTAACAGGAGGCTTGTAAAAAATCCACTAATACTTATGTTCTCGACTGAACGGAAGAAATCTAAACACCTTATAAATCAGAGATCAAGCCAGACTATTCACATACAGGATTATCTTCCATGCTGAAGAAACAAACCCAAACACGGTCAATTAAAGAGGGAGTTATCGCAACAAACTCTTTTTTGTGTCATTTGTCCAAATACAAAACAGTGCCTGGAGCAGATAGGAAGGCACAGCCATTCAGCAGATGTGCCTGCCCGTCGAAGGGAAAGGATGTGACAAAAAGATGTGGGGTCCAGCAACTCCCACAGCTGGGTGTGGGTTCAACCTCTTCCCGACTGCAGTAGCAGAGGAGGCTGGGGCCCGAAGGATTGCGGCCACTTTACCTACACGGGTAGTCTGAATGAAGTGAAAGCAATTACTATTTTTCACGTTTTGAAATTACATGGAGAGGATCCTCCATTCTCTTGCAAATTGAATTTCACAAGCTTTCAAAGCAATTTGGCTTAAGCTTGAGAAATAGACTCAGCAGCAGCTCTTTATCCAGCAGTAGTGGGGGAGGCCAGTGCCTCTTATCACTGATTTCAGCAGCTGGTTGAAACCAGCACAAATTCTCTATCACCATACAAAATACAATTACCTTTTTTACCCTCCTCATATGAAAGAAGAAAAAAAAACCTGTTTGTTTGAAAAACTAGGACTGCAGCTTAACCTGAAATGCTTTCTTCTGTTCAGCTATATGATTTTAAAAAAAATGAAAAGCCTGATTAATGCAGTTCAGGGCTGTGTGCATTGTAAATCTGTAACCATTTGCTAATTTATTATATATGGTGAAACTCACCTGGGTCAAACACAGTTTTTAACTACAAAGGTGACCTCAGAAGACCCAAGCTCTCCCATGTCCTGTCTCTGCTGATTGCTGAATTTGAACTGGTCATTTTGGCTTCTGTGTCTGCAGAATGAGCAGAGCAATCCCTTCTCTTTAGCAAAAGCCAAGGAGACACACTGACCGTAAAGGAGGTATTGAAAGTTTAATATTAATGTTATTGCCATTACATTGTTAGGAGTATGATCCTACTTTGAGCAAAAGAACAGAAAATTTGGAGGGAAGATCCTCTTGTTGCCGCAAAAGCAGCCGAATTGGCACCAGATGCCTCTGTGTGTCGAATCCCACATGACTCCAAGCAGTGTTCAAGTACTGACAATATCTGAGTCAGAAAATTTGTTCAGCAAATTAAATGCACTGCCTGAGATGGCAGGATAATATTCAGGAAAATAGTGTCTTATCCCAGCACAGATCTATTGCTCTTAATTTGTCTGGTATAAATGAACACTGACTTTGGGCCTAAATCTTTGATATTTGCAGGTGCCATAGCACACAATATTGGGGTCTACCTGAGTAGCTGGTGGTTAAGGATGGACTGCAAACCCAGGTGGTTCACTGTTTATTTGTCTCTTTGCCCATTTTTCATTCGGAATTCTCAGCTTAACAGCTCCTGGTTTGGTTTTTTGTTTTTTTTTTTTGGTTGGGTTTGTTGTTGTTGTTGTTGTTGTTGTTGTTGTTGTTTTAATGCACAACAAGAAAATTGGAATTTTGTAATTCACATTCTCGTCTTGGCTACACTGATGCCCATAACTGAAGTCAATAGAGTTGTACCACAGTGACTGAGAATTTGGCTTGGTATATGAAACAGTTATCAAGCAGTTTTGTTTATTTGCCAAAGTCAAGGATCTGCTACCCTTTACTTTCTGTCCAAGTCTTGTGCCGGGATAATACACATTTCTGATCCAACTCTCAGGGCCTATTCATTTGCAAGTAAAAAAAGAAAATATTAGAAAATTAAGAATTAGCTATTTGGCTGCTTTCAATGGTAGCTTTTTGTCCTTCTTTGAGAAACAATTCCTCTCAGAGAAACAAATATGTAGCTGCTTTGACAATACTAAGAAACTTGTCAGCACAGCCCAGGGAATTTCCTCTCTAGTCCACTATTTGCAGTTTCCTCTTGGTCAAGAGTGGCTCCAGTTTATTCCATGCAACATCTGCTTATTACTCTCTGTGCTTTCAATGGGTGTTTGCACTCCAGTTCCCAGAGCATAAGTGAAAACCAGCACTAAATGAGAGCTTTGCTGCCAGCCTGGGCAGAAAAGGAGTGACATCATTAGTGGCATCAGCCACATTTAGACCAGCTCTTCTTTGTCAGAGTCAGAGATGGAAACTTGGAGAGATCCATCAAAGTTTGTACTGGAGAAAGTTATACTAAAATTTATATTATGCCATAATATTGACAGATCTGAGGTCTGCTTTTGTTTATGGTTGTGTGTATTCATGTTTTATTTGCTAGCACCTTGTATCTTCTTAAGCTTCACCAAAACTGTTATAACTATGAGATTAAGAAGATTTATTACTCCTCTCTGCCTTCTCAAAGTGTCTTCATTGTCCAAACATCATCTTTACAAAGAAAGGCCTTGCAGCCCTTAAATACCTTCTATTCAAGATTACACAGATCACTTCTCTCCCACAGGAAGTTAAATACAGGCTCTTGAGGCAAATATGACAGCAGAGGATGTAGGAAAACAATCTGTCAATTATTCATGTATTTTTAACTGTCAGTAGTGTGGTACAGCAAGTGGAAAAAAAAGGAGCAGAGCTGACAGAGTAATGAGCCATCTTCCCCACGGATCACCAGTAAATGCTCTGCTGGTCACAAAGAACCACAATTAAGAGAATACTGGCATTGATAATTAATGAGCTATTTAAAATGTGCAAATCAGACTACACTTTACGTGCCCTTTCACCTGTGGGTGAGCTTTTGTAGACTGTAATTCACAGGTGCTCTGCCTGGACAGAAATAAAACAGTTCATTCATTTCAAATTTTTGTTACAGAACAGTGGCTCAGATATCAGAATCACACCTCATGTCACATCCTAATTAGAGAGATGAAAGAAAACAGAACTCCTTCTTCTGTAGGGAATGAATGAGAACTGATTGAGATTTTACCTTTAGCTTAGACCTAAGTTAAGATAGCACCAGAACAGACATTATTATTTCTACTTTCAAGAAAGAACTTGATTCAAGAAAAGACTTGGAAAGCACATGTTTAAATCCCTTCCAATCCCAGCATTTTCTTAAGAACATGTTTAAAGAAAACACATATATTTAAATACTATCTTGAATTGGAATTCCTCTGCATACTGAGGCCCCATATGCATCATCTGAAAAATCTCATATGCCTTATTCATCAGCAATAGATTTTATAAAATTTCCTTTAACACTACCACAAAAAATAAAGCAATTTCAATGATTACAGCCAATACTCAGGAAATGCACCATTACAGCTTTATCTTGCTGTTAGTATTTGTAAATAAAATTGTGCTCACACTGTGACTTTCACCCCTGCCACTGCATTTTTCTCTTCTTTGACCAAGGAATGCCAAATAGGAGTTTTACTCTAAATTCCTATTTTCTCCTATGGGCATATGGACTCTCCTTGTTACCTGACTGAAACACCTGAATACACTTCCTTTAATATTTATCTATTTTTCTTCCTTTTTTTTTCCCCTTTGGCTCCATCTGCCTAGGTCATGTAAGTACACTTTCTTACTGATGGCCTTGCCTAAAAGGAAACTTGCCATTTGGTTTGGTTTGGTTTGGTTTGCTTGTCAGCTGAAGACCATGAGCAAAATTTGCAAGTAATTCTGTGGAAAATGCGAACTTAAACTGCAAATATTAACCGAAATATGAACAGTTATATATTCAGAAAAACGGGGAAAAAAAAAATAAGAAGGCACACTGTGTTACAAACCCAATCTTGTCAGGTTATCCAGCTCATTTTACCATCAACCTAGGACTAGAGGGGGAAAGCAACAGTACAGCTTGTCTGATGTTCAACACTAAGTTAAAATCAAACCTTGTTGCTTCTTCAACAATGCTGAAACTTCCACCTACTAAGATTAACAATGTTGCTCAGCGTTCATCATTATTATTTTAATATTACACTAGAAAGAAAATGGAATTGCCATATGGTGGAATTATCATGTCAGACATCTGTTACCTCCCTCTTATGGAAAAAGAAAAGGCACTTCAATCTATTCACAGACTAAGCAAGCTGATAGCTATTATTAATATATAAAGATATTTATTATACAAAGATGTTAAATTAAGTGTAGGATTTTCTTTAGAGGCTTACCTGTTTAATACTAAAAACACAGATAATGGTGTGGACTCAGCACTACAAAAACTATTGCAAAAGTTTGAATGCAAAAGTCAGTTAAGACTGCAGAAGAGGCACTGCCTCAACAGATTTGCAAAGCTTTTCAAACAGTTGATTGAAACCGTTGGGCTGATCTCAGCCATTTACGGATTTACGTCTAATTAGATGAATGTAATACACACAAAACACTTTTCAAACACTGGTCGTATTTGGATTTTCATTTTGAATTTTTTTTTTTTTTCCTGTTCTTAACAATAAGGAATAATAATTAAAATCACACAGAAATAAGTTTGAACAGAAGTTTCTCTTTTCTTTCCTTCTTGGTATGCTGCTGATAAAAATTGAAAAAATATCTTGGGTCATCAAAAATTACTCTTCTATCAATCATTGGCAAAAACAATAACCACATCCTGACCTCTTCTCTCCTGCATCTGGTTTTAACCATGACTGTCATTTCATCAGGAAAATACTATTACTGCCTTTATGTCTCATTTAATTACAATATTTGGCCATTTTGATCACTTTAGAAAACATTATTTCTAAGACTATTCCTGTATATGGTGATGCAAACTACCACCATCCACCCCAGGGAGAGGAAATGTCTGTGTCATTATCAGGGAAAATATTTTATGGGCTTATGTTGCAATTGGACATTACCTCAATATAAAAATGTAGCGAAAAATTACGTTTATACACTCAAATACCTATGCAAATACTTTAGTTAGAAGGCAACACACATCCAACTACCTCTGCTATCCTACACTGTGGGATATGAAGGTATTGATAGTGCTTTGGTATGGATTAGATCAGTTAATTACCGAGTCCATCACACCTACAGAAAATGTATTCAGACTGTCATATTCAATACCTCTGGGAGCCTGGAATTAAGCAACTAAGTCTTAGTATTAATGCAAGGAATTATCAGCTTTCCTGAGCACATTAAGTCTAGATGGATGTCCCTAAAGCATTCAATAAAATTCCCAGACACTTAATTTCAGTGAATTTGTGGCCTTGTGAAACACAGAGACAGGATCTACACTCATTTTTCCAAAATATGACCTGAAATAGACATAAAGAAGGGGGAATATTTTTCTTTGGAATTTATTAATGCCAGCACATTTGTGAAAATCACAAGAGAATCTGGATAGGAAGAGAAAAGAAAATGATCTATTAGTCAGTGGAGTCAGCTATGGCTACATGGACATCAGAACCTCAGTCATGCTCTTCCCAGCATCCTCCCAGTGTCTACTCAGCACAGATACTGATGTCCTGCTTTAAAAACCTGAAAATAATATGCAAGTGTCATTTTAGATATGTCTAAGGCCACTTGTTCTGACCTCATCTTTTTTTTTTTTTATTCATGAAAATGTCAGAATCTTCCCTATATTTATAGCGTTATGCTGGGAGCTGAGAAAAACCTGCAAGCTGGTGGCCATTTCAAAAGCCCTCTCGACCTCTTCAGACTTTCTTCTCGACAGGATCCACCCACAAAGCCCCAAACATTAGTATGTGGCTGGATTTAAAGACCTACCAAGACAATACAGAATATTGTACCTTCAAATGTTTTGTTCCCCGTGTGAGCCTCTTCCTTCCAGGATCTGAGGGAATGTCAGCACCATGGAATCTCTTCACTTAGGCTTTCTCCCACATGATTTCTGCCCTTTCCAGACCTGCTTCTAATTTACCTGCTACGTGTTCTCCCAAACCCTGGTACTTGCACCACTGTGTTTTTAGATACAGACACAATTCATAGTGATGATGTATCTGCACACATCAAAGCCAGGAATGGATTTCACCCTCAGCCCATCATCATCCCACAGAGGGGAAGTGCTCAGTTATTTATTAATGGAGAGGAACTGGAGGAAGATGGTATCATTTCCCCTAGGTCAGAATACAAACCTCTATCTTTGATTTCTGTTCAATTGGTGAATATATCATCACATCCTCTGGAGTGGAATTTAAGCAAATGGTTCCTATTTCTCAGCCCAGGTTCCTATGCACTTCTAGGAGAGAGTGGCATACTTGGATCCATGGAAAAACTCTAGTTCTTCTCTTCCTTAATGCAGATGCCCCTGCCCATCACTTACATTTCCTCTTTGGAGAATCTGGCAAGTCTCACAGGTTTCTTCCTTAAGTCCCTTTGGAGACTTTACTGTTCCCCTTCACATTAAAAAATTCCAGTCTAATAACTTCATCTGGCTTTCAGAAGTGTGTATGTGTGTATATATACATATATTTGTGTGCTTGAGAAAACATACTGCAAAAAAGAGATATTTCAACAGAGATTCATTAGGATTGAATCATTAGGATTCAAAGGAAAACTATGCAAAGAAATAAACACTGCATGCAAAATTATTCGTAACAGAACTGCAGATGTTCTAGGCAAAGAGCATGAAGACATAACTATTAAAAAGTATCTAACTCTGAAGTAATGCCAGCATATAAACAAAACATAAGTTTCAGCTGTTCAAATCAACTGATGATTACTAAATGAAAACAAATATTTAGAGACAAGTTTAGCTAACAGATTAAATTAAATAAATCAATAAATCTCAAAGTACTTATTGAATTATTCGAGACAGACATAGGATGTTGATACTACCCACGGGGGAAAAAAAAAAAAGGTTTTGAAGAAACCTTCTGTACTAATTTATTAACTGAAAGTCCCAAGAATTGTTTGATTAAAGAAAATGATCTGCAGTCTATGAAGCAGGTGTGCTTGTGAATGAACATTTGGTCTTAATAACTGTAAGTGAGCAGAAAGGTTTCACACATTGCTGTCACCGTCGTGTTTAGAGGAAATCTCCAGTACGTAATACAGTTGTATCACCTAAATTTTGAAGAGCTCTGATACATGCCTGATGTTCAACAAAACATCACACAACAGACTGTTGTAGTCAGGTCCTTGCCAGCCACACATAAAAGCAGGTTGAACGCTGCAACCTGCAGCAATTAGCCTGATTAATTAGATACGTAAAGAAAGTTAATCTCCCAGTGGCTCCATGTGCCATGGAAACACTTGAAACCCACTGGCTGGCTGCAGCAGCAGGGCTGACACTGCTGCAGTGCACTTGGGGGGGCTGCAAGTGTGGCAGCACTTTGATGCTTTATCAGGGCAGGGTGCCTGCTCTGGGCTCTCACCGCTGAGAGAAGAGGGTCACACCCTGAGCCAATTTGCTTTTCTTTCCCTCAGCTCTCAGGAATCACACACAAAAGAAATGGAATGTATTATTTCATGCTTTCTGAAAGGAAATTGTGTGAGCCAAGCTTGTAAAACACACAGTACTTCAATCATAAAAATGCACCAAAGGAAGTGGTTAACGAGATCTTCAGGCTTAGCACGGCTCCAGAAAGTGATAAGGGGACTGAATGACTCTCGCTTTCTTTTCACGGGAGAACAGAAGCTCTGAGACACAGTACAAGGATTTCTATCCTTCAAGGCTGCTGAGAATCAGTGACTGTAACACCCAGCCCTTTTCAGCCATCCCAAGTGCAGAACAGTGCGTTACAGCCATGTGAGTGCACGGTTATGGGTCACCAGCTCAGCAACAACCTCTTGTTCCACCTGGGTGAAACAATCCCATTTCCGTATAAGCCTGATGTTTGTTTGGTGTGCTGGCAGGCACTGAGAAGGAACAGTGGAAGACACTGAGTATGAGAGAGAACCAAGCATTGCTTCATGTGAGAAGACCCTTCCTAAGAAAGAGGTTGACAAAAAGAGCTGTGACTGCGAGGGAAATATTTCTCCAGCAACAAATCACTGCCTAAATTTAGGTGTGACTTTGCTCAGCAACCCTTTGATGCTATGTCCCATGTTGTGCAAAGGGGTGGTTTAGACATCTTACTGTCCTAATGTGACATGAGCAACTTACTAGGAATAAAGAAAGGCAGCATGCTATGAAAACGTTAGTACCAAGATGATGTTTGCTGTACTATATTTCACCATATTTAAAAATGGTAATGTGTCAGAATTTGAGACTGGATAAGACCAATCTGGATTAAAAAAACCATAATAAAGCAAATTGTAATGAATGAACTTGGTCATTTAAACATGAAAGAACAACAAAATTAAAGCAGCAAGTGGCCTGAGATCCTTTTTTCTCAAATTGAACTTAAAAAGAAATCTTATTTGTAACTAATTAATCAGCAATTTATGCAAGCGTCTTGCCATTCTTTGGATTACTAGCACTGCTGTAATTTCATTTACAAGCAGATTTTTTCCCTGTGTGTACATACTGTAGTGGGTAGTTTCAAAGCAATGCTCAAGGTTTTAGACATATCCCACTGGCTGAACAGAAATTCCATGGTTTGGCTTCCTTTTGGAAGGGCTGGAAACCCATCCCACCTGGATGGTGCCTCTTGAAGTGAATCCACAACAGAGCCAAAGACAAGCCAGAAGTCTTTTCTGGATTGTGCAGTGCAGCAGGAATGAAGTAGCATTGCTGATCATGTTCAGTTGTTTTTGGCCTGTATTTTCCATGCAACTGGTTAGGATTTGCCTTTGGTGCTCCACTGTGCTCCACAGTGCCTCTATGAACATTTCCTCTCCAACAAATGCCAACAACAATAACTAACAGCAAATCTTATCCCTGAGCTTGGCACAATTAAAGATACTGTTAGAGTATTTATATATCTAAAAGTGTCCAAGGATAAGATTTGCAAAAACTTGGATGGAATATAGAAACATTAATGAGTCTGAGGAACTTTTGAGAAACTCATCCTAAGCACACACATACACTTTGTTTTTCATCTTTGCTTTTTAAACACAAAGCAGAGGAAGACTTGGCTCTGCAATATGCAACAGGAGACCAGGATGGACACCAGAACTGACACAATTTAGCTTCTCTGGGAGCTTAATATCCTTGAAATCTTTATGCTGAGGCCAGATTTGATTGACTTGGTCAAGGGATGCAATATTTACTAAGAGGGACAGACAGACAACCATGAGATCATATAAGTCATACTTGAAAACAACAAACCAATGAGCCAGTTCAAGAGGTAATTGTACTGAATACTGATTTTCTAAAGCCATCCTATTTATATAACTTAAGTACTCCAGCTGAACAGCCAATATTCAATATGCAAATATTTTGCAGTAGAATGAGAAGGTCAAATGTGATCAGGTAGCAAATATTAAAACAAAGATAGAGAAGTTTAATGTTAACTGTGTCCACTTTTCAATGTTTTAGACAGCTTGAGCATCAGTGATGTTGATAATTGTTTTAAAACAATTAATCAAATTATCAAAAATCACTAGAAGAAACTTAAAATTCTTAGTATGATATTTTAAACAAAAGAAACTACGGAAAAGTGCACGGGTTACAGGCACCTAGATAAATTTCTGTCAGCCTGCAATTGAAACGTGCACTTCACAACTACCATTTTGCACAGAGATCCTGCTGCAAATGAGATTTGTCCTGAACACTCAAATTTCCCAGGATTTGTCATCTAAGGGACATGTATGGGTGCTGAGCACTGGGATGCTGGAAGCTATGGGATTCACTTTACACTGGTGAGCATCTGTTGAGTCAAATCCTTGTGATTTATCAGAGCCCTGGCAAAGAGCTTTGCTTACTGGGGCTGATGAACTGCAGAGAAGTTGATGTGACCATCCAGAAAAAGAAATGGAAGCAGTGCAGATACAGGGAAAGAACATAATGCCTGTTCTTAGAAATAGGACTTTGCAATCCATGCAGTCATAATTTTAAACCAAAATGGGTGGAAAAAACTCATCCTTCTATTAATATTATCTGCACATACTTAATGATTACTGTGTCTCAACAAAACATTTTCACATTTGGGTAGAGGTTATGTATTCAACTACCATTCTTAAAATTGAACTCTGTCCATGGGAAACACCCCTCTTTTTTCCAGTGCTTGTTTTTATTTGGCAGGTGAAGTCTCTGAGCCAAGCCAGTCATTGTCCCTGCTACAATGAATGCCATTTAAATCTGCTGCTTCAATATATGTAAGGAAACATACCCTTCACCTGATGTATGGCCTCCAAGGCAACTGACCAAATTTCAGTTCATTGATTTAGTTCTGCCTGACCAAAAATCAGTGCCTATTGTTCCCAAACATGTAATCATCTCACAGTATATAGCAATTGCTGGCTAAGTGGCTTAGTGTTATTGATAAGAACCCACCCTGATGAGAACAAAGAGGACTGCCAGAATACGTTATGGAAAATAAAAAAAGCTATTTTGCACACAATTTTCAGAAAGAGTTTCCAGTGCGTGCGAGTAGAGGCTGCTCTGTGGATAGGCTGTCATAATCAAATCCTTAGAAAGGGATGAGAAATGAGCATATTATTCTTGATTTACTATCACTTCATTTATGATTTCCAGTTAATACAGATTCACAAAGCTGTGCCAGAGAGATACTAAAGGCCTGATTGGGCTTTCCTAATTCAAGCAAAACCCATTCTCTAAGTCCTTTTGAAGCCTTTCCAGGCTTCTGCTAACTCTTGCAATTTTTATTGCAAGCCTTGCAGTACTCTGTGTTTAGCTTAACATTTCAGCTCCTGGAGTTCTACAACGTGTGAATCTTTATTTTCAGTTTTAAAAGATGCTTATCACCTTCACGACTGAATAGAAAAACTTGCAAATTAGACTTTTAAAAAGTGTTAAAAATAAAAGACAAAAAGAAGGAAGAATTTAACTGTATCATTTTTCTGAACAACTTCATAAAAAGGTGATATTCTTAGACCAAATTCATGATTTCTGAGTCTGAGTGCATACTTAAGCCTCCCCAAAAGTTAGCAACACCTATTTTCATTTAACACAAGTCCTGTTCTTGCAAAAATTGTTGATCTGGGGGATTTCTTTCCATGCTAATAAAGGTATGTACAATGTTGAGCCTGCTCCCATGCAGTGCTGGGGGAGCAAAGGGCCTCTCCTGCAATCCTCAGCTCCTGTGCCAGTGGCTGGGGTTTCCCCTAGCTCTCAATGGCAAAGTGAGAAGCAGAGGAAACGTTTCACTGATCACCCAGCTGGTGCCAATTTTGCACCAACTGCTTGACCAGGCAGCCCAGTCCTTAAATTGCCTGATCCAGAGTCTGCTGTGGCTCTGTGGTGATCCTGCAGCTGTCTGAATAGCCTGGATATAAAACCCCAGGGCAGGGGCAGTAAAGTGTCCCTCCCACAATGGCTGCAAATCTGCACACTTGTCAACACTGAAACAACACAATGCTTGCTTTATTTTCATCTTCCTCCCACCTCCTGATTTCCTCTTTTTTCTCCTCCTCCTTACCTGACATCTTTTGCTTATTCTGTGAGATACTGGGGGCAGGGACTTTCACTTCCTCTGTGTTTACACAGTGCCTTGCATGGAGGCTGACAGCTTGAATGCCATTATAATCAAAGAGAGAGTAGGGGGGAGAATTTAAGGCACTAAGGAAAATCAGGCATTCACCTATTATTGGCATTCAATCAGCTTTGAGTACCTTTCTCCCCTTTGAAAAATTTACATTTCCAAGTGCAATAATTAAGATGTCTGTCATCACCAAAACATCCATTGTTAAAATATTTCCAAGGTGGGAAAACCTTCATTTAGAGTCTCTAGGAAAAAGCATTTCTTTCTCAGAAGCACTAAGACTTCCTTCATCTAAAATCATGCGCAACAGTATTCAACATACTTTCTGGAAGTCCCATGTGTATGTCACATCATATTTTGCTTTTGTTAATATCTGTGAGGAAGCAGAGACTCCGTCAATTAAACATTGTAGGTTTTTTAAAAGAACCTTTCCTATAAATAGAGATTTAAATGATCTCCTTTAAGTATTGCAATCTTTAATTGAATTCAGTATCTCTGCAAATGGAGCAAACAATCTCTGACTGATTAGATCATTTGCTTCTATTCTATTTCAGCCATGCACTGGTTTGTAGTAATGTAGGGGTTTTTTCATTAGCAATTGCTGTTCAGCTGCATATTTTCTTCAATAACGTAATTAACGCTGGAGAGGTAACTTTTCTTCTTGTGCATTACCATATGTCAAGGTAGTTGACACTCTTACAGAGGTTATATATAGGCAAAAATCAGAAAAAAAAAGAAGGACAAAAATGAAAGAAAATGAAGAAATTAAAGGTGGATTTTTTCATGAGATGGTGAGTGCCTTTGTCTCCATCAAAATGGAAAGTGATTACTCAGCACCCTGCAGGACAGACCCATGGGAGTCCTATGGGTCACAAGCTCAGAAATTACTACATGCAGGTAGAATAAGAACCAGGTATAAATGAAGAGAAGAAATTATGGTCCTAAGGTGATTCAGTAGCTTCCTAGGTCTTTGATGCATGTATAGTATAGCATCCTGCAGACAAATTTCAACTCTGACTTTGAGATGTTATCAATCTCTCAAAATCAAATCATAGGCCTGACGGCAAACTGTGTTCCAGTGCAGTCCCTGACTAATTAAGTGTATGAAATGACACACAGAGATTCTATCAGGCAGGACATTCAGACATAGATGAAGTCAAGAAGGGCTCATTTATACACTCAGGTTACCCCAAGTGCTGCAGTGATGTTACCACGGAATGCTTTCCTCACAAATGTTGATTTCAGGCTCATAAATCGTCAGTGTCCCATTGGATGCGTGAAGTCCTTGTTCCAGCCAGGCTAACAGGTGAGAGAGGCTGATCAGAACCTTCACCCTCAGAACCTGAGTTGGAGAGATGCTCTCTACCTCTGGATGCTCCTGAAACCTGCTGGAAGCTCCTCAAGGTGAGCTATCAAAGAGTTCACGGTATTTTGGCATAGCCACTTCAGCCAGAAAGGAATGAGGAAATGGCACAACTGCATTGAGGCCACTCAGCCCCAGTGGCAGCGAGGTCCTCTAAAAAGCTGAGTGGATGTTCTGACAGAGTCAGTAAGGGCCACATTTTATTTCAGGCACCACAGTCTAGAAACAGATCAGCTTTGGAAGATCATTTTGCCCTAATTGTCTGGTTCCCCTCTTCAGAAAAAACTTACACCTCACCATAGTCGTTAGCTTAAGAAAATTTTCTTTCAAAAATATCCTATTGGAACACCTCAAAAAGAAGTCTTAGTGGCTAAACATGCAAATAGTGTGCAAATTATACTGAGGAATACTCCCAGAAACTGAGGCCAACTGGCAAAGCAATTATACCAGTAAATTCCTGCTGCCTACAGCTCATGCAAGGTGCCAACTGAGAATGGTCCCTGTGACATTTTTCCTCCAAAATTGTGCCTGGGAGTTACATGACAGAGTGACAAAGGCCAACAGCATGCTGGGAACTGACAGAACAGCTTAACTTTGTTTAATTTTAATTTAGTAACATTAATTTAGCCCAAATTCTTCCACACCATGAGGGTGTTCTACACTTTTAGAGACAGATCTTCCCTTTACTAAATTTGATGAAGTCTTATATTTTGTTGCTGCAAAATACTGAGGTCAGACTAGTTGGATAATAGAGTGCAAGATACTACTTACAACAGAATTAAGAACAAAGAAAATGTATTGCTTTTTATTAAAACTCTGTAAATTACTACAATAATTAATAAAACCCCTGTGACCTGCATGTCAAAATGACTTTTTTTTTAAGGCTCCTTTTTAACTTAAATGTACTGCTTCAAGTTTGTTAAATAACAATTTTTACTTTTACTTTACTGTAGTTTTCAGTCCACACTATAAGCATACAAAGGTACTACAGACAGAAAAGCTGAAGTGTCAAGTTTGATGCCCCGATCAAATTCACTCTGTGACTTGAGTTTTTACACAGAAAACAGGCAACCTGACCTCAGCCTCTGTCTAATGTGCATGTGCTTCATTCTTGAGAAAATGCACCTCATTTGGCATATCTTGTTTACCCTCCGTACAGCTCATGATGTTTTCTGTGTTCCTTGTCCTACTTCTGGATCTCAGGAGAGTAGCTTGTCATGGCTGGATGTGCCAGTGGGAACACAAACAAGCATGTGAACCAAATAAACACAAGAAAAGCTTTTAGCTTTTAGTGTACCTTTTTTTCTTGGTTTGGTTGAGGGTTTTGTTGTTTGGTTTGGTTTGTTTTTTTTAAGAAAAAATAAATATGAAAGAATCTTTCCTACCACAGGAACGTCTTGATAAGTTTAAGGTTTTTAAAGCACAATGTCTGACTGCTGTTACTCAGGGTATCCACAAGATGAAGGAACTTAATTCACTCACCTGTTTTTCTCCCCTCCCTTCCCAATAATTAAATTCCCCCACATATTATACAGAGACCCTGACAAAACCTGAAAGCAACCAAATATATCACCAATTTCATGAGATGCAAATAACCTCAACAAACAGTAAACAAAAGCCTATGACTTGGAGCCCGAGTGTCCCATGGTGCAGTGCTCTTAATTCCCTCTGCTACCATTGCCTCTTATAAGGAATACTGCCAGAGAAGATCATCAGCTGTGGGACTAGAGAGAGTGCTAATTCCCTCTTTTCCAGCCTCTTGCAACTTTTTGTCTTCACACCTCCTTCCTCTTCTCTCTTAAAACTGGGTCTCTTTTCTCTATCTCGTGGATAAAGTCACCACTTCATTTCATTATCTCTAATTCCAGACATCCTGCATTCCTACACTGAAAGTAATCAATGTAAGCAGTCAAAGGAAGAAAGGGTATTTAAAAATATGCACCACTATGAAGATAGATGACAGGAGCAATATAACTCAGCACCAGAACAATCTGAACTGGTAAGTTTGCCTAATTTAGAAGAACAGCAAAGTCCTTACTTTCCCTCTAAATGCTGATGAACATCACATCCATGAGCCACGTATGCTACAGAACATTCAACTGTAACTCATGCATTTCTCTAACAGGAACAATTTCATCTGCAGAGGGAATGCAACAAAGGAAGTTGCATTCAGAGGTGTGAAGATATTTGCAAAAGGCGAGGGAGCCGACTAACCTGACCAATGGGTTCTTTGGTCGGAGCCTTTCCTCTTCTGGCGGTGCTCGTGGCCAAAGTGGTGGTTGTTTCCATGACTGACGTGGACATCTCTGACTGCATCGCGGTGGCTGTGGACTCGGTTGTCATAGAGGAAGGCACTTCACCAACAAGTCTCACATTTCCTTCTATCACGATGTTGGCATCATTTTCTGCTGCCATATTCAGAACTTTCAAGCCATTGTAGTAAAGACCAGAGAGCTGGCCTTGGAAAGGGTGGCCACGTTCCTTGCCTCCAATTTTTATGGTTGCTTGGCTATTGAAGATTGTGAGCTGACGCCCTGTGAAGATAATATTATATACATGCAAAAATGTTGACTGTGAACGCTATACTCTACACGAGTGATAACAGATTGTCATGGGGTGAAAAATGAGAGCAATAAACTATAAGAAAAGGATTTGACTCATAATTCATTGCTTTTTAATGAGGTGTCCATGAAATGCATAAATTTTGAGAGCATTTGCATTTTTCTTAATTTACGACATTTTGGGATTTATATGTTTTTTGCTAAAAGGCCAATCAAATATATTTGCAAATGTGTTTGGCACTACAAGATATACCCCTCTCCCTTTTACCTGAAAGCAGTGTTAACCTTTTGGTGTGTCTCAAGAATGCCAGGTTTTCTAATTCCTTAAGATAACTTTTTCTTCAAGTCTGTCAACATTTAAAAGTTTGGGGTTTTTTCCACACAATGCAGCATAGAGCCTATAGCTTTATGTACAAGTTGAGTTTATGTATGTATAGACATATACAAATATGTATATACACACAGACAAAGTTTATATATATGCCAACAAGTCACTAGGTCAAGTGAATTTTAAAGAATTTATGCAGTAATCTGTCGCATCTCTATATATGTGGATATTTACATTTTTAATTAAATATTTCCTTTTCGTTTTTAAATGTTTATTTCCCTTCAACATACACACTGAAAAGAAACACATGGTTCACACTGAGTATCTCAGAGGCAGATTCAAAAATAGATGTCTGATTGGCTTTCAGCAAGGCTATCAATTAAAATAAAAGATTTTAGATGTAAAAGCGGCTTCAGAAATGATACACATACCGATGGAGAAATCATGGCACATTTCCATTAAACAGAGAAATCCTCAGCAACAGTACCACTCTTAGTAAATAGAATAGTCACTTTAGCAGATTGGTTTCTGCTCACAAAAAGCATGCACACAACTTTAAGTTCTGTTTTAATTAGTGTTTGTTCCAAAATCCCCTTAGAAGGTTGCAAACGTTAAAGGGACTTCATTTTGATTGGCAATTCATATTGCCCACTATTTAAGATACCTACAGTTTAAACAAATTTTTTTCAGGACCATAATGAAGATATCATAACTACAGATATTTTTAGTTAATAATTTAGATGCTGGAACATGTAATATAATCTATGAATGATTTATAATTTTTGGTTAATGTTTGCTATGAGTACCTTCATAGATTGAGTTAGTGGATTATATTTAACAGTCCCTTTAACCTTAAGTTAACAGGGTAAGATTATTAAACAGCTGGTACTTCTAGAAATGTATAGAAATTATTATACAAGGTATGCAAATATTACTCTATATTTTACTTTTTAAAATTTGTTTTAATTTAGTTTTACTGAAATTTATTTTTTATGTTTATTAGTGTTACAATGAAGCACTACTTGGTTATGTTCAAATTATTTTTTTATTTGAAGTTTTAATCAATGTTTTTTACCTTTGTCGAGTAGCCATTCATCAACTACTCGACCAAGTCGATATGGAATTCGCTGTCTAGCAATCGCCAGGCGCTCGTTATCATTGTTTCCTTTAAAGTTTAAAGAGACATTTCATTGGTTAAAATCTGTAAGGTCAAAGGTTAAAAGTTAATACTTAAAGCTTGAGCTATACAGTTGCCACATGATTTTTTGAAATTTGGAATTTTAAAAAGTGCTACCTAGAACATTTCATGGTTCAGACTTTTCATTCATTCATTTATTTTATTTTAGCAAACAAAATTATTCCTATGTTAATTGAAAATTAGAAATCTGCATTTGAGCTAGGTTATTAAACTTATGTTATAGACAGACCCAAAAAACAAATTTAAACATCATCGAATGGCTTTACAAAAAAATGATAGTTGACCTCAGGGTTTTGTCTTTTTTGATGTTTCTTATTAACTAGTTAAACATGTTCAGGTGAAACAGGTTTAAGTTTTCAAAAGACATCCAACCTCTCACTCCAGGTTAGTCATTTAAAGAAGAAGAACACAACTCTTAATCACCATCTAAGGCACACTTACTTCTTCTGTCTAATAATAGTCCTGCTGTAACTTATTCCTAAGCAGAAAAAATACACATTTCTTTGCTTCATTTAAATAAAATCCAGAGATTCAAATATATGACACAGAACAGACCAGGGCATTCACAGTTTGTAAATTCTCTTAGGACTCGTTGACAATGTCTTGAAGGAACACCAAGGCTTTGACAAAAGTGACTTGCTGAAAGGTAGCCCGGTTCTGAAACATGGAAGTGCTATAAAATTTAGTAAGAGGCCATCTGTGGTGGGGTTTCATAAACTAAGAACTAACCAGAACTCAGCAATGCAAAGGACAAACTTGTCATATTTGCCAACTGTATCTATTCTCAGTCAGTGCAGAGATCTCTGACTTCTTTAACTAAAACAGTGAGATAAAATAAGGCTGGTACAGTCAGAAAAATAGCAGATGAGGCATCATTAGTGAAACACTTTAAATAATTATTTGTAATTACAGCTTTTTGTGTTTGAGTGATATAGTTGTGATCCCTCAGAAAACCACAAAGAAAACTACTTAGGAGAATGGCAAGCCTAAATATTTCCTTCAATGTATAGGCTTTTGGTGGCAGCAGAGTTTTAAACCAACAATCTTTTTCTTTCATTGCATTGGTTCATATTAGTAAAGAATCTGAGAGACAAGAAGAGCCAGATGAGTAAAAAGCAGTAATTCATACATCATGTCTAAATCCAAACTCAATCTTATTGGCTTAAATGTGCATATTTTCTTTGACTTCAAAACCTACCAAACCAACCAAGGAACCAAGGAAATGTAAGCACATGCTGCAGTAGGCCCAAATAGTGCTCAGAAAGACGTGTTCTTGAGCTAGAAGGATCCTACTGCTAATTATCAAACAGAAATACTATCCAAATTCAGGAGATCAGTGTTCTAGTTTGTCACAAAATTACGAGCCATAACAGGCTTACAGGGAGAATCAGTACAATAGCCCCCCAAACCTGCAAATGAAACCATGGTAGTTTTATGCAGATATTTATTCTGCAGCAATGAGAATAGCTGTTTTCCATGTTTCATGCATCCCTCACTTGGTTTAGCATGGATATAATTCACCACGCCAGAAGCTGACCAATTTGCTTTTGAGGAGATGGCCTTTTCCTATCCGTTCTCTTTCCAATATAGAATCATAAAATGGTTTGGGTTGGAAGTAGATGATCATTTGAAGATCATCTACTCCAACCCCCCTTGCTATGGGTAAAGACACCTTTCTCTAGAACAGGTTTCTCAAAGCCCATTTGACCTGACCTTGAACCCTTCCAATGACGGGGCATCCGCAACTTCTTTGGACAACCACAGAAGGCTGTTCCACAACTTCTCTGAGTAAATGTGCTATGTGAACGTCTAAGTATACGTCATATTAAAAAGTGGATGGATATACATACATATATATATAAAAAATATATACATTTTGTTTCTATGTACATTTCTCTCTGTTCTCAACATTCAGATATATTTTCCTTAAAACAGAACTGAAACTGAACATCGAACATTTTGCTGAAACTTTCCCTTTTGTACTTCTCCAAGGAAGTGAAAATTTAGAATTAAACACATCACAACACAACTACTGTGATGATGTGAGAATACAGAAAGTTTTAATTCTTTTTTCCTGTTATGATTTTTTAAATTACTGCTCTTCATCCTGGCCTTCTTTTCTTACAGCAAACCTCCTGTGACTAATGTAGAAATTTGAGAAGTACCAGAAAAAAAAAAACATAAGAAATGTCATGTGACCAACACAGGAACCAAAATAAATGGTATGATCCTACATGTTGCTGTTCTGGATTTGTATCTTCCATCAAAATATGTGTGTATATATGTACATCAGTGAGCTAATAATTTATATTTTCTGACAGTCAGTTACCTTTAACATATTTAGCTTTTCAATAAGATGTTTTACAGTTTTTATTGAGGCATTATCAGTTGAGTCACTGAATAAGTGAGAGAACATCCTATTTCTAAAAGGTTTCCTTAACTTAAAGTAAATGAATCATGAGTTTTAGTTGGTGTTGCGTACCTTTTTCTTTTGGTTATCTATATTTTTTTAAAAAAAGGGGGAGTGGGTGAGATTCTTCTATGTCATTTATAAGAAAGGCTAAGTTGTTCAGAAGAGGTCTGTGGGCATGAGGAATGCATTAACATAATGGAAATAAGTCTCATGGATAGAGATCATCATTCACTCACCAGCTTCACACACTGTTACTCACTGGATGCCTTTCACGAACAAATGCTTTCTAGATCCCACAAGAACCAGCCAGTTATGGCAAAATGCTCACAGCTGCCTGTACTGGGAAGGCATTAAACTGTGTTGTTTATTCACCCAGTAGGTGTAAATCAGGAACATTTCGTAAGAGTCTGCAGCCACCAGACTGGATCCTTAGTGCTATTGCAAGTCTCTGCTGTACTTCCATGACTAACATGGGATCTATCCTAGGCAAGGTCCACTCTCACTACTCTGTGGCTGCTCCAGAACATCCCTACGGTGATCCTGGAAACTCCTCTGTGAGCTAACAGCATAAATTTAATCTTGGCCAGCTTATACATTTCTTTGAATTATTTCATTAAAACATACAATATGTATGGGTTTTGAGACTATTATAATGTGATTCTATCAATAAATTATGTTTTATACTAGCTGCAGCAGTCCTGCACCACTGGGAGCAAAATTCAAATGAAAAGCAAGGAAATAACAATTTGATTCGTAAAGGTCACACAAAAAATAATTGCTGATTACATTAGCCCATTCCTCATCAGAAGAAAAGTGCGCTGTGAAATACATCTCAATTTGACACTATTACATTAGCTTAAATTCTTCTAGTGTATAATATAAATGGAAAGGCTACAGGGAAATGGTGTGGAACTTATCTGGATTTAGTTTCAAGGAGAACACATGGATTTAGTAATGATGAAACCAGTAGACACATAACAACTACATTAAAAAAAAATTATACGTAGAATTGAAAATAATGGAAACTCCATTAAAAGCAACAGAAGTCCTGTTACTACATCATGAAAAAAACACGTAGTTTCAGTAACTGCTTCTTCCCAAACAGCTGGTTTGGGTCATACACTCAGCTACAACGAATCTGGATAGACCCACTGAATTCAGTAAAACTGTGTGCATTTCCCTCATCTTATAATCTCATCCCTGGCAGAGATACCATAAATACCACAGGTTGTTTTTCTCAGGAGTATTCAGTTCACGTTTTTCTACCTTCCTTTATTTATGCTTGTTTTTACCAATATGGTGAACCGCAAGGAACTTCTTCAGTAAAAACACTTCCAAGAAGGTTAATAAATTTTTTCATACTCTAAATAAACCTGCGGCTTTGAGATTTTATTTCTGCTACCCTTCTGAAAGATTAAGTGCTCTGGCAGGCATCCTTTCAATCGTAATTCATAAAAAAACCCCTCGATGTGCCTAAACTTTAATTGTAGACAGCTATGTGACTATCCAGCATTACTCTTCCAGGTTATATGGCCAAGATTTCTTTGATTAAAAAAGCTGGGTAGAAATGATTCACTCAGGATGTGCACCATGACATTGTCTAACCTGATTGAATTCTAGATGGCTTCATTCTTCTGCCAAATAGACAATATTTTGTCACAACAGAGTGTTAATTCCATACTGGCAGAAAGGCTTCAAGGGAATAACAATAATTCCAAAGAATCAAGGTAAGCAGAGAAGAGCAGCAAAGGTCAAATCTTTGAGTCAGAGCTAAATCTTGTGTCACAACTGAGAAGATGCAGTCCAAAAAAACTTTAATCATACCTTTATATCTATAGGTCAGCTGGGACAAACCAACTATGTGAACTTCACTAATATGTATTTTATCCCTCCTGATTTATTATATTGTCAGGGCTGGAGTGTAATTCTATTTTGTGCTCTGAAATAAAGGTGTCAGTTATTGATGTGAAATAGCAGCATCCTTGAAAGGGAATAAGTAAGAAGGTTGAAAATCGTGAGTCTGTGAAGAACAACCTAGACTAAAGAATATTTTCTTTGAAACAAACCCTTTAACAGAATACAAATTCACATTGTTAGTCCCAGTGATCTGTTAGGGAAATAAATAACAAGGTGATGAAACCAAGGTCTATCTCCATTTATAAACAACCGTCTCTCCCTAGTTTTGCTCATCATGATCTTGACACTGCTGTTTCTGAATCACGACTCCCCTGACATCTGCAAGAGGAAGGCAGAGACCCAAATCACTCCTCCAAAAGCAGTTAGGGATAAAACCTAGCTGAAATGTCAACTGCATGGCATGAGAGGAAGCCAGAGCAGCTCCGGGTGGGATACGGGGGCAAACAGTCCACAAACAGTCTCACATGGCCAGGAGATGAAATCATAATCTCAGTAATGGCCCATACTAAAGTTCTTTCATATGGTCTATTTTCACTATTGTGCACACGTACTTGAGACTGGGTTGCATGGTGTAGAGGAGAAGAGGTCCAAGTTCACCTCAGGAAGTCACTGTATTAGTGGGGGACACTGCTCTGATCTACATTTTGCTGAGTGCTTACAGACTTACAGTCTAGCTGGTGTTTGATCCAGGAGTGAGCTCTGGATGGATCAGATGAAGGTGTGTGTCCTTTTCTGTTGCTGAAAGATGTCAGCTCTACTTGTTACAACGTGTGGGGAGAGACAGAGGAGGATGCAGTGGACAGCCTCGAAGATGTTGTATGAGGAGTTACATACCCAGAAGGATGATTTGGGCCTCCTCCAGTGTTCAGAGGGAAGGTACACACACAGTTGCAGAATGTGAACATATTGAACAAACCTTACCGTCAGCTCAGTGAGAAGATAAAAGTGCAAAGAAGCCCTTAAGTTAGAGAAAGAACCTGTAGCAAATAGGTAAGAGGGCAGCTCTTCAATGCCTTACCTTCTCAAGAAAATTTAACCTATAAAGAAAGAAACCACCATGAAGTACAACTTCTCCAAACTTTGAAGTGTCAAGCCTGTCAAGTTCATATTAAATGACCATAATATAATATGACCCTTTACACCCTACAGGAACTCCCAAATTCCTTATAATGAATATTAAGCATCCAAAGAGACTATCTGCCCTCAGAATGACTGATAGCAGTCTTCATAGCAGATTAAAATCTCTCACTGGTGGCTCATAACACTGCTAAAAACAAAGCAAAACTTAGGTTTGTCTTTAAGAATACAATTACCACATTTATTGAAAGATGTCCATTTATCCTACAGACTGTACCAAAACATCTTATATTCACCTGTAAGCTCCTTATTTCATGCCTGCGTATTAAACAAAGTAAATAATATTTTTACAACTTTCTACAGGATTAAACTGCGAACTCTCATTAACCTCTCAGGGGGAGCTGAACCTTCACTTCAAATCAACTACCTTCTGCCCTGTTTTGTTTTTGATTATTTTTCACTGGATTAATTAGTAATTAAATGAAGAGTATGCTCTTCCTGACTCTCACTTCCTCACTATAATGCAGTATCTGTCTCAGTTTGTGCAGTGCTGGATTGCTTATTTTGAGAGATTGGTGTATTATATCAAAAACAAGCAGGAGAAGATGAAAAGCAACAAGAAGCAGATAAGAAAACATAAGACTTGTCTGATAAATTAAAGGTCATATTTTGTTATCAGGAGTTTTAAAAAGATCCTTTGTACTGCCTGTGTAGTATTTAATGAGCTAATATTGTAGGGCTGCTGCTAAAATAGGCAGGAAAATTGATGGAAATCATTGAAGAGGAATGAATTGTTGCAAGTACGGCACCATGCCCCACATCCCCCCAAGAGTGACATTTTGTAGTTCTCCAAGGTAAAAGGACTCTGAACTGTTTCTAAATCATAATGTCACAGCATTTAAGGTTACATTTTCGATATAAATTTAACCAGAGGTTGACTGTAAGCAGTTTCTTATTCAATAGATTTTCAACAACTGGAAAATGGAGAATGTTTCAAGCCTATTGCATTGAAAATTAGCTAGATCTGAGATAGCAACCAACTACTGAGGGTGTTCTACTGGCTTTTGCCCAGGTAGCAATCTGGATGATCTTCATTTCATGCTAGCAAAGAGGTGCTATATAGAATGTCTCCTGACAGAAATAATACATTATATAAATGAACAATGGCAAATGGGAAACACTGTGCTCAGCTCCCATTTTAAATTCCCACTGGGCTGTAACTCCATGAATATCCAGTATTCAGGTAGAAGCCATCAATAAGAAAGGACTTATTAACTGTGTGGTAAGTCTCCTAATTAAGTTTAATCACCACATAAGTTCCGAGTTCGGAATAAGGACAAACTGTCAAAAGGTCATTGCTCACAACCTTGCATTTTATTTTAGTCAGTGAAAGGCTTTGGGAAAATCTGTTTTTCCCATAAGTTATTTGTGGACAATTTGCAACATGAAAAGTTATCTGAAACAATAGGAGAAATCTTCTGGAGCTAAATCCTGCTCTTGGTTATGTGGCTAAGAAAAAATAGAGTGTTGGCCTTCAGTTGTGATGTCCAAAGCTGCTGCAATTGGCCTGCTTTGTCTGTGCAGGGGCAGTGCAGGGTGCAGATAAAGTCATGCTCATTACATGACCAGATTCATAAACACTGTAAGAAATCCAAAGCACTCAGCATCAACTTTCATCAAAGGCACACAAACTAACTTGACTGCAGATGTAAATTTTAAAAACGTTGATTTCATGTTCCCTCACAAAACATGAAGATGCTGGAGTTAACCCCAAAGTACTGGGACATACAGGTGCTTTGTCACACTTGCTGCACCTGCCCAGGCTGTGTCATCTTGTTCTCCTAGGGATAAACACAATTACACACAAGCCAACAGGAACAAAACAGAGGTCATTCTTTGGATCAGAGTTTGCCAAGCAAAAAAAAGCAAATTTGCCCATATAGACAGAAAATGGCATTTAAGAGATAAAAATCTGTCCTGTGTCAGCAGTGCAGGCAGAAAAAAAAAAAAAATAAAAGAAAAAACCTAGCCGTTGGCGAAAGCAAGCTCCAGACTTTCAGTTGTCTAAAAGTGGCATTTCAATTTGTGTATTTAAGCCTTGCAGACATTTTACTATAAAAGAATAATCTATTTCAAATGGAAAGGTTTAAACTTGTACATATAGGGGGGTTTTAATGCTTTCGGCAAGACACAGAAAGAGAAACTGTAAATAATAAAAACAGATGCTCACTGAGATAAAAGCAGAGGAGTGCTTTAGGACTGCAGAACTATAACGAGAAGACCGCCATGGAAAAGTATAATGTCTGTGGGTAGACTCCCAGCAGAGGTTTAATTTTGTCTGTTAAAAATTGAAATAATCTGATTTTATATTTATAAATTAAAAAAAAAATCACTAATAATTCCCCTTTAACCTATGCTATGTTGCACATCATTATAACTTTTTATAAAATGCAGCTCATTTTCTAATAATCTGCAAAACATTTACAATTAGCTAAGGTGTTTCCTCTTGTGATTATGTTTTATCTCTTTTTTTTTTTTTTTTTAAGCAGTACAACTTAGAATACTGAGAATTGTTGTGAAACATTTGATTTTGTTTTGACATGGTAATCTTGAAGAGAACTGAAAAGTTCATTGCTCAGATACTCAGAGTTTCTATACTCAACACTCTTCTATATTTTCCTCCTTGTATGGTTTAGGAAGTTCTCAAGGAAGGGAACATCTGGTTACCATAATACATTTATCACTTTCCAGATATGTCTCCTTTGTGAATTCTCATACTCTCTGTGTAAAAATGGGACAATGACCCACTGCAGAGCAAAGACCTTTAGTGGGGAAAAGGCAGGAGGAGAAGGGCTGTCAGTGTTGGCACAAACCACATCCATGGAAAATTCATTTCAGTGCACCCTATTCTGCAAAAGTCCATAAAGATGCACTGAGCAGCAAGCACGGAAGCAATTCTCGAGTGCTTTCCTAAATCACGGCCTGAAAACATCTTTGAAGCTACAGATCTCTCCTTGGATGTTTTCAGATGACAGATGGTGTCAAGGTAGCCTTGGGCCTCTAGAAGAGGAAGCCAGCGACTCCAAAGCCAGTCCTAACACACGTGGATCTGACCTGCACCAGCTAAGCTGAGACATCCCAATGCTTTAAGCTCTTGCCCGGGACACACTTTCATAGGAGGAGCTGCTCTATTTTAAAACTAACAAGGCCATATTTTGGATGGGCAGTGCAAAGCTGGCAGCTAACTTTCATGTAGGTCTAACTTTATTGGCTTGATTTTCAGAGCAAATATGAGCTGAAACACCAGAATGAAGAAACAATCAATATTGGACTATGTAAGCCTATATGAATTTGCAAGGCAATAGATAATCACTAGTCAACTGTCAATATGTTTAATTTTTCATTTTGTTTTACAAAAATCCATTTGCTGATGCAATATCCACAGTGTGGACCTGACTTCTACTTTGAAACACTTATGAAATGTTAAATGGAAAAAAAGACCAACTTTAGAAAGAAAATAGCTCTGCTAGCACAATTTACACATCTACTTTTTCTCAGGAAACCACTTGACCTTTTAAAAACATACTAAAACTCACCGTGTTTAAATTAAATAAGGCTATTATAATCTTTCCAGCATTATGAACTCTTGTAGCTTCTCTAACACGAAGCACTAATGCATTATTAAATATAATGTAATATGCTATTTAAATTATTTTTATTTCTAAATGATGGTACTGAGCAAGGTGAAGTATTAAATAAGCATCTAATTCAAAGCAGATAATACATTAACAGCTAAAATGTGCAGATGAATTACTAATAAAATATTAATGAATTCCAGTTTAATAAGCATATTTCAAGACAAAATTCATGACTATGAGCAGGAAGGACTACATCAGTCCTTTAATCTATTGTCCATCATCACTCATGAAAGCACTGGCATGCACTCAATAGGTTAGGTGGGAAAAGGCAGCTGCCTCCTGTCCTTGCTTTTATTCACATATTTACAGAATTGCTGCAGCTTCTAAAGCAGAGCACTTAGAAACAAAGTTTCACTGCCGAGGCTGAAGTATATTCAATTAACACTAAAATATGTCTTACTGCCAGGGTGGATTGTTACCACCAATAAAGTACAAGGCTAAAACAGGATTCTGACAAGGGTTGGAGTAACATCCCATTTTGTTTTCTGCACAGAAAACCCATGGTGCTCACATCCACAGAGCTATGACAGATAAGGGAAGTGTACAGGCAGCAGATTATTTTTGACACACTCCTGCAGCATGGCTCATCTCTCCAGCTCAGCTGGAAAAGCTGCACGCAGGCTTACTCCATGGAATACTCTTTAACTAAAGTCAGCTACTGCAAAAATTACATGCAACAAACTGTGAGCTATCAGATAGAATGGACAATCAAGCAGCTAACTAAGAATCATTCCTTACATATCAGGATTTACGGATGTATAAATATACAAAGCTGAGAAAGAGAAATATAAATTATATATTAGGATTTAAGGAGTATTTCCAGTATTGTCTTTCTGCTCTTTTACAAACATATTCCCAATTTGATGCAATAGGACTGACATATTTAAGGCATTGCACAGCTGTTGATTAGCACAGCAATGTTTCTGGATATAGAAATGATACCTGGAAATATTTCTACTCTGACTTTAATTCCTGGAAAGTTATTGCTATCTCTGCATTATGAACACATTGCTACCGTAGCATTATTCTTATATTGATAATACACTCCTAAGACATAGGCCTAATGTCGACTGCACATCACAGGATATGACTATTGACCCACTAAAATCAGGTATTCAGCCATGAAACTATTCTTTGGTTCATTTATAACCTGTAACAGGCTCAATCAGGACTTCCAGGAAACCACCTTCTCCTGGTGTGATGTCACACCAGAGAGGCAAATCTCTCAGAAGTGAATACCAAGGCTCACTGTTGAAATTCTGTGCTCATCTCTTCCATGAATTTCTTAGTTCTGGTTACAGCTTTCTAGGACCAGCTAAAGAGCACTGTAAGCATCTACTGTTTTCTCCTCCTGAAAGCACTCAGACTGTAATCAAGTCACTGCACAGTTTTCTTTTTGACAGTATAAATCATTTAAGATGGTGTCTCTCTGGAGATCTCATTACACACACCCCCCCCAATATACTTTCTTCCATAGAACCCAGGTACAGATTTTGATACCTGTTCCAGAGATCATTTCAAAGTGCTGCAAAAGGTGGCAAAATCCTCCCCATTCTTAATGCTTTAGCCTTTTGTGCCCACAGAGAGATTTCCATAAACTCCTCTGTCACAGCCTCACTTGATACTTCATACAGAACAACCAGGACGATGAGACCCCCACAAATGTCCTCTTGGAATATATTTCTCCAGGACACTCTCTACATGGCCATAACCTTTTTAGAGCCAGTGGAGAACCACAGTGGGTGGGGGGGTTCCAGTCAGTGAGCGCCCCTCACTGAGAACCATCAGTTGTATGCAACACTGACCTTATTAGCTCAGGCTGACTAATGAATAATTACCTATATTCACTGCTCACCACTTGGATGAGGAGTATCTGCCAGCTTTGGGGTTGAAAATGAGATGTGTGGCTGTGATGTGCAGGCTCCCCAAAGTCACTGCCACACCGCCCTCTGCAGTGTTGCTCCTCTCTGATTGTAATTTGGCTCTGAAAGGACAATTTTCACACGCAGGATACCTATAAACACCAGAGAACTTAATAAAAGGGGAGGAGGAACGCTGAAACTGAGCCTGAAACCTCTCTGCCCAAATCCTTCATGTGCACCATATCCTACCACAGCATTCTGGAATTGATAATGCAGCCATAGCTGAGTTTGTATTTTAGTTCAGACAAAAACTCACTTGAATTTGCGTGACAGAAACTCCAGGACTAGGACCCTAAAGTGAGATGCTCAAGAATCCTTTGGTTGAAAATTGTTATGAGGCAATTGTCGCACTCTGAAAATAAGAGAATGCTTTCAAGATTTAGCCCTATACCCAGCTACAGTTATATTTTTAGCATCATTTGCTCTTTTGCAAAGGGCATATTTATTATTCTCTCCCTATTGTGTAACTGTAATTTAAAAAATTTAAACCTCTCCTCTATTAATGCCCATCAGTTCTGTGAAACAGGAAAATCAAAATTGTCTTTATATATACTTAACCTTGATGATATTGTGTTTCATTCATTTTTTAACGTCCACTAAACCTGCTGCTGCACCAGGAAAGCCATTTAACTTCTTAGAAATAGTTCACTGAGGAAAATAAACCATTCACATCTCAATTAAAGCAATTTGTAAAAAACATAATTTCACTGCCTTTAATTCAGTTAACTTCCGCATGTAAGGGGTTGAAATTAGGATGCCCTTTACAATATTGCACGCTTCTGATACACTGAGAGATATTCAATTTCTGCTTCAAATTTATTTGAAATGCTGTATACACAATCTGACCCTTGTGAAGCTCATAAGAGTTCTAGGTTTTACAAATCATGCAAGGTTTTCTTTTTTGACTGGCAGGATAGACTGAAAAAAAATAAAAATATCCTCTGGCTTAGTTATATTTTGCTTGGGTCAAGCCAGCTCTTTGAACACTCCTGGAACACTCCAAACTTAATTGTATATGCATGATATAATACAATAGTAGATTTTGTTTCAACCAAGGTGCCATTAATCTCAAATTCAAATTATTAAAGAAAAAAAAGTTATTTTGAAAGTGTGGATGCTGCAGTTGCAAGATATTTTTTGTTTTTAACCAACAGGGCTTAAGACTGAAGAAATCCAGTCACACCACAGGATGAAGAGATGGGTGTACAGCTTCTCTCCCATGTTCACAGGGCACAAAGAGGAGAAAGAGAGTCTAAAGAATGTACACACTCATATGCTCCAGACAGCAATGATTTGTGTCCTTCTGGATACCTGCTTAATGCAGTTCGCTCTCTGGAAAATATATCTAGGACAGAGCAAGTTGCTGTTTTCCCTGCTGCAGTATGAATTATAGTGACTATTTCTGAATTAGTTAGTTTAATGGAAGTTCTTATCCTGCAGACATAAAGCACTATACTGCTGTCACACCTCATGCCACCAGTAAAGTATATTGGGGACACATGCACAAATGTGCCCCAAATAAAAAAGTACCTCATCTTCCGAGAGCACCTAAAACACAATAGCACTGCAGAGAAATTAATTTTGTTTTCCATATGATAGATTGTCTGTTTGGAAGGCTCAACACCACATTGATTTGTTCTGTCCTGAGAAAGGCTCCCGTTGCAGACTGACTCCAGGCTTGCCTCAGAAGATAATGGAAATAGAGTGCATCGTAGGAGGAGCACACAGCATTGTACCCTGCTTTTACATCCTCAACCAGCCAGTGGGAGCTTCAGTGTGAGCCTTAGAGCAGAGCCATGGGTGTGCTCATCTAGTGAGGCATCTCAGGACAGGGGCACTGTCACAAACATACCAACTTCAGTGTTACACAGAAATCATTTTACTGGGGCGAGTGAATTATTGGTTTGGCTCAGTGAGTGCCACGTTATACAAAGTCCTGTGTAATGAGATAGTTACAAACCCACTGGAGGCTGGAAGGAAACAGAAACAAAGGAAACTGGTGTTCAAATCTCTGCCCTGATAACACGGTCCTGCCACTGGGAAAGAAAAGAAGAATGACAAATTTCTTTTAAATCATTGATGCCATCAGAGATACCAGCATTATATTGTTAAGGAAACTACGCAGCTAAAATTCCTTGGGAAAGAGTTTGAGTAAATTGTTCTCTTCTTAACCAACAAGATGTTAATCCTCCATTTCTAACTTACCCTACTGGATTGGGTAAGTGTGATACTGCAGGTTACACAGAAAACCTATGTCAGGACAAATACAAGTTTGTAAAAGAACCTCTAAGTATTGGCAGTATTTTATCTTTTGTGATCTTTTGGGAATTGTTAATAGATAATGGCCTTGCTGAAGGGGTGAAAGGGACCAGCTGTGACAGATTTGCCGCGTCTCATTCTTAGATCTGTTTTCATTTCCATTTCTTTCTTGAATCCCTGGAGCTTGTTGTGTTCAGAAATTCCGTTTCCATATCACCCTGTGCATAATTATGGTAAGCAGGTATCGGCCCATCCTCTGCCACAAGACACAAAAAGAGCACATCTCTGTTTCTTTCAGTATTTTAAAAACGTTTTTCTGAATCACTGCTCATTTGACATTTTCCTTCTCCTTCCATTGTGCCACCTTGCCGTATTTAACTGAAAGGTGTTATACCTTCTGTGATCAAGTAATGACAACTGTGCCACACATTTTATCAAGATCTGAATTTAATTACAGGATCTAACAAGCCTAAGAAGGGATGAGCCTTTGTATTTCACCAAGATATCCAAGATGAAAAATAAAAGGAAAAAAAAACCTGTCTGCAGACTCAGAGAAGCATTATTATATAGCATTATCTGACAGAAAGACCTGATAAGCTGTCAAATTAAAAAGCTGATTTGGGGAATTTTACTGAAACCACTTTTTGAAAAGAGACTTACTGTAGTGCTTTGTTTGGGTATCACCTAGGCTCTTTATTTAAAGAGAGCAGCAGGATAGAACAATTTCATAATCACTCAAAGGGCAGCGGTGCTTTTTAAAAAAAAATAATTCCTTGACTTTGGGTAAGCTGCAACAGAGGCTCACCCAAAGAGAATGGGAAAATAAATTTCCATTTTTGTTAACATCAATCTTTCACATCGACAATAAAATTATACGGAAAGTGAGACCTGGGTGCATGCTGACAAATACATTTAATCATAACCAAAGAGCAGTCAGAGCTGTATGAAGTCAGAAAACCATGCAAGAAATCAGTTGTGCAATTACAAAGGCAAGGTAGCACACTGGCCTAGTTACATCCATCACTTAACTGCTGGTTTGTGTCTCAGTAACTAAGATGAATTTTTCATGTATTTTGATTCCTTCTTCCAGGAGAGTTTCTTCCACCTTTACTCTGGAGAACTTGCTGAATTGAGTTTCAAATAACTCCTTGTCTTATTTTTACTTCTCCATGTCATTATTTTATGCACTGGTATAATGCCTTCTTTTATTCGTGTTATAACCAGACATAATCACATGAATATAGGTAGATATCAGCTTCCTAGAATACTCATTGAGGATTTTGTCCAGACAAAACCAACCAAAAATAACACAATTTTATCTTTGCCTTGGCTAAATATTGGAGACATCACAGAAAAGTTAATTGTAGGAAATATTTTTTTGATTGAGTGATCATAAGTTGACTTAAATTAATATAAGGACAACTATAAATAAGCCTGCAAATCAGATTCTTGATTTAAAAAGAACAAAATTTCATAAGTTGAAGTAAGTTAGATTGTGCAATCAGTATAAGGGGCTGGATTCAGCCAGGAATGACACTTCGAAATTCTATAAGGTAAAGTATTAAAATAATGAAAAAAAAAAAAAAAAAAAAAA
>VWZT01015218.1:749497-907533 GCA_013397055.1 Pachycephala philippinensis
AAAAAAATATATATATTTGAGCTCACACCTGCAAGGTTAAAATATACAAAGGGAGACCTACTAGTCTGAACAAATACACTATCACAGGCTATATTACAGGAGGGTAAAACCCCAGACTTGCTCAGTAAAGAAAGCAGCGCCTTTCAGAATTAGAAAAAGAAATAAACACACAGAAAAGTTGCCAGAGATTAAGCCCAAAGAACCTTCCAAGGCAAGTAAAAAAATATATATATTTGAGCTCACACCTGCAAGGTTAAAATATACAAAGGGAGACCTACTAGTCTGAACAAATACACTATCACAGGCTATATTACAGGAGGGTAAAACCCCAGACTTGCTCAGTAAAGAAAGCAGCGCCTTTCAGAATTAGAAAAAGAAATAAACACACAGAAAAGTTGCCAGAGCTTAAGCCCAAAGAACCTTCCAAGGCAAGTAAAATAAATTTAAAAAGTAAGGCTGATGGTGACCCAAGGGAGTAGATTGAACTGACTAATAGGCAGGTATCTATGAAAATGTAGATCTCCACAGCTCAGAAGAAAGCAATGTGCATATTCTTACTGAACTTGTATGGTCAGAAAGTGAGGAAGATGATCTTTATCCCAGAACTTTAAAACAAGAAGCCAGGAGTTTTCAAATCCAGCTGTCCAATGGGGCATGTTATTTCTTGTAGTAAAGAACAGATAATGTAATAGCTTTACATGAGAAGAATTTAAAAACTACCCAGTTGAAGTATTTAGTCTGACCTTAGCCATACATGCTGCTTTAGAAGAAATTTTAAAAGAAATAAAGACATGGAAGCAATTGGAAAATGAGATAAAATGCAAAACTTTACCAAATCATGTTAGGCTAGTTTAACAGCTGTATTTCACAAGCTAACTAATTTTCTAGATGAAAGAAATGAAGTATATCTAATTTATCTGGATTTCAGTAAAGCATTTGATATGATATCATGTAGCAAATCATGGATTGACTGTGGAAAAAATAGAAAAGCGTAAAAATTGTATGGTAAAAAGCTGAATGAAAAAAATAAAAACCCAAACGATGAACAAGGATTTTTTTTCTCTCCTACTTCCTCTGTTTCACATAGGGACTGATATCCTGTTGCTGTAGCTATTGGCAGGTTCTGAATAAAAGGGCTGCTTGTTTTACGTCACACTCAAGGCTCCCATCTTCCCAGGATGCATCTCCTTCCAGGAACGAGCCCTGGAGTTGTCTCCTCTCTTCAACTCCCACTTCGTTCGGTGTCTTCTTTAGCTTCTCAGTGAATCATTCACACAGATGATAAGCAGTCATTGCTTGTCACATTCAGACCTGCCAATGTGTCAGCTGTACCATACTCTGGCCCTTATGTTCCCCGCTATATTGCCTATATTTGAAAAATAAAAAGCCTCAAGAAATAGTGGATGGGTCAGATGTACCAAAGCTCTCCACGTATTTTGGGGAACTGATGCCATCTAGTTGAATGAGCGGAAGATCTACATGTGCTTGAGTCACGGAAAAGTGACAAACTCAATGCTGAGTTCTACATGGAGTTAACAAAAGGAATGTCATGGTGAATTCCCAAACTGCATTAGACTGTGCCATAGGAGCTACCATAGAAGCCACTGCACTGCAGAATGTAAGGAAAAACAGTGGTTTTCCCCCAGAAAAACTACCCCGCAGGAACTCCTCAGAAGGTACCCAAGCTGAGCTCCACAATCAATCATCTTTTGTATTTTTTTCACTGATCTCAGTATAAAGTGCCAAACACAAAATGACATCTGTAGATGACATGAAAGTAGACAGGGTGATAATACTGAAGAGGCTGCTGGTATCAGTCAGGAGGAACAGAGCCCTTATGAGTTAACAGAAGTGACACTAAAGCTTATACTAAAAAGTACAGGTCACACACTTGGCTTATAGGACCAGTCACACCAGTTCTTGCAATAAACTGGGATACTTTGAGAGAGAATTCATGAAGAAAGACATTCAACGGGTAGTCAGCTGCAGAATCATATTGGGTTTTCCAGTTCTGAGGTATCAAAAAGAAAATTAAGGTCTTAAAATGCAGAATTAATATCTGCATTACTGTCTTCATACGTCTTTGAGGTCCCAGTGTTCTCACTACTGTCCATTTTCATACACATGTGCAGTTGAAAACCAAAGTCAAAACAAAAAAAAGCATCGAAGAAAGGTTATTATGATGAGCAGAGTAATGAGAAAACTGTTCTGCAAAAAAGACATGTAAGAACAAAGTGGGATGAACTGGAAAGTGCTTGGCTTGAGAGCAAAAGCAAATTTCTTAAGAGTAGAATGTTTCTCCTAAGTTACCCTGTAAGAGAAACAATTTATGCAAAGAAGCAGACTTGACCCAGTACATTTTAATTTCTAATTTCTTAAGCTCTTCTATCACTAACCTTACTTTTAAATATACATGGGGGAAAAAAAAAGAAATGGGAATGGGAAAAAAAGCCATCCAAATCACTAATCCTTTACAGGGAAAGTGGACCATTGATTTAAATATAGTTCCATTAATATTTTCTTTAGCATTCTAAACATTCTCAGAACTTGTTTTTTGACTGATAATGAAAATAATCCATGAGCTGTCTACAGCATTAAACCTTTGTCTTGAGCCACTATAGCCAATTAAAAATATTTTCTATGAAAATTCAAATTATCTCACCCATGTGCATTGTCTTTCACAGATCAACTTTTCTTTTACTCCGATGCATATCCAACAGAGTAAGTTTTTTTAACTCTGGGATAAGAACGAAAAATGCTTTGATTGATTAAAATGTTGTTAAAGCAAATGAAAACTTTGCAAAATGTCTCATTCTAGAAAAAAATGCAAATAAATTGCACGAAACCAATAATTTTTGAATTTCAGAAATGTACAAATTTGAGATTATTAAATTTGAGATTATTAAATGCTTGTATTCTAAAATACCTTTTTAGATTTTTATACCTTTCATTTTTTCAATTTTTTTTATTGCCTGTCAAAGGAAGCACATAATTTTTTAAAAATTCTTTATTCACTAATCTTTTTCTCCTGTAGTAATCTTGAGATTGTCTCTATTACAGCCTTTATGTATGGTTCTAACTTTTATATTAAAAAAATCAATGTTATTTAATATATAACAAGGTTTAAATGATCATACTTCCATTGAAAATCAATTTATTTACTCCTTTGATTTTCCTAGAATGATCCCTAGAGGGGATTCTGTGACCCTGTTCTCCCTAAGGTAGAGTCTGATCCATCAAAGAACTTGACCTTTACCATCAGGGCTGGGTAAATTCTTCCTGAATAATTTCACATGGAACTTTAGCAAAGACTCTTTGCAAATCAAAAACCCCAAGTACGTTAACTCATTCATATTTATACCCCATCATCTCCTACAAAACCAGAGTGGGTGTAACTGTAACAGGTACCAGTGGACGTTCCCAGATGGAGACCTCAGCATAAACAGAACCCCAAGGAGATGTGACTCCCTGGACACAGGAAAGGCCATAAATAACACTGATGAATTTTGCTTTCCAAATCAGGGAGGATGAGACATTATTTGGTCACAAAATAACTACTGACTTAGCTGGTATTTTTCCCATTCTCTTCTGACTAATTCCATAGACTAAATATTTTAGACCCACATTTTCCACTTGTAAAGCCTGATTTTATACATATGGCATACATTTATACATTACGTGTTTACTTGCACATTCATCTTCTCCATATTCCCAGATGGAGAGCTTCTGAGAAATCCTCATGATTTTTCCAAATGCTATGATCTCCAAGGGAAGTAAAGTATTACGAGATGTCCTTATTTCATTGGCACTGCTGGTTTCCCACAGCAGGAAAATGACATCCAAACCAGGAGACATGGGACAGTCTGTGTTTCACAGAAGCTAATTGCTTAAGCTTTAAGTCTTTTCCATTGGATTTCCCTCTTGGGCAGAAAGGCAGTTTTTATTTTGCCTTTGGGAACAAGTAATGAGAGACTCCTCCAGGTTTGTAAGCTTTGAAGCTTATCAGATGATGGTGTTCCTCACGTCTTCTATGTTTCACCATTGGGACTGAGGGATGACAGATCTGATTGCAGGGGTCAAAACTCTGACCACGGCAAAGGAATGCACGTGAGAGAGAATCAAGATGAATCCTTTTAGTCAAAGGAGGCACCAAGTGAGAAAAAAGGTACAGGCAATGTGTTGCTGGACAAATAAACAGCAGTCAGAAGCTTATGTTATTTTCTTGTGAAACACCCTGAAAGTCCTGTGTCCAAACAGCAATGGCCAGGGAGGTTTGAAAACTTGCTCCACGGCAAAAGGCAAGGCAAATACTGAGTGATCATTTAGTTGTTAGATTCCTAAATCACCTTGACCATTATCATTTTGCATGGATGTGGTGAGAACAGGCTGACCTTCCATTTTATTAGAAAATTCAAAGACACATTTGTAAAAGTCCTTGAGATGTCTCCCTACCACCACACTTACACCTGAAAAACATCTTTGATTCTCTTCAGAAGTGGCTGTAGGGGCTTGAATTTGGAAGCTATTTCTAAGCCAATAGTAAGCAAGTTAAGCAAGCACATGGATCGCTTGGGAAATGCTAATCCATTCCTGGAGAAACAAATGTACCAACACAAATGTCTCCTGTTAATTTTATAGTCAAAATCTGAACACAAAAAACAAGACAAATGGATGCTATTTACCCTAAATAGGATACATGGTTGTAGCTGACTCCTAGCATTTATCTTAAAGTCGGGTGTATCCCATGAAAAGATGACAGATGCTTTTACTATTTTCTAGAATACAGGGAGCAAGAGAAGCATTTAAATGACATATCTCCTCCTCCTAGCCCTTGGATATTCTGCAGGAACAACCTGTATCCCACAGAGAAAGTCCCTAAAGACACATGTGATCTCAGCTGTTTAATCAAAACCAAACCACCAAAAAAACCCTAAACAAACTAACGAAAAAAAACCAAACCCAAACCAGAATCCAACACAGAATTATTCTATATGATACCAAAGCCCTAAGAGCTGGTGACTGCCATATTGCAGAGGTACTTGGCACTAAGCATAAAGTCAGTTTGATCTTCTGCCAGCATACATGGACTCTCACACAGGTTCTTCTTTGGTGTCTATGCTCCATCATGATTTATACTCCCCAGTCACAGAGATACAGCTGTTCCAGTAGTCTGGCAGCACTTTGGACAAGCTCTTTTGTGCAAGCAATGTGAGTGACATGCTCATGCTGTCAGATCTTGGTCTGTCAGACACATCCCTGACATGTCCTGACCCATGGGGTACATGAGGACAGCTGTAACAAAGCTATGCTTTTCTAAGGCTGAGCAGAGATCCAGGGATAACTTGGAGGGCATCATTTTAGATATTTACCTTTATCAGAATGTATCTTCCAAACTGCTGCAGGGTCCCAGGAATGCTGAGCATTCTCAGTAGGCTGAACAGCTTTGAAAGCATAGACCCATTGCCCAATATCTAAAAGGTAATTTTCTATATAGAAAATTCTGCATCAGTCTGATTTACGATGGAAGTCATGAAGAGAAAATCCTCACTGGTGAAATGATTAGTTGTGCTGTGTGTTTCAAAAGAATCAGCATTGGGCAAACTGCCTTTGACTACAGAAAGCACAGACTTAGTCTCAGAAAAGTGATTCTGAAATTCTTTCACAATAAGTGGTGGTTATTGTGGCTTTAAAATGTCCTCTACCTTGCTTTGATATACTATCTCAGACTAGTAAAATGTGCATGCTTCACTACCAAGGAACAAAAATCAGATAATTAAGAAAATTCTTTTTCATGCTAAATAGATATGATTACGAGCACTATTATGATAAAGATTTGGGGTTTTTTTTCTTCTCCTTATTTGATCTTATTTGAAACAGACTTTCTTTCAGGTAAGGAAGAAAATGTTTCAAATTAGATAAAATGCTTTGTTCTCAGATTATGTAAATCCCCTATAAACACTGGGCAATCTTGACATGAAAAGTCAGAACATTTTGTTTAGAAAATACTGAAATTAATATTTTGACATTACTAAAACCCATTTCCTTTTTTTTTTTTTTCAATTTTGACCATAATTCTTACTTCAGTTTGACACAAATTAACAAGTCCTTTGTTTTATGCATCCTTAAGAAATCTACACTTCAGTGTAGAGTTATTACCTAATTGAAGTTACAAGAGCAGCCTCTTCAGAGGAGCAGCTGGAGTTGCTGTTGTGGCACAATCCCATCACCACAACAGCAGCCAGACCATTGGGAAGGGCAATTAAAAGTAGACAGTGAAGCAGACAAGATAAGCCACACGGAGTAGAAAGGATCTGCATGGAAATGGGGATAGTCTATTGATTAGGAGCTCTGACTGCACAGTCAGCAGTTTTCTCCTTCCTGTTTAATATGATCATAAATTAGGCTTCTTCCAGATAAGTTAATGTGAATTCACTGTCTGAAAAAGAGGTCAAGATGAAATACTAAAGTTCTTTGGGAAGGTGCAGAGGGATGGTGATAATTCAGCAAAGAGACTGAATTTAGTTAAGAAAGATGGAATACATAAATCGAGTGAAGATATGGGCATCTTAATCAATTATCAAAAAAGTACAGTGTGCCACTCTCAATCACAGGGCTATGCACCAGCCACACAACGAGAAATGGGGAAAACAGGATCAACCCTTAATAAAGGGCAGAAATCCTCATAGCTCTAGCATTTTATTCAGAGAAGTGACAAGAAAGAAATTTCAGACTAAAAAATTACTTTGTTGGTAGTCTGGAAGAACATACATATGTAAATCTAAACCTCTGTTTCTGAAAATCATCCAGCTATTTCAGGATACTGAAAACTTCACATTTCTCTAGAACAAAAACACATTTTTCCCAGCTATATTTTAAAAAACAACCATCCACCTTAACTAGGATAATCATCCTCTACCACTGACCCCTACCTCCTTCCCTTTTGCAGCTCTCTCATTTCACACCCACTCAGATATAAATTGAAGGTGCATTGGCCCAGAGCAAACTCAAGCCTAGTGGGATCAAGAATGATGCAACAGGAGAGACACTACATTCTATTCATTTTGCAGGGTCACTCTACTGCATTTTATGCAGCTCTTGGATAAAACACACAAAGCCACCATGGAAGCTCTGTGAAGCATTGCCAGGTGGTATTTTTTTGCAAGGTACCAGCTGTTATTTGGCCGTGGGTATCCTTATCTACAGCAGTTACATGGGGCTGAATGAAGGATGCACAGGCAATGAAACTGGAAAATCTCATCTCTGACCAGAAACTTCTCTCAGAAAATCTTCACCAAGCATTTGAAGACATCAAACACAAACAAGCAATGTCTTGTAATCAGACATCCCAAACTGAAGTGTAACTCTGAGAAAAATCTTTCCTCATAAAGAAAGACCTGATCAGTTGGTATGCTTTAGACAACCGATTATTTAATCTTGCTTTATTTTTGAAAAAAGAAAATCCAGCATATTTAAGTATAGCAATTTTACTAATTAAGCTGCCTAATCTTGGTTTTATCCTTAATTAAAAACCTCCAAAACAACAAGACTGGAAAACCCGATGGAGTGGCATGGAAACAGAAGAGAAAGTTATGGCTAGATGGTCTCGTTCTGGGAAGGGAGAAGAGATGGAAGGTGAAAAGGAGGAGAACAGCAGCCAAAAGGAATGTTATGGCATACAGGAGCCATAAAATATTACTGTGGGAAAGGCAAAGAAAATTACAGGCCAACAGCAGTCTTAGAAGATCCAGCAATAAAGCAAGCCAAGGGATTCTGTACCTCAGATAATGAAGCAACCAAAAATGCCTTGAAATGCAGCCTGCACGTAGATTGCTCATGGAAGCTCAAGAAGCTCTGATTTTTTGTTTTCCTTTTTCAAAGAAAACATCCAATCTTTTTCCACTCCACTAATCCCATCCCAAGGAAATCACTCTGTATTCTAAATTGATCTTTGTTCAGTATAAACAAGTTCTGTGTGCCACCAGCTTCTGAACTCAAGGCTTCTTTTTTTGTGTTTGAGCCTGTCCAGGAGCTCCTTGTTCATCCCCACATACCTCCTGGCATGTTTGTCTGACTTCTTCTTTGTTGGGATGCATCACTCCTGAGCTTGGAGATGGTGAATTCACGCTCATCATTTACGTAAAAACCAAAAGAAACAAAAAACCACCTAAAACCTATTTTTCCCTATGTGCTGAATAGGTCTTGAACACAAGCTAAGACAAGTCCTCCCCAGCTTCCACCTTCTCATTTCAGCAACCATTTACCAAACACTGAAAAATGAGAAAGCCACGGGGCACAGGGGAAACAGGAATATCTGAAAAATTACTGAGCATATTTCATTCAGTATCCCCCTTTCCCCCAAGAGTTTATCACCTCTCATAGATGTGTCTAACTTAGAAACAATTAATGGCTCTAATTGCCAGAGCTGTCATTCATTCATAGCACATTAGCACATAGGTGGGGTTTTTTCTACAACTTCTGCTATACATAATTTCTTTTCCAATACATACTTTCATTATTTCATGTATTCTGAATTATTTCCAAGAAATAATCTGAAGGGTTATATTTCACGTATGGATTTTTTTTAAATTATTTTTATTTTTTAAAATGTCAAGTAAATAATAATAATAAAAAAACCCTGAAATGGCAACAACAATAATAAAAAAACCCCATCCTAAATACTAATAATTAGTGCAGGGAATAGCTTATGCATTCCTTACTAGTGAAACACACCCTCCTGCTGCACTCCACCCCCAAAAATGAAGAATTTTCTACTTTTAAACTGATAAATCAGAACTGTCATTTATGCAGTAGGCATTCTGGTTTGCATATGTGCCTTCATTTACACCTCTAGATTTGCTGCCTTTTGCTTAATATAAACACGCAGAGCAACTGTTAAGAGATAACATGCAGATGCCTAAGTTACCATTAATGGCTCAGTAGTCCTACTCAATAAGAAAGGCATTGCGTATCTGAAAAACCTATTGCCTTTAAAAATGAATAAAATTAGTAGCATAGTAATCCTCAGCACATGGCATTTGCATAAAATTAAATATGGGCCTGCTCAAGGCAGCTCTGTTGTCATACTAGTGGTCCTGTTCGAGTAACCAGCATCATCTGCATAAATAATATCCTGTAGCTTGCATTTGAAGTTAAGGCACCTCGGGTTTGGTTGGTTGGTTGTAAAATTGATGACTGTGACACCGTTTGGTTTGTGTCTGCTGGAAGACTTCTGCTAAATTCGTGCGTTTCAGATTGCTGTAATCTTGTAATCAAAAGAACACAGACAACCTTTTCCTTCGTAAATGTTTCACCCCATCACTTGGGGATAGATTTGGGAGCCACTTTAAACTTTTGTGTAGCTTTTGTCAAAGCCTTTTTTTCCCCCCTAAACCAAAAATGCAATAAGAACAAATGAAAGCAAGAAACAAAACTACTACTTCATGACTCGATAACTGCATTTTTCCACTTCCAGTAATAACTTGAATTTGGGCTTTTAAGCTGACTTAGGAAATGCCATCATCATAAACTGCACATTGCTCAGGACTCTTTTAACTACTTTTGTAGCTACTAAAACCCTGCAAAGGAGATGATAACGCATTAGGAGAGGAGCAAAACGAGGCAAACTCCAGGCATCCCCCACCCTCTCAGTGGCAGGTGTTTGTGTGAGGCCTTACCTGCTGGGTAACGCTCGATGACGGGCCAGTTGTCCACCTGCAGGGTGGCATTGCCACCACTCCTTGTGAAGCGAACCACGTGGTACTTCCCATCGTTAATGATAGCGTTCATCTCTTCGATGGCGATGTCATCCGTCCCAACATTAAATTTAACTCCGATTTTTCCCTGGTGCTGCAGATTTAAAAAAAAAAAAANAAAAAGAGGAAGAAGAAAAAGAAGAACTAATTAAGAGTTGTTTTAGAAGAAATTGAGACAGTGTGTCATACAGGGGAAGATTTCTAAGAACATCTTCCCTCCTCAGATGTAACTTCTGAAGGCTTGTGCATGGCAGTGACAAACCTTCTGACAGCTCAGGAAGTCTGGGATGCCTTTTTAATGGATAATTGATATTCCAAATGAGTTATTTCACCAAATTGAGCTCTCCCCTTTTCCAAGACATTCAGGTCAAGATGAGGAGGGGGGAAGATGGAGGAAAGCTCAAGGTTTCTGCCTTTGTCCTCTCCCTCACCTCCATGAGGATTAAACAAAAATTTTCCTTTTAGACTTTCAAAACAGAAAGCCTTGCAGTGTCACTTGGAAGAGATACAAGAATTTTCTGGCCATAAAAGCCAAGTGCCCGCCCTTCTTTTCCTTTTTTCAAACCTCATTCATACTTAGAGTCTTCACAAATGATAACAAAGAAGGAGACTTTTTTTTTCTCTTGGAGAGATTTTTGGCATCACATTGTAGTGATTCTGAATTAAGCCAAGATCACACTGGCTGATTAACAAGGAGTTCCCTGTTCAGAGCCAGAGAGCAGGGAAAAGCCTTTGCAGACACAGGGATGCTGGTATTGTTCCCACTAAGGGTGGAGAATCATTATTTTGCTGGGATTTGCTTTAATCTCCTGTGTCTGAGTGCTCTTAGGGCTAAGGGGACTTCCCACGTACATCCATACCTGGGACCAAAGCAGTAGATTTTCCAAACGATTGTCATATTGGCATGTTTTCATTTTTATTGAATTTTAATTATTAAAATGTTCACTCTAATGGGACACCTGCATTTTAATAAAGTCTTTTAATGTCTATTAAAGTTAACTTAAGGGATTTGTAATATATTTTTTTCTCCTATAAAATCAATTTGACTCTTCAATAAAGGTATTTATTAGATTGAGGAGAAAAAAAGAAAAGCACTGCATAGTATGATATTAGGGACTTGTTCATAATAAGTGATAGTTCTACATGAAATTTCACGTTCTTTTTACTGGTAAACCCTTGTTTAAAGTTAAAAATCTTCATGAAGTTTTTACATGACCAGATGAAACACAATGAAATATTTTACTTTGTACATCTTTGTCATTCACATCAAATTTTCCAGAACCAGTTTCACCTCTCCAGCAGACCTCTTGTGTCAGCTCCCCCTTTGTCTTACTACCCTAGCACCGCTTCCTGCAGTAAGTGCATTCTGCAGATCCTTGTCTCTGGAAGTCCCCCAAGCAAAGAACTCAGGAGTTCTTCCACTTCATTTTATTCTCTTTTTAGACACCTGACTTCATTTTCCAACAGTGCTTGCATATTGCAGTTACACAGCTGAGCAGCTGCTGAACACCTTTGCTGTTCCTCAACATTTTGGCACGACACTATTGCCTCCTCAGCTATGATCTTTTTTGAAACAATAAAAGGGCCACTCCCTGATGACATCTGCAGAATGACTCTGAAAAATACTTTTCGTTTGCTCAGTTGATTGAGCAATGTTCTAAACGTTCCTCTTTTTTTCCCTTGTGGATTGTTTTAACATTTCTCCATTGGCTGGTCCTACTGTTCCATGTCTATAGAGTGTCCATAAGGGATCCACTTTATCCAATTCATGCTCATCTTCTTTTGCCTCTGGTGTGAGTTGCAGAGCAATTTCCCAGTTATCTTGGAAAGGTAACTGTAGCTCTTCTTAATTTCACTAGTTTCAACTAGACTCAGAATAAATTTCACCCATTTTTTCCCATGGATGCAGTAGCTTATTTGTTTCACCTGTTTCATTCATATGCTTACTCTCTTTACACAGAAATATATACAAAGAAACATAACATTGTCCTGGCTTTAAAGCAATCTCCTCTTTTACTAATTTTTGAAATGCAGAAAACCAGCATGTAATGATAATGGCATATGCAACTTTTCTTAGTACTTTCAAGAAATCAAAGGCTCTGAGGATTAAAAAAAGCTGACTAATTTTACAGTGATTCATAATTATACTATTCATACCCTACACTTTATATACTGGCTTTCTTATTTGCTATATATATGCATATACATACATTATTTTAGATATTTTTAAAAATGACAAAGGAAACAAAACAGCTTTAAAGTGAATAGAACTGGTGCAGGTAAAAAGAAGTGGCATACAAGGCACACATATCAGCAGTTTTCCGAAAGTTACAGCACGTGGGGCTGCAGCCAAGTTACCATTTGCAAATGGCCAGGTATTGGCAAGTGAAATGAATGCTTTGCAGACTTGAAAGCAGACTTTCAGCCTTCCTTTACAGATATATACTTTCTAGTGAAAAAACCCCAAGTTTCCCTGACTTCCCCACATTTGTACAGAAATATTGTGCACAGAAACCAAACATGCAGACGCAATAGCAAATATCACCCTAAATGCTGCTAACATACTACAGTGATTTTTCCACACTTCTACAGCACCTGTGGGCATCTCTGTAACCCTCTCTCCATAAAACAAGGAAGCAAATCTGTGTTTCAGACTAAAGACTTCCTGATTGTTATATCCATATTTAAGTTTGACTTCTGGACATCATGTCAATTGTATGAATTGCAACCCCATGGTGCACAGCCCTTTAGAACCACGAAACAAAACATGATGCTGCAATAAGCACCTTTCTGTGTAGATAGGGGGTTTTCTAAGCCCTTGCATTATCATGCAGGAATGTGACTCACTGCACTTCTCCCCCACTGCAAGAAAACATTATTTTTCATTTGTCTTTGTCACATTATTTTTCATCTGTCTTTGGTTAAGACCATGTGCACACAGAATTATTGTGGATCAGCTGACATACAGTAACCTGTTGAGATAACTTGATCCTAGCCCTCAGCCTTGTTATGCTTAATCTAGTGGGCCTGTAACCTTTTAGAAAGAACTGTTTTTTATATTTCCTCTTTTTTTGGAGCAATATGGAAGTGGAGAAAGGAAAGAGACTGATAAAACTGAAGCCTACTAAATTACTATTTTCACTTTACTATGCAACTGAGGCTGGCAAAGTGGTAGAAATTTTCCTTTATCACTTGTTCATTCAAAATAATCTTAGAAGTCATTCTTCCTTTCAGAAACAGCCTCAGACAAATGCTGAATGAGAGGTTCCCTCTTCAGCACCCTGCTGATGGGCACTATAGAAATGTGTCTCCATCACTAAATACTGCAGTAAGTCAGCACTTCTGTTGAATGGTGCTATCCCTGACAGCAACCCAAAATCGTGCAGGCTCGTATTCCCAAAGATTTTTTTGCCCACACGCAAAGATGATCATTTCAGAGCTCCCCTGGTAAAAACCAGCTCTGTACACAGAGCCCACAGAAGTCTGTTTATGGTGCTCAGCCTGTGTTTTCTTTGTCTCAGTCTCACCCAGTTGTGAGAGAACATAGCAATGAAATCAATTCCTTTTCCTACTGTGCCTTTATCTATTCCAAACTGCTAAGGCCACAATAACAGAGCAGAGTTGTGCAGGGGGTGGGAGAATTTCCAAGAAAGGCCAAAAGAGAGGACACACCTTCAGGAGAGGAGGGGTGCATTTCAAGAAGTGGTGTAAACATTGTGTCTATGGAAATTATTTTGAACCTCAGATCTGAAGGTAGTAGGAATAATGCTAAATCCCCCACATCACCACCACTGCTCCCTGGGACAACGCAGCACAGGGACCTTGGATTCATCTACAGATGCTCCATGACATTCTGAGCCCCACCCAGCAACTCTCCAAAATGCCAAACTTTGGGTTTGGAGGTGCTGTGGTCACCAAGCCGTCCTGTTTCTGAGGCCAGTGTAGCTTTTATTTCTACAGTACCTACAACAGGCAGATAAGTTAATTTGTTGTTGGCCAAAGTGCCCCTGGACATTACTGCAATACACAATGTAGGCTTTGTGTATAGCTTAAATTCTGCCGTCCAAGCTCACAGGCTAAGGATAAATATGTTAATGGCTTCAAAGCAGTTGGATAAAACCATGAGATAGCTCCGATTCTATGCTTCTAATGTGCTCTGAAACACTGGGAGCTTTGATTGCTCAGATAGTATAGGATGTGTATGTGTGCACGTGTACATACCAATCACTTCAAAATGTTTTGTCTTCAAAAGCTCTGGCAGCTACTGCTGTAATCTAGCAACTCCAGTGGAGTATTTTCAAGCCTGTTTTATGAATTGTGTACTCTAAATACTTAACAGACTTCTGATGAGGCACCAGGAATGCTGATGAACCCGAGAACCAAGCAAGAAAGGTGGAATGCAAATCAAGCCAGCAGCTGACTTTGCAATTTGTTCCCTGCTGGACTCTAGTTCAGTGCTACCAATCTGCCAAAATGCAGTAAAACCAATGCTAGTATTATATATATATATATAAAATATATATAGATAGATATAATTGATATTTCCTATAACATCAGCTACGCTTCACTGCTCTCTGTAGCAATAACTCTGGAATTAGTCAAACATGAGAGCGTGCAAATTTGGCACAACAGTAGTTTTAGAACAGACTGCAGACAACCTAAGCTCGTAATGCTTACAACCTTTAACCACTTCCAAGGAAAAGTAATAACACTGTGACTCCCACAGGTGAACAAATAGAGGAGAAAAAAATTCAAGCATGCCAGCTTGCATTTTATATCATCAGCCCCTGAGGCACCACTTCCTGGTGAACGTGGTAACAAAGTCTTAGAATTAACTGAAGGTTTACTTTGATTTTATTGAAGTGTAAGTTTCTTGAGTTTTGTTAAGAGTGAGATCATTTTCACTCAACTGTAATCAGAGGTTAATATTCCATATGATAGAAATCTATGGAAAATAATTAAAACAACCTCTGGGTTTCTCAATTCTGTAAGGAAATGCATATTTTAAAATAGTACTGCTTGCTTCAGAAAGTGAAGGGAGGGATACACAACAGACAGAAAATACGCTTGAACTCCAAGACTAATGGAGTAACCATATATATTTTCGTCCAATAATCCATCATTATTTCTGATTACCATCTAGTATCTTCCAGAGGAAATGCTTCCTGGAAAATACACAGAAAATATAAACCATCTGTGAAGAATTCTTTGAATGAGTACATCTCTTATATTCCAGTGAAAGGACTTAACTTTCTGAATACTGAGTTTTAAATTAATTCTCTTGGGTTTTAGGTCATTAACCTAACACTACATTTTTGTTGTTGTTGTTGTCTGTAATCTAGCAACTCCAGTGGAGTATTTTCAAGCCTGTTTTATGAATTGTGTACTCTAAATACTTAACAGACTTCTGATGAGGCACCAGGAATGCTGATGAACCCGAGAACCAAGCAAGAAAGGTGGAATGCAAATCAAGCCAGCAGCTGACTTTGCAATTTGTTCCCTGCTGGACTCTAGTTCAGTGCTACCAATCTGCCAAAATGCAGTAAAACCAATGCTAGTATTATATATATATATATAAAATATATATAGATAGATATAATTGATATTTCCTATAACATCAGCTACGCTTCACTGCTCTCTGTAGCAATAACTCTGGAATTAGTCAAACATGAGAGCGTGCAAATTTGGCACAACAGTAGTTTTAGAACAGACTGCAGACAACCTAAGCTCGTAATGCTTACAACCTTTAACCACTTCCAAGGAAAAGTAATAACACTGTGACTCCCACAGGTGAACAAATAGAGGAGAAAAAAATTCAAGCATGCCAGCTTGCATTTTATATCATCAGCCCCTGAGGCACCACTTCCTGGTGAACGTGGTAACAAAGTCTTAGAATTAACTGAAGGTTTACTTTGATTTTATTGAAGTGTAAGTTTCTTGAGTTTTGTTAAGAGTGAGATCATTTTCACTCAACTGTAATCAGAGGTTAATATTCCATATGATAGAAATCTATGGAAAATAATTAAAACAACCTCTGGGTTTCTCAATTCTGTAAGGAAATGCATATTTTAAAATAGTACTGCTTGCTTCAGAAAGTGAAGGGAGGGATACACAACAGACAGAAAATACGCTTGAACTCCAAGACTAATGGAGTAACCATATATATTTTCGTCCAATAATCCATCATTATTTCTGATTACCATCTAGTATCTTCCAGAGGAAATGCTTCCTGGAAAATACACAGAAAATATAAACCATCTGTGAAGAATTCTTTGAATGAGTACATCTCTTATATTCCAGTGAAAGGACTTAACTTTCTGAATACTGAGTTTTAAATTAATTCTCTTGGGTTTTAGGTCATTAACCTAACACTACATTTTTGTTGTTGTTGTTGTTGTTAGGGCTTTTCTCTGTCAGAATTGACAAAATATCCAACCTATCTTTACCAACCTTTTTTTTTCCCCTTTTTAGTCAACTGCAAGTCAAGACACCAAAGAAACAGGCATTCTCCTGTCATACCTCATCTTGGGTACTTACAGTCAGGTTTTGTGCCCTTTCATGAACTCAAAAGGTAACCATTTGCAGGGATGGATTAGAGCTTTCAGCATATCAGTAGGTGACATATTGCAGAAAATGCAGGAGGGGCTTGAAACCTCTATCAGAGTGCTGCAAGCTAAGTTATTGCTCAGAGGTTGGCACTTCAAGCAAGGAAGCAAAGATTTCTGCTGATGTCTGATAGGATGCATTCACCTGGTACTCAGTCTTTTGGCATCCGACAAGTGGGAAACTTTGGTTTCTCTTTCTTTTCCCAAAAGCTGGTAATGTGTAGCTAGTATGGAAAAGCAAAGAAAACAAAACAAACCAACCAAACTTTTCCTTTTTCTGGTTTCCTGGTGAGGACACTAAGCTGTTCCCAGTGTTCTTTCTTGCAAGTTCTCACCATTTATTTGCACCATTTATTTTCCCAATGTTTGTTTGTTTCTTAAGTTCACATCTTTGTAGACCTTAGGTTATGAGAAAGAAACCCCACAAAACCAAAATCTTTTCATTTTAATCCAAGCTACTAGTTCTGATAATTGTATGGAAAAGCTTAAAACCCAAAGCTGTGCAAGATACAGTGTTGGTAGACTTAAGACAAAGATCTGGAAATCATGGTAAATCATCACTGGGCTTGAGTGGTGGCTGGAATCCAAATGTGGCCCCTTGTGGATTCTTGTGAGAAGAGCAGTCAGAGCTATGATACCCATTGTCAAAAAACAGTTGGAAAAGCAATCCTGGCAACAAAATGCTGCCTAGCACTGTGCTATGCCACCATTCAGATTATTCACAGAGGAAAAACATCTGCAGAGCCAGAAATGTTACCAGTATTTCCTGCAGCACCTGTGCATGCTCACCCAAGCACAAACACACCTTTTTCATCTACACCAAGATCCTTCCAGAGAAACTACAAAGCACTTGAAAAACAGATCAATAATCATAAATATACAGCAACAAACCTTTTTTATCCTCCCCTAGCTTTGGGATCCTCAACTAGTTGTCTCATGAATTTGCATCATGTTTCACTCTCCCATTTTACTCAGAATTTCTGTAAGACCCTTTAATAAACCTTTACATGACCCCAATTTCATGCCATTAAGTTATCTAGGTTTTCTAAATCGATACGGAAATAATAAAAATTCATTGTTCACCAGATGTCCCTGGTTGACAACTAAGAAATAGCACTGTCACTGTAACAACATTATGTATGCAAATATATACAGATGCTACCAGAGCTACTGCACTCTTAAACATTGGTCAATAAAAATTAAGCATCTTCTAGCCTTAAACCAGTGACCCTTAAAAGAAATAAGGTAACTATGGGCTCAGCATCCCACTAATTTACAACTGAGGTGCACCTAGAAAAAGAGCCACCTAAGTGGCTCACTAAGTGGAAGCAGCAACATGTGGCGTAACAATCTTTTATGTCCCAAAATGCCATCTATGTGACCCACAGAACAAAATTCCTGGAAAGCAATCATTCACTGACCCAGCGTTTCAGGGCAGGAAACAACTACTCTTTATTACCAGGAAATAATGACTTGTATCACTGTTCTGCTTTAAAATAATTGTCCTCACAGTCTGCTTTAAGGTGTTATAGCAATTCGATTTATACATAAAGCTCAGCAAGCAGAAAATATAGAAATATTTATAAAACTACAATTCTGACACTTTAACTCTCAGTCTGCAGTCTTCCTGTTTAGTTTTAAACGTTGCAGTTCTCACTGCTATATATTATAGGTGCATTATTTCAGGTTACCCTGATGATGAATTCCTGAGACAGTGCAACTACCTGAACAAGCAGCCCCCAAAATGCAATAGTTACGAAAGACATATGGTGTAGAGCCCACAGCAGCAGCATACTGCATCTTATTATCCACTCAGCATCATTACTGCAGTACACAAAATTAAGTTTTTCTGAGAAAACATGCAGTAAAGAGCAATTTAAGTAGCCAGCCCTTAATGTGGTATTTCTTTCAAAACAGAATATTTCACAGAAATACCTTGACCTTGCCAGTGCCTCACCCAGGGGTTTCAGGCATGGTGAAATGCTATGGATCGTTTGAAGAGATGCTGTTCAGCAAACTGAGCGTAATTTGAAAGAAACAAAGTCTTAACTACTGGCCAAGGTAGCTCACAGGGCTTGGCTTTGCTCTGCACACTTATTTTCCATGTGGGCAGACATCTTGAGTACCTTAAATACAGGATGCCCAGCCTGAGGAATTCTATACTCATTGGCAGCTCCAGCTGCTCACAGATGGCAAAGAGTGTTCCTCCCCACACATATATCAACGTGTGTTTCCGAATGGGCACAGTGAGATTTGAAAATCAGGCTTGCTTTCCAGTTTTTCAAAGTGGTTTTATACAGAGATTATAAAAACCAGTGTTCCTGGAACTCAATACACTCATCCAAAGGTGTTAGACAAAGAAGTAGCACCTTGGTATCAGTACAATCTAATCCACACTGGAAGTTGTCCTGGCTTAAGGGCATTGATTTCTGTGTTTAGAAACGTTTCACAGAACTCTTCTGATAATTTGTGTGTCTGAAACACATCCAAAGTCAGAGTGAGTAGGAAGTATAACTGGGACCAGAAGTGACGAATCAGCAAATTCTCAAGCAGGCTTTCATGCTAAATGATTAATAGCCATATGATCAACACATATGCTCATGAAAACACCAGTAATTATTTTTGAGAATCTGGGTCAAAGCACTTTTCATATTAAAAGCCTGTAGAGAATTATTAAAAACCAAAAATGGCATTAGACACCCAACTCCTATTGAGCTTTAATGAAAAATGAACACCTACTTGTCATTCACACCTTTGATAAATTCTCCTTTAACATTAACCAGGGTTTTAAATATTTACAGATGCCTACTACAAACACTGGGAAAAAGCACTTTTTAAAAACTTTTTAAATGCACACTTTGTATTCCTTTGTTGTTCTGGTTGCCTGTATGGAAATGTATTTCCAGAATTGTTCCCTAAATATTGTTCTCTTGCTTTGGTATCACCAGTTGGAAATGACCTGTTCGTAATTCATCTTGGCTGCTAAGTACTCATTAGTGACATGGGTTTACATGAAAGAAAACTGAAAGCAAAAGGAAAAAATCCAGTCCACAAAGTGACTTAAAAGCTAGGCATCTGAATAGTGGACTTAGACAAATATTTTTTGCCTCCTACCTGTAGAATGAAGACAGCATGATATTCTCACTTTAGACAATTATCTATCTCAAGCAATTTGTAACTGAAAAGAAGTTCACCAGAAGTAAAACAAAAAAAAGAAAACACACACACAAAATTTGACTACTGGTCTATGAGACAAACATAGAACTGAAGTGAAAAGCCCTCTCACAAGGACACGTAACTACGCTGTTACCAGCCACCAGAGCTACAACATGCCACAGGCTGGACTTGGGCTCCCTGGAAGAAAGGCAAATCCTGGCTGTTGTCCCATTTTCTGAGCAGTCCTATCACTTCTGTTGCCAGCTTTCTTCCTTTTATCCTCAAGTGTAGAGCCATTCTATGGCAAGCTTTCATGCCATGTATATTTTCCTCCATGGTAGTAGTTTCCTTTATCTTACCTTTCTTCATCTTGAAGATCTTTCAGAATCAAAACCAATTTGACAATTTACTGGTGTGCTGTGCAGTGCAGAGTAGCCTATTATCAATGCCACAACAGAGGATCTCACTTCTTTTGATCACTTAATGCTACAGAGCATGTAAAAACCCTTGCACCGAATACATGTAGCACATGAATTGATCAAACAGTGTTTGTTGACTGGACTGTGAAATCCCTCAGGTAGCTCAGGAAAGGGAAAGCAAAATCTGATAGCTACCTCTGCATTCTCTGCTCCTGCTGCTAACAATACCCAAGGTTTGAAAGACATTGTTTTGGCATCTTAAAAAAACAAAACAAAACACCACCCTGTGGAAGAGAAGTGCTACAAATGAAAGAGCTCTGTACAAGAAATCATTAGTGTTTGTGAACAGCCTCTACAAGGAAGAAATCTCTGGGGGGAAGCATTGCAAAATAGCACAAGCACCTGCGAAAACATGCTCCTCAATAACAGAGAAGTTCCTTAATTGTATTTAAGAAGAAATCTGCCAGATAACTGAAGAGGCTGACCTCAAGAAAATCAGAAAAAGATCAAAACTGAATTTAACCTGCTCCAAAGGAGCTTTGCTAACAGAGCTCGATACTGTCAGGCTCTGAATGCCTCTGTGAAGCAGGGAACAGTCACGAATGTTACTGTCCTTACTGGAACGGTCAGTAGCAGGCTTGAACGAGGTCCAAATACATTCGTGTTCATGAACACAATATTGTTTAAAAAAAATCCCTAACAACATCTAAATACTTGCTTTACAACATGTAAAACAACTGCCATTAACAGCCAGGATTGCAAAATGCATCATTATCTTTAAAATGCGTGCAGGAAGGGAACAGCTTCATCCTTTTAGTTACAAACTCTTCACTTACAACAGATTGTTGTTACAGTTGGAAAGCATCATTTTGGAAATGGGACATGTTAGGCAACCAGCAATCAATTGTTTAGAGCAGCATTCTGACCTCACTTGTGGTATACTCCTGATTTCTGCCCTTACTGCATCTACTTTCTTCTCTTTTTGTTTTTTATTATACTTGGCAGATACTTACCTCGGAAAGTTAAAAGTCAGAAGGAACTCCACAGAAGTCAAGGCTGCTTTAGAAATAGTAACATGCTAAAAACAGAACATCTCTCATTAGAGTTACTTGTCATTTTTTCAGAGCTTCTGCCTCGTACTGCTATTCTCACACATTTCACTGTGGAAGAGATGTGATGGTAAAATATTTGAAAGACAGCTGATGCAAATTATGTTCTTTCCATTTTTATATATATTTTTTTAATTCTGTCTTTACTAAGATCAAGGTTTTACTAGAAAGAGCTCAGTAGAAAGCAGATATATAACTGTTTTTCCTTTTCATACTTCTACAGCTTTAATGATAGTGGGGGACTATTTGAAAAAGAAAAAAAGTATATGAATAATTTCACTGCTGTTTGGTCAGATAAGCTTTTGCAACTACATCAGGGTGGCAGAGAAAAGAATGGGCATCTCTGAAAGGGAAGAGAAAAAAAAGTCAAAAAATCTACAGAGACCCACTGGAAATGGGACTTCCTAAAAACATGGCAGGGGAAAAAAGTCTTCATCTTAAATAGCCTCATGGGAAGCTTATGTCTGAAATATCTTGTGATCTGCACCAGATAACCCAATGTCTTGCTGACTTTGCTGGTGTCACAGAGGCGAGGTTTCCACATGGGTGAACAAACCACTCGAGCAATTTATTCAAAAACATTAGACTCAAATTGGCTTTCATACAGCGCCAGGCAAGGTAGGTGTGTGTGCATGGCTGTGCACACATACTGCCTTTCTGACATTCTTCTGTGCTAAATGAGATAACTTAAAGGCTATAAAAGGAAAACCCTATTTCTTTTCCTTCTCTTATTTTTTCCAAATTGTGCTTTGCCCACGAATAGTCTCATTAAGCAGTAACACCATTAGAGGACATCAGGCACACATTCTTTCACCTGAAGTGAAGCTCTAGCTTTTTGCCACTTCTGCTTTGCCGGTGCAATTGCTAACAGGTTTCTTGGCTCTGCCAGTGCAAAGGGCATTTGTGATTGACAGATCTCCCCAGTGAACATTCTCCCATTTCCTCTTTCAGTTCAGGCAGAGCATTGTGCAACTGCTGTGCCCACCCTGCTGTGAGGAAACTCCACAAGCCCCAGCATAAAGAACTCACCACAAGCAAGGAATCCAATGCAGCTGCTCTGCCACTAAGCTCTGCTTCTTATCTTACAGGAGGACTTACTTTAATGCCTGAATAATTATAATCATGATTATTTTCTCTGCTGCATCCCACACTCAAACACTGAACTTGAAGCAGGAAGGTAGGTGCTGACACTCAGCCCCTTTTCCACCTGCTCTCATCGATACAAACCCATCATGACCTGCAGATGCCTGCAGATACCACTATGAATGCTTGTATCCCTCTATATTTGATGTATATAGGGGAGTGATGAGGTGAAACAGCCCCTCCTCCTGCCCACTCTCCATGCAAAGGGAGGTTCCTGATTAATTACTTATCAAGGAGAATCACCTTAATTAGGGTCAAATTCTGTGGCAGACAGCTTAATTCATTCTTCAGTTTCTTGTGTGAACATATTTCTTTCTACAGAACAACTGATTTGCACCTCAATTCACACTCTTCAATTGTATTTGTATTTTTTTAAAGGAAAAAGAAATTAAAACGGTATCTTTAGAAATTAGTGTTTCTGTTCAGAGGAAGACCCTAGTGTCACAAGGAATTAAAATTAATATTTACTGCTTTTTTACTCCTGTTATCCTGCTGAAGAAATTCTTGCAGAGATTGCACTGCTAGTGGGATTGGGGCAGTTCTCAGCCCCTTAAACTCCTGGCTGAGGTGCTGATCCCAGTGAAAGAGAAGGATGCGTTCCCAGAGAGAGAAGTACTCAGACACACAGGAAATCTTGTGCTGTCACAGGTAGACCTGTCTATACCTACGTGTACCCCAAGGCAGGGTAGCTGGCTTCTGTTCCTTCTCATTACCCTCATAACAATTATTTCAAAAGATAATTTTTCCTATTAAAAAAAAAAAGAAATTCCCCCTCTGGCATATGGCTAAAATTATTTCATTTGGAAAGGTGTCATGGATTCACAGTTTCAAACTATAAAACCACACTGCTTACTCTATTTACCTTTATGTACTTACTAGCATTGATACCGAGTAAGGAAGGGTTTTAGCCTGAATCTTAGCAAGTGAGATGGATAAAAACAGGAAAAAAATAGACATGAACAATTGTTTAGTTTTAGAAAGTAATGAAACTCTACATGAAGCCTCAGAATGCGGCTCAAACGGAGATGGCCTACGATCCACTAGAGAGGCCTTCTCTGAAAGCTTTATATAAGAAATGAATAGAAGAGGAAAAAATACATAACCAACTACAAAGCACTTAATACTTTCTTAGATTTTTAATAAAGCAACCTAAGACATGGAGGTAAACCTTCCACATACAGTGTCTAACTCCTTTGCCATTCCTATATCTGTTGGACAACGGGCTTAAGATTTGCTGGACACAGAAGCAAACAAAAAATGTGGGGAACAGCCCAGTAGGAGCAGCCTTTAGCCTTGGAGATGTAGTTTATGATTGTAACCTCATCATTTCTTTCCTGACAATTTTTAATCAGCTGATTATAAATCTACAGTATGAACTAGATTCCAATTACTTGTGAAATCTTTTTGCATCATATTTACAGCTGTCAAAACAAACAGAAAAGCTGTCATTGGGCAGTGCTCAGCTCAGAGGGATTTAGATCCAGTTTAGAAAATACCCCACCCTTATTCCAAACCTGTCATTGAGGGGTGGTACACTTTCCACTCCACCGACTGGAATATTAGGATACTTTCCACTCTGGTAAATCCAGGCCTTCCCACCAGGCAATTCCCACCACCATCCTCCACAACCATTCCAAAAGCAGAAATATATCTGCTTAATAGATGTTTCTATACAGTTTCCAGCTTTTTCTCCCTGCTTTTCCCTCCCACCCACGATTTCCTGGACAAACTGAAGTTTTCCAGCTTCCTTGGCTCCCCTTTCTGGGGCACAGCTGACAAAGGAGTGACCCCACTCCACACCTGCTCTGCTCCTGAAGAAAAAAAAAACAAGTAAAAGAGAATTGTAATGTGAAGGGTCAGGTTAGCAGAGCCTGACAGGGCCTTTAGGGATCTTTGAAAACACGTTAATGACTGCAATATCAGCACACTATGGTGTTATAGGACCTTCACAAGCCTAGTCCTAAAGAAGTTTCCTATGAATCAGTGGCATCAGATTATGAAATTAAAGCTTGCCCTCTCCTTGCCCTCCTTCTTCCTTATAATATATATATATACACCATGCAACCCACATAATGTCCTCCTGCCCCACAAAAAGCCCCAAAAATATTTTCAAAGGAGAATATAGTAAAACATGAATATACGAAGTATTGTGCATAGACGCTGCCTTTCTGCTCCCCTCAGGAAATCCCTTTAGGGATATTATTGTTGGTAATAACTTGCTTTGCTTTAAAAAGCAAATAAGTGCAAAATAACAAACGCAAACAGTGAAAATAATGCAGAAATACATATTGAATAATTGCACAGGCTGCAAAAAATCATTTTATATTATGCAGACTTAGAAAAACAATTCAATGTAGATATCATCTGAAGAAAAAAGTATTTCATACCTTCCTGCTGCCACTAGAACAGCTTCAGCAAACAGTTCTAACCAACCCAGTGAGCCAAATCATAAAGCTTCAGGCAGTCACAAAAAGCTATTGATTTTTAGAAAAAAAAAAAAAAAAAAAGTTTTTTTTTAGCTGTAAATTCCTATTGATGTGTGACAAAAGTGTGCAAGTGGCATTCGCCACTACGGCCATTGTGGGAAAAGCCAAGATTGCAGCTTCTCTGGTTAATCTCCTCGGAAGTTTATTGTGGTCAGCCTCAGCCTGCTCCATCCAATCTTGGATCAAATAAAACACAGCACATATGATTCCCAATAGCAATAATCAAAACTGAGGGTTTCAGATTCTGCTGGAAACAAAATTACAGGAAGAAGAAATGAGCTGGATATTTCTTTTTATTGCTGGGAAACAGATTTCTAACAACAAGCTACGTGGATTTATTTTGTTTTTTTGAGGTTAGCTCACCTATCCTGTGTAGATACGTCACTGATGGTTCCTTCCTTGCCCCGACCTGCACTCAGGGCTAAGGGAATGGGATCCCTGCTCACCTTGCACAGGGCAGGGCTCCATTCCCTACAAGCAAAGGTATTTCAAAAGCCAGGGTTAGGCCATCCTAAGACAGGATGACATGAGGCTGAACTAGATGCTATTCCTCCCTTCTCTAGACATCATCTCACTTGTTTTCCCTCCTCCTTACAGTGGGGAAAAAGAGCTCATTCCCACTGCAGCCCAGGTCCTCTGTTCACCATCAGGTGGGACAACTCATCAGTGCCTTTAGGGTTGACACCAACCTTTTCAGGCTGGAGGTGTATCTGAAGAACAGGTTGGGCCACTTTCTCCTGCAAATAAAAGCTATAAAGATGGGATAATAAACTTTCAACAGTGTCTAAGGCACTCAGATGCAAAGCTGCCAGCAGCTGGTGCTGCATAAAACACTGCAACCCAACTTTATTACTGCTTTTACTCATATGACCTAGAATGGTTTGATTACATCTACCCATAATATATTCACATTTCTGCCTGGATATACTATGACTTGCACTCTGTCTCTCACCTTAAGTATGCTGCTGAGGAAACGAGTTGGGGAGGTCCCAGGAGTGCAAACTGATAACAGTTTTTTAAACTGCAGGGTGGGAGACACAGGTAAATATTTATTTTCTACATATGTAACAAAATGACCCGCTGAAATCATATTGTCAGAGTTTCCAACCAAATGCGGCAAAACATAAAAGGCCTGTGCACTTGACCAGTGCCTGATAATTCAGACATTCAGTACGTGAGAATAAATCAAGTCTGGGTAGAGCCACATAGCAGCTAAAAGGATAAAAAACATTCACTGCATTTCAAGCATTTGACAAAACAATTTCCTTCTGGACCTTCATTTTGGAGCACAGAACCTAAAAGAGAATAGAGATAGGAAGCTCCAAAGACTTCACAAGCTTTTGTACTGCTCTCCCTGTGCCTGAAGAAGCTGCTCCATTTCCCAGCTGCTTCTTGCACCACTTTCTAAGGGTGGGATGGACTAAATTCCGTGTTTGGTTTAATATTGTAATCCTAGGAAACGACTGTTTGCCACCTCCCACAGTCATTCATTGGAGAGTTTCTCCAGGTTTGTTACCAGCAGTGAAGGGGGCTGACAGAGGAAAGGGCCATCACTTGTCCCCTAAAATAACCCCGCTGCTTCATATTACAATAATAAGTACATAATGACATTGTGCATTAAAAAAAAAAAAAAAAAAAAACGCAAAACAAACAACAAAAACCTTTCACAGTCTTCAGGACATGATTGCCAGCATCCATTACAGATTCTGTGGGCCAGCAAATGGCTGGTGTTTATTATTAAATATGACTGAACCTCAAACCCTCGTGGAATAAACCCAGCTAGGATGTATGTGAAGTACTTGCCTGCACCTGCCAACACTTGTCTCACTCTTGCAGAGGATACACAAAGCAGCAAGAGAGTCTCAGGGTTCGGAGACTCCCAGCTTAATACTTTCTAGTGCTGTCGGCTGCCAGAGTAATTTTAGTATCTCCATTTCAGCTCATCTTTTGTACAACAGGGATAACATCTACGACGCCAGAGAAGATGCAAGGACATGGTGCTGCTCCCGAAAATATGATAACAAAACCCACAGAGATTGGCAAGAACATGAAGATCTTTCAATCACACGTCTCAGTCTGCAAAGTGCAAGTCAGGACACTTGGAAAAAGAGAGGATCTTTTGTGTGCCTTTGCACTTTTTCCTTTTATGCAGCTAAATCCAAAGTCTTTTCCAAAGGAAATTTAAGCCAAGGCAAACCAGATATATATTGATTAATCATGTTCATATTATGTCTGGAAAACAGTTCTGCCATCTCCTCTTTGAGAAGTTATATTTAGAGTTGGGCTAGGAGCATATTTAGATGCAAGGGAAAATACACAAAAGAAACTGCATCTGCAATCACATTTCCTGATTAGATCTTACCGGAGTGGTGTGTTAGTGCTGCCTAAACATGGGGTAGTAAATGCCTTCAGTGCTCAGTCTCATGCTCCCTATCCCTGTCTTCTCTGTAAAGCAATGACTGGGTCATATGTATGAATTGTTTTTTGTTTCTTGGGGTTTTTCTTGATTATTTCTGAGGGTTTTTTTAGTTTTATTCCTCAGCTATAAGCATAGGTCCTAACTCCAAACACAAAACTCCTTACTGGGCAAGAGGAAAAATTGAATCAAAAGCTCATTTTTTTGTATAAGAACCACCTTAATAATCTCTTGAACAAATATGTGGCTTTAGGGAGATACATATAACAGTGAACACAGATATGCAGAAAGGTGCATTCGATCCCTTTCCTCTTGTTTATATTGAATAGAAGGCAAAATTGTCTCTATCAAGAAGACATAGAGGTTATAAGAGTAAAGCATCATGAAAATCTGCAGTAATCCAAGCTTAAAAATACCTTGTTAGTGGAAATGGAATTGAAAACTTTGAGGATTTACATGCCTCAATAAGCAGTTTTATTACTTCCATACCTTAACTCATTCACAGTGTGGACTTGGACTGGTAAAAACAAACATTTAACTAGATTTTTTCTTTTTTTTTTTTTGTTTTTTCTGAATATGGATGTGCATTGCAAAAGACGAAGGTTCAGTCTTCCAAGCTTTGTAGTATTAAGAGCTTTGTTAGCAGAAAGAGAGAGGATGCGAAGAAGCAACAATCAGCTTTATGACAGGCACTTCATTAACCCACATACTTCATAATTTGCTCACTGAACTAGCTGCTTTTCCTCTTCTCTCAGCAGGAACATAAATAGCAAAGACTATCATGAGCTGTTATGCTACTGGAAGACTGTTAATCTTACCAAATATACCACGGAGCATTTACTGCTACATATTTATTTATTTAGATTTAGAATCTGATTAAAGGGAAAACACAAACGATATATCTTGAAGATGCCTCTCAACTGATACCTAAATTGCAGCACTGCACTTGAATAAAACTCAGCTGAGCTGGAGAATTTAAAGAAACCAAGTGTTTTACCCTACCAGCAATTCCTGCACCTATTATCTAGGTATCAAAAACGCATCTGCAAGAAAATATCAACCTGTGTTTCAGGAAGGACCAACATGGCAGGAGATGGAAAAAGATGGAGTGGGACCAGCAGAGCTCTTTCCTGCCTTGAACTGGGCAGGACAATTTGTGTCTGAGCTTGCACAGGGCAGGACATGATGATGGAAGAGCTAATCCAAGCTGGTGTGGTGCAGCTCCCACCAGAGGCGTCTACAGGCACAAGGAGCGGGCCTTGAGGTAAGATTTGGATTGGGATCTGGCTGTGATTTTAACAGTTAGTTCTGTCAATTGCACCAAACCACCTGCATGAAGATCCCGTAAAACCTCTCCTCTCCTCAAAGAGGAGCCTTGCAATATGCTGTGATAATAAGAGATCTTTCCACTGGAGAGAGGGGACAATTGGTGAGAGGAGTGTTATGTGTGTCCACACAAGTGGTAGAGAGATGGGAAACAAAATAATTAACACTGAAATAATGCAATTATTCAACTGCAAGAATAAAGGGCAATCAGTGATGCAATCTCTTTGCTTTTTCCCTGTATTTATTTGTTGTGAATCTGAGCGAACGTTGCTCACAGTGGGAGATTTTTGATGGCCTTCGGTAGGCTTTGATGAGGCTCATATTTGCTCATTTGCACAATGTATTTATCTGCACCACCAGCAGCGTTGATCAGCATGGAGCAGCAAAGTCCAATGAATGCTTTAAATAAACCCCCACTTGTTAAACCATTCTCAGCTCAGATTCAGGGAGCTTTATATAGCAAACATTACCTGAGTCATTCCTCTGGGAGAATTATGGACTGAATGATGAGAAGACGTTTCCAAAAATGCTTAAATGGCTATTAATGGAAGTTGTGCTCCTAAGTTATGTAAGTGCTTTTGAAAGTCCTAAACAAAATACAGCTCAGCAATGGGAATCACCAGATGAACCTTTCTGTCATACTTATTGCAAAAACAGTAAGATAGAATGAGACTCAGCAAAAATGAAAGGTTTCTGCATTTACACCAGCAAACAACTGATTAAAGCATTATGCAGCAGAATTATGTCTGCAGAATCATGTATTCACATGAGCTCAAATGTCTCCATAAAGACCACTGCAGTTCCACAGCTGCAGTGTGCCAGAGCGCTTTGGTGACTCCCAGTTTAGCCCAAGTTGAAGTTTGGCACGGGCAAGTTCTAAATTCTGTATCTGGGACAGGATAACCCTGGATATATGGACAGACTGGGGAATGAGATGCTGGAAATCAGCACCATGGAAAGGGACCTGGTCAATGGCAAGTTGGATATGAGTCAGCAGTGCCCTGGCAGCCAGGAGGGCCACCGGTGTCCTGGGGGCATCAGGCACAGCATCGCCAGTCGGGCAAGGGAAGGGATTGTCCCACTCTGCTCTGCCCTGGGGCAGCCTCACCTCGAGTGCTGGGGGCAGGTCTGGGTGCCACAATATAAAAAAGACATTGTTGCTCTCTACAGCTGAAAGGAGACTATAATAGCCTGGTGGGGGTCAGTCTCTTCTCTCGGGCAACCAGTGACAGGGCAAGAGGAGATGGCCTCAAGCTGCGTGAGGGGAGGTTCAGGTTGGACATCAGGAAGAATTTCTTCACTGATAGGCTGCCTGTTCCCAGGGGTGTGGTGGACACCACCCCTGGAAGTGTTCAAGAAATGACTGGATGTGGCACTTAAGGCTATGGTTTAGTTGGTGTGGTGTTTGGTCAAAGGTTGGGCTTGATGATCTTGGAGATATTGTCCAACCTTCATGGTTCTATGATATACAGCCCAGTGTCAGGTCACAGTTCCATAATAACCTGAAGAGCAAAAACATGGAGTGATGTCTTTGTCTGACCTTCCTATAAGCCCACTCTGAAACAGTGATGACACCCCAGATTTCCTATTCCAGCACAGGAATAACAGTCTGTAACAGGAGAGTTACAGACTATCAAATTCCAGTCTGTGACTGGTATGTGTGAGGCAGAGCACCACTAGGATGCTGGAGATTCCATAATATAAATAGCAGTATATCATCACACCGTTCAAAATAACATTTAGTTTTTCAATTGCCAAGACTGGCCTTGGTTAAATACCTTCCTTGAAGAAAGAAATTGTTTCTTTCAGAACTATTTTTTTCATGAAAGGGCTTTATTTCCAAGGCATGTTAGTTTCTGATGTATAAGCATTTTAACCCCCTCGAAAACAGTCTGCCAGAAAATTTATGACTACCTTTTCTATTTTTTTCCTCTGATTAAGCACATTTGCAGTTGGAATGAATCGAGCTGACAATGCTAGTTTTATCTCATTAGAAAGTGTAAATCCTTTCTGCATCACCATTCACCTGGGGTACAGTTTTTAAATTACTGGTACAAGAGTCAGAGAGTGTCAGGCTACAGAGACAAAGCTTGCAGGGAGAGGAAATCTCTTCCCAATAACCAACCAAAAATGGAGGGGGAAAGAGACAAACTTTCATACTGACAGGACCATGTTTAGGTATGAGCCTCAAAAAGCAATGAAAGGAATTGAAATTTGCTCTCCCTGTAAATCTTGCCTTTCTGTAACTTTACATGAGCTGACTGTACCACCACTATTACAGAGTTCCTGTGAGGCCTTTTGGTTGTAAAAGCATTTTCTTCTACTAATTCCATTAAAAAGAAAGTTTCAGGCATGAATATTTGATTGACACATTATTAGGAAAAGTATGAGAAAAGCAGCAGTGTCGCATTAAGCTCCACTGCCACAGCCATCATCTTTCCCAGCATATCTCTGTATCTTCCCTGCACAGTGAAAAGGCAAAAGGAGAGAAAAGACTATGCTCATTAGGAAGAAAAATGAAAGCAGCTCTTCTGAGCATCCCATCTGCTGCCATCATGTCAGAGATATCACATTTTACTGCTGTCACCAGCAGGTGCATGCAATTAGGTGACAACAAAATGAACTATGGCTTCCCAGTGACTGTTTCGAGCAGATTTCAGACTGTTGGCAAGTGTGAGATAACAGACTAGGGGCATTAGCCGCTGAATAATTCCTGGAATTCACATGAAAAATGTACAGGTGATTAATTCTGGTGTAGAAGATGACTGCAAGAAGTGATAGACACAGCAACTGCAACAAAGCAGAGGACGACGGAGGGCATGGGCTGGGCTAATTCAGGCTATTGCAGTTATTATGAAGACATAATAAGGCCAGTCTGTTCAATTCTGATCTCATTTAATGTAACATACCAGGACAATCAAACCCAAAACAAATGCATAGAAATACATCTTCAGTACATTGAAGGATGAGGGACAGTGCTTGGATGTTTTCTACTCACATCACCTAAATATATTGTTACTGTTCACTACTGGCAGCTAATTAACGGAAGGGTTAATGATCATTAGAAGCTCACCAACTTTCACAGGAGGCAAAAAGTGTAATGTAATGTTGGTTTGTTTTGGGTTGTGGCTAACGTGCAAATCACTAACAAAGGAACAGCTGAAATGCCTGTTTTCCTGAAGTGTTGCACAGAAAAAGGAGGAAGCCCCAGGGAAGCAGATGGAGCAAGGACGGTGCTCCTGCAGGAGCACGTCCGAGTCACAGTCCTTGGGGATGAAGCTGTACTGCCAACGACTATTCATTCACAACTCTGCTGTGCCACACAAAGATGGTAAAAACTACTGTAACAGCCAAAACATTCTTCCCACCAAAGGCTTCTTTCCGAGCGCTTGGTGTCTCCTTTGTACTGAATCCCCTGTGTTTACAGGGCTCTATTCACACTTGCTGGGGAGGATTCCTCCCTTCCTTATCTGAATACAACAATGATGGAAAAATACCTTCTCTTCTGTTATCTAAGGTGATAATGGAGAATTGCAGAAACTTGTCAGGGGCTGTGAGATGCCTTCACAGTGCTTGCAGAAAATCATCACCCAAAACATGAACAAAGGCTAATTTTTCCAAGTTAAGAAAGGAATCTTTGGGGACTTAAATTAAAGAGCACAGCAATGCAAAACATTTAACTGTATTTGTTAGTTTCATCTGACTGTTAGGGATTTTACCTCCTGGTAGGCAATTCCCAAGAATAACAGCCTTGTTCTGAATGATAAGCTGGTGTTTACCCCTTATGGCAGGAGTTCTGAATTTCAATCCAGTAACTGGGAGTGGCAAAGCCATTTTTACCATGTCTGGCATAAACCACTTCAATGGGATCAATACAGATCTGCAACATGCCTGGGCAACTTGCTTTAATTCAAGCCAATATATAAATCTTATAATAACAGAGGATTTTTTTTTTTTACAAGTCACAGCTTATTTTAGGAATGATGTATCTACAGAGATCATCCTCTTTCTCCAGTCAAAAGTGTTAATGTAACACTCAAGCGAAATTGTTCTCCATGCTGATGCTTTCTCCTTAATGAGAAAGGAATACAGCTTTTGAAATCATATTGTATCCCATAATTGTAATGAGGAAGTTAGGGAAACCGTATCATTTTCAAATAGGGTAACTATGATGGAGCAGCTCCCTAAACCACACCACAGTAAGGATGTAAAATTATACTCTAAAGTAAAAACAGCAGTTTCCAAAGCAAACAACAACTTGTTAGGTCATGTTTCTGACCCCTGTTACCTTATTGCGAGTCTCATAATATCCGTTCTTTTATTTTAAGAATTTAACTACCAGAGTCATGCTATGCGGAAATTTCAGCTTTTATTATTTTTTTTAAGGTACATCTCCAGCTATGAAAAGCACAGCTTAAAGTTCAAGCCAGCTGAGGAGTTTAAAAGGGTCAAGTTTACTTTTTTTTTCCTGTAGATTCACATAATGTAATGATGCAAGTGTCATAGTTCACATGCTGAAAGGCAATAAAGCATGTGCTGCTTGAGGAAAAAAAAAACAACTGAATTAGCTATAAAGAAAAACTTGCACTAATAGGCAACTGAATTCACACCACTAATTACTGCAGAATATAAAACACCATTTCCAATAAGCAGCAATGAGTACAATTATTTGTTATAATTAAACATTTTTCTGACTCAGCAGATGGATTCAGTGCCGTTGCCATTGTTCACAACTTTCTGAAGCAGCAATGCAGCTTTTAATGGGAAGCTCAAAAACACTGCACCAGACATGGCTGTAGAAGGGACACTATTTTGAGAACGGGAAAGTAAAGGGGGTTAAACTTCTCTTCCCCACCTTGGCCCAACAAGAATTAGGTAAAAAAGCATGGGTGAAGAAGCACCTGCACTGTTTCACCTCCACAAAGGCAGCATTTGTCTTTTTGGTTTCAAAACGTGCTCTTTGAGCACTTATCAGACCTCTTCCTATTACAACTTCCCACAGAGTGAATTCACGTCCATGAACTCACTCTTTTGGCAATAGCCCTTGCTGGCGAGAGGGAAGTGTGAGGCAGTGAGGAGTCTCCTTAGTCAGCTTCCTCAGCCCGTGTTTGCTCCCCAGTCATTCAAACCAAGGAAAGGATCTAAATCTAGGGCAGCTCCATGAACTGCCTATGCAAATCAGCTGCTCTGCCTGTAAACTAGGAGCAGCATTTTCACCTCCCACCACACTGATGTCAGTGCCATGGGAATTCTCTGGAATTCAGAGCGAAATAGCTCTTTGTTTCACTTTGACCTGTGCCCGTGCTGTAGCGAGTAGATGCCTATGTGCAAACAGCAACAGTGCCAGGCTGGGAAAAAATCCCAGACTTCACAGAGGACAGCACTTTGCACGATAACCAGGTCTCCCAGACATAAAATGCTTTGATTAAATTGGGGCAGCTCTGAAGCAGGCAGGCAAAGGCAGTATAGATGTTTTCTCATATGTAAAGACATAAGTGAAGATTCTGACTTGAGTAATATTTTCCAGCATAGCTGAGCTTTAAATTTAATGAGATCCTCATTTATATTCTTGAAAAAGGAAGAGAACAGAAAACTGCACATGTACTGGAAATCAGCAACAAATAACACTAAGGCAAGCAAATAAAAACGTGCACGGGTAACTTTTATCCTTGTGCCCCCTGGCCTTATTAAAACCCTGGCTGGAGCTGCAATCACAGCAGCTCTACCCTGCAACCCTAACAGCTCGTATCAACAATCTCATTGTGCAGTGAGAGATGCAGGGAGCCACTCACTGAGTTATGGCCACAGGGACAGACACCCTGAGGGGCTGCTGCAGCAGGGAGACCCGCAGCACAACCAAAGCCAGTGTCTGATAAAATTTAAGGTAACACAGAAGAGAAGTAATTGTTTTTCCCTCCTCTGTCTCCACTGAACTTAGAGGGGATTGCAGACTTCCTCAAAGGATGGTAAGAATGAAGTAAACAGCAGAAAAGGTGGAGCAGAGGGATGGTTACAGGCAGTACAAGCAATAAACTCCAATTCCACATTTGCCATCTAACAAGTTTTTTAATATATGTCTTTTCACCCTATGACTTTAATATTAAACTTGGCAAGTAGGCAAGGCAAGCAATCAAACAAATCTGACAGAACATACTTAATATAATATTCCCAAAACAAGCCAATTGGAGTCAATATGTACAACTCCCTTTCGTTGGAATATATGCTTGTGTGTCTCACATCTGCAGGTAGTTCAATAACATTAATGAGAATTTATGTACCTGAGGAGAGAAGTGAAGGCATCAGTGAAGCAAGTTTCTGGTTCAGATACAGTGGTTATGCTCCTGGCTGCCCGGAAGAAAGCATGCAAGGAAATTGCTAAACATATTTTCCTTCATTTCTTTAAGTTATAGCTGGCTGTAAATTACATTTAATAAACCCATTATTCAAACCCTTTTGAGAACATTTAAGCACCAATAATGTTTACTATGCCAATGCACTGTGAGCTCTTATAAGCCATGTATCTTACTGAAAGTCACCGGGCCAGTTCCATCGCTATGATTCTCATGAGCTTCCTTTGGTTCTGGCAATTAGGCCATCTGCCAGGAGCTGAAATCATTAGCAATAAAAAGAAATGCAATAACTCTGCTTTGTAGTCCCTTCAGTCAGCCCTGGTTCCATTAGCCACTGGGGGCACCATGAGAATCAGGTGAACAAAGAACAGTAACAGAGGACATTGTAAAAAGAGAGGAAATTTTAAAGGAGTGCTGCAAAGTCAATGGTAAAACAGGGAAAAAAAAAACAAACTCAACTTTTTCACAGTGAGATTTCTTTCAGAGCAGCACTAGGGATTTCATCACGTCCCTTTTACAAGGTCACACTCTGTGGTCCTCACCACTGCCTCTCAAACTTCTACCCTTCTCTTGCTTGCTCAGTCAGGCATTTGATCAAAACTATTTCCTGTTATTTATATGTGTGTGCATAGGCACGCATGGATCACATTCTTGATTAAGGCATTTAAGCACTGCTGCGATTCAAATAATAATACTAATAATGGATTAACCAGCAGTGGACATTAGTGCAGCTGATGATCTTTAGCCTCCTGCCTTGAGCCTGCAGGAAATCAGAAGTCTTTGCCTGCAATTGAAGCTGAGATGTACAGAGAATGGAAATTCTGTTTGATAAAGGAGTTTGAGTTTTAGAGCTCTGTTGTTTAAAGCAGCGTGAAACCTGCAAATTTCAAAATCTTCAGAGAGAAAATAAACAAATCCGATACATTGTGACCAGTTTGATGGAACAGCATTTTCCAATGAGAAAATAATTGTATTAACTTTTTTTCCACTTAGCTGTAATATCAAAGAATATAATAGTATTGCTGCTAAACAGTAATCTCTTTAAATGGCCTGGAGAATGTGGCTGAAAGCCAGTGGGCACTACAGTGAACCAGTGGTAATGTACAGCACAAAACAATCCCCACATTGCTCAAAAGTTCCTTTCATGATATAAAAGATATATCTCATTCTTAAATGTGAAAATTTTTCAAGGGCCAAAATTAACACAAGTGTATAGTGAAGGAGGACACATGACCACACTCACAGAGTTCTGCCTTTTTCCAGAAGATTGACAAAAGCTGAATAGTGATAAAGCTTCAGTGACTATAATCACTCACCAAGATTAGCTAAAATTCATCCATGGAAAAATGTTTACAGAACTGCTAGATGACCCTCCAAGACAACAAAGAGCACACACTCTCTTACTGCCTCTTGGAAAAGTGGTTACAGAAAACTATGTTCCTACCTAATCTCCAATATGTATTCTTTTATGCAATAAACAAACACGAGTTCTAATTTTTCATTTTTATCTTTTATCACTGAGGTCCTCATGCCTCCTAAAATCATGAGCCTTCTCTCCAGACTTGGGGGGAACACATACATTGGATCATAAACCCGGGGATGATCTTTTTTTCTCTGAGCCACAGGATATATCTACTACATACTCAATCACCCCTCTATCTTTCTAGTGCATCTAACAGAGTGTTTCCAAATGCCTCTGGCAGTAACATAAAAATATTGCATTAAAATAACCCAGTCCACAGAGCAAAATCAAAAGTCTACATGGAATAAATAAAATGGCAGTAGTAGTAAACATGTCCTTCATTGCATTAATCACAATATTTTTTTTTCTCTTCATCAGTTAGCAGATGATTCAAAAAACACACTAAAAGTAGACAACCTAATTCTCAGCAAACCCGGGCTGTGCATGGGCTTTTGCTTCTCTAACTGAAAGCTAAACAGGCCAAGGGAGCGTGTCAGACCTAGGATTTCACTCGAGGGTGTTTGTTGTTAAACAAGCAATCAAAGCAGTGGTTAAAGAACACAAATTGCCAAACACCAGATCACACTCATTATGTCTAACATCTCCCATGTAAAAGGATAAGGTACCTTTTAACCAGCAAAGGACATTGAGACTGAGGGCAGAAGTGATGGCACTTGAAAAACACATTCTTGCTTTCTGGTAACTCTGCTTACCACCTTCCTTCATCCCAACTCTCAGTAAAGTCAATTATAACTTTTTTATAACACATTTATACATGTGCAAAATGCACATGTGAACTATTTAGGAATCCAACATAAAACACTTATGAGAAATACCCACTCTATCAAAATAAAAGAAAAAAGAAGAAACCACAAAATTTCCAAGGACAAGAGATATACCAAACCAAAATACAGCCAACCAAACAAACCCACCAAAACAACAACAAAAATCTTTGTCAGAACTGGCTTAAAAGCGCCAAAGAGAAAAAGAAATATTGCAGCATATCATCAGTACAAAGCACTTGATAAGCCTCCTTTGATGTTTCTTGCAGAAGCTCTAAAGAATTCAGAGACAAAGAAAGAAAAATGTGATGCTGCAGGATGGGAGGTGTCAGAGTCCCTGTCCTGGCTGTTTGATCCAGTGGTATCTGCAGACAATGCTGTCCTCACTGTGCACATATCCCTCCAAGATCCTCATCCTCAGAAATACACCACTATTCCAGAGCTGTGTCACTTTGGAAGAAACTGAGACAAAGACTGATTTGCAGTTAGGATTCAAGAAGGACAAAGACTTTTGAAAGCAGGAAAACTAACCCAAACCAGACATCCAACCCCAAATACATCTAGAAGTCAGGACCAGAAAAACCTGCAGATGAAAAAAGACCAGCACAAAAATCTCCTGCAAGCCAACCAATGTGACTATTATTGCTGAAGCAGATGTCAAGAGGCAGTTCAAGCTAAAAACTGATACTTGATATAAACCTACAGATCCTCAAATGTGCCTGTGAACTTCATAGTTTTAATCTAACCTAAGCCAAAGCTTTATTATCTCTACTTTGCAATAACCTGACCGATGTCACCGATACTATACAAAAGAAAACTCAGGCTCCAACCTTTTGTTTTTGTTGCCATCTTCATCCCAATCAAATACTTCTCCCAGGTTAAGTCTCTCAAGTGTCCTCCCACTCTCTTTTGTAGCCAAAAGTGATGTGACCCTTCAGATGAACATCTCTCTTTGTCTCAACCTCTGAGCCCACTTCATTCCTGAAACTGTTCAGGGCTCCTGCAGAGACTTTAACACTTGGAAACTGAACATTTTTTAACCGTGTTGCAGTGCTGATACTTTTCATTACCATTACACTATTCCCATCTAACCCAAGAGCTGCCCAGAGTTCCTTACCCTCCATCTTCACTCTTAAGGACTTTAGTCCTGCAAATTGCTTGAATTAGAGGTTGTTTTGCTCTCATCGCTCTTGTTGTGACTGCCACTGTGAATGCATTAGTTGAAGTGAGGATAACATGGTCTTTATTGTCCAAAAATACTACTATTCCACCTCATCTTTTCTCTTTTTCTTCCACTGCAGCTGCCTTCCTAGATGCTGGAGACCATTTGCTAGCATTTTCTGAAGAGGGAATATAAGGTGAAGGAAACATTTTCACCTAAAACCCACTGTCCATACAGAAACTTGATCAATCTCACCAGAATCGCTCACAGTCAAACCGTTTGTTTCAATGAGCTTTTAGATTCTACCTTTGGGGTCCTGAACGTGCAAAAAGAAACAGGTGAGAAACCTTGCCTTGCTTGTTATATTTCATATAATTCTTATTAGCACCATGACAAACCTGACAAAAACATTGAGGTGAGATCTTAGAACTACACAGCAATGGAAGTGCAATTAAAAAATGGTTGAGGTAATTCCAACAGGACTGGCACTTTTGTGTAAGGAAAAGGAGTCATGAGTGTCCTTGTGCATGTAGAGCTTAGATTATCAGAGGCTTTATAGTAGAGGACAGGTTGAGCCAACTTGGGGAAAAAGCAATACAGAAAAAACGACAAAGAGAAACATTCTTCTGAACACTCTCCTCTCCAATCCTTTCTGTTTCACTGGGTTTTAAGGCCGTTTTCCCCACGGGTAGAGTGGAAAAGCCACAATGACTGGAGAACAAAAACCAGAATGCAATTTCTTGTGGTCAAAAGAGTAGGAGACTTTCAATTGCTACTGACAGTATGAATATACATTAGTCATTTATACATTCATAGACTTCAGCCACACAGGAGCTGAATGTGCCACACTCATTCAAAATGTATCCTTCAGGCACAGAAATATTCCTTTTTCTTTCTATTTTTTCTTTTCTGTTTTTTGTATTTACTTCTATTGTAAACAAATGCAAATGGTAAGATGACATAATTATTATGTGGAAAGCCCATAGCAAACTCAGTTTCAGATGTGAGCTATTTTACTGTATCATCTCTTTTTGATGATGCTGGTGTTAAAGTATGTATCATGAAAAAAAAGGACAAGCTAAACAAATCTTGCAAAATTGCTTCTCATGCTCAGGTATGCACCCACAAATTCTGTGCAAGGCAGAGAAATCTCAGGTAGCTTTCAGTGAACATCCCTCCTTTGACTTCTCAGCTCAGTAAATCAACTTAAAGGGGTGCCACAGTGCCACAATAGATTTCTCCTGACCTCCAAGCAGTACATTTACAGCCAGCTTGAATAGCCTTTGTATCCCAAACTGCAGACATGAAAGTTGATATAATCCTTGAAAGCTTACCAAAAGCATTGAGACAGATATCTCTAATATTAGATAAGAAAAATAGATACCATAAATCCATTAAAAACACTCTCTTGTTTGGAACCCAATGACTGTAGCAATTGGCTGTGGAATACACACCGAATACAAAGCATCTTCTGCTCTTGGCTTCTGGTTTACCCAAAGGGGGAAAATAAAAAGGACAAAAAAACCAATAACATATGATTTTTATTCAGGTATTCACAGGGGGGGACTTGAGTTTTGGTAATCTCAGACCAGTTGCAGTTAAACAGTGACTCTATCTGCTATTTAGATATTATTTGAGCTATTGCTCATGTGTCTGGGCATCTGGGCTGAATGGACCATTGAAAAGTACAGCTGAGAGTTACCACTGAGGGCAGTATTCGCTCTGATGGCACTTGATGGTGCACTGAAGCATTTAAGAATTCAAGAAAGCATTCCAGAAAACTCTGGGTGACCTTCCCCAGGCACCTAAGGCACCATAGTTTAAACCAGACATTTCCCCAGACAGTGAAAGCTGGGTTTCCTTTCAACTCTTTCTTGGCCAGTGTGACTAATAAGAGTAATCACATTAGTATATTTTTGATTCAGATTTTAAGCATTCTTTCACTAAGTCCTCTCTGAGTCCTGTTTTCCAAGTGTGCTTAGCGTTGCACCAAAGCACTTAAACAAAAAATCCGTAAGAGGATTTTTAGAAGAAATGACAACAATTCCTCAAACTGATGAGGACCAACCCTCGATCTACTTGTCCTCTATTCATATCACTGCAGAAGAACAAGTTACAAAGAGTCTTTTTAAGTAATCACACTTTAAAGAGCTCTAATAGGGAAAGGCTCACCACCTCCTAGTACCTTTTTACTAGTACAGTGCTGTTTAAACAGCAGAGTGTTGTCCCCTGAAGAAACTCCCGCCTAAAGACAGTGAAACCACAAAACTATCTTTCAGATAACATCAAGAGACTCAGAGTAGGGAAGTCTGATGACAGAGCAATATCTGGTTACTTGGTGTTTAAAGCATTTTGCACCTTTCTGTAGGAGAGTGGCACATATATGAATTTTCTAATTGGTTTTTAGTCAAATCATTCCATCAAGAATAAACTTAGAGCACTTACAGGAAACTGGGGAGCTAGACTGGATAATAAAAATGCTACTTTGGCTCTTGAGTTTTTGCACCTGCATTTTGAATACTTCCTTAGCTCCTACTCATTTTGTAACTACATAATGGCTGAACGATACTTACAGCAATTCCCATTTATTTATGTCGGCTCCAAATTGCCCGAAAGTTGGATAAATAGAGTGAAGGAGAGGGCTATTTTCCTTATGAATGGAATGAAAGAACCAAGCGGAAATGAAGTAGCCCTCAATGTTATTTTCCCACTTCTCCTTATAGGCTGTTTTGTGAAATGCATACCTTGGAGTTTTGAAGCATCTTTGGGTCACTGCTCATTCAGGCTGAACTTTACAGCTTTATGTATACTTTATTACAAATGAAATTTAGGAATCATGTTTTTGAGGCACCTTTACTGCCATATTTTTCATTTCTGAAAGGAATTACTAGAGACAGAGAAGAATAAAGCTTGAGATCCAAAAACATAAAGTGATTCATCGAGCGAGCAAGCTTGGGTAGCTCCAGTTCCTTAGCAAATCCATCAAAGCCACAGCATAAGAAAAAGCAAAACAGCAAAATGGCATAAAAACACCTTGTCTGAGGTCCCAGCCTTCTAACATTTTTCAAGAGCAGTTTAAGAAAAGAAAAGAACACTAAAAGAAGGAGAGAAACTTTGAAACTAGGTAAAGTTTTTATTCTTGCAGTTGAAAAGGAAGCAATTCCTGGAGGTCAGCTCCATCAAGGAAACTCAATTCACTGTTCAAGCCTGTCACTTTCAAAGCTGTGATGCACCTCTTAAGAACCTGAAAGAGTCCTCTGCTTCTGCATAAATCACAGTGCAGACAGTTTCTTTCAACACATTCATTTCTTTACCCATTTATTGGTGTGGTGGCAGGCTGCTTAATGGCATAAGGCTGTAGGTAAACAAGTAAATAAATAAATATATGCCAAACAACAAAACCTAAGTAGAGCGATTTAAACATGATGCAAGGAGGAAAATATAGATGATAAATTCTGGTGGCAAAAGGTGGCTTTTTTGAAATATTCAGCGAAATGAACATAACGCATTCAGTTCTGAGGGACAAAAGGAAAAATGACTGGCAGGAAAACAGCTCCCTTTTGCCACAGTAGTGCATTTTTGAACATTTCAGCAACTCCATTCCCTTTGCTTCTCTCAGTTTTCCTTCTTCTCCAATAGTTATGAAGCTAGAAATAATATTCTTTAGGAACAGACAAAGCTGCCAAACACCAAACACCACATTACAGGAGTGCAATGCCCAACACAGAGGGCCAAAATGAGCTGCCTCGCTGGTGTCACACAGAGGAACTTCCACGTCATAGCTAATTTCCAGAAAATGAAGCAAGACTGGCAAATAAGCCAGGGAAGAGGCCTGGGACCATGAGGTTCTGCACTGTGATATTGATATAGCCCTCCTGCTGGAACCACTGAAACACAGAGAAAAAGGGCTGCAAGCGCAGCAAGATTTCTACTCTACTTCTTCTCAAAGGGTTCCAGCAGGTCCAGACTGATCCCATGGGCAAACCAAACATCACCACTGAAGTGTTGCCTTGCTTTTTAGGGCAGGGAAGTCAAAGATCCCTCATGTTGGCCATTTTAGAACCCAGTGAGACGTGGACTGATGACAACTCAGCTCTATACAATTACAGGTTTCCAAGGAAAAGTGAGAAGCTCATAGACTTTCCATTTGTTCAGGCAAGGAAGGTTGTTCATGCTTGGGAAAAGGCTAGCTGAGATCCTCAGATTCTTAGTCCTTTCCCTCCTATCTCCTTAGCTTTAGAAACTACGAGAAAACTCAACAGAAAATAATTAGTCACTCATATTTCTTAAAATTGTCTTCTGCAGAAAGAAGGTGATGCTACATGGAGTAGAAAAATACTTAATAATTTATTTTGTTAGCCTAGTGGGGTAGAGTCATGGGCTGAAATACTGCCTTGAATTCTGCTTCTGCACCTCTTGGGTCCCAGTTTTTTCTAAACAATTGCTCAAGTCAGTGGAAGGCTTTTCACCAGCTACTTTTTATGTGCAGCCCTTTTAAGAGATCCTCAGTGTCAGAGGAACTATGATTACCAGGGAAGTACACCAAAACTAAAAGTTTAGTGGTACCTGTTTCCCTGACATTGTGTAAAATATAACACCAAGGCCATTTTAATTAATTTAAAAAGCAGTCTTTTAAAAGGACATGTCTTACATGAAACCCTCAGCACTCCATATACCAAAGGAAGGTTTTTAAATCAGTTTTGTCATATGCCAGTGCCAAAAGCCTGTCCAATTCTCTTTAAAGCTAAGGTTTTGTTCTCAGAAGAACAATTTTATGCTGCATACTTAAGCTAATTTTTGAAACCTTTAACAATTAAGTCAGGTTGAGCTTTCTGATGATGAAATATCTTGGTATAATCCTAGTTAAAAGGAAGACTTTGTCTTTCCATGCACTTCACTGTCACCTAGTTTTAAACAAATTGTTTTCATTAGTCAAGAAACTATGGACATAGTAGGTATTGGTAATACACAACAACTGTAAAACTGGGTGAAGAGTAGAATGAAGGAAAGCTCTGATGTATTCCTGCTGCTGAGTCTATAAAGTGGTGTTAAAAGCACTTTTTATAGACCAGATTTTTTGCATGGTTAGGACTTGTGATAAGGCCATACTGTCTTTAATCAATATTTGACAGAAGCAGCAGGGATAATCCTTTCTAACTGAGCTGAACACCCTGATGATGTCATCTGGAGTTTTTCCTTAATTTGCTGTTGTTCCAGCAGGGAATTCTAGTTCTCACAGCTGCTTTACATCAGGTGTTTCAGGCAAGCAAGTCCTTTGATGCAATTCCACTGACTCAAACTGCAGTTTCCAAAGGCTTGGCACATCTGCAAAGCCCAAGCTATTCCAGCCCTGAAGAACCATAAATGCTTTGTATGTCTTTACAGGCCTCAGTTTTCCTGTCCTTGCAATTCTTGAGTTTTCCCTCTCTTGATACATTGCCCATGACTACTTTTCTTTCCATTGGGTGATAGTCAGTGGATAACTGAATAGTAGTTTTAGGCTTTTTTTGGGTGGGATAATACCACTGAACACAGCTGGAATTTTGCTTCTGGCAACTGTACAGCCAGGAGCCTGAAGCTTTAACATCGTTTGCCCCACAGCAAAGAAAAGTGTATTCTTAGCATTGCAGGAACTCAATTGAATTTAACAGAGTTCATCCCAAGGGGCAAGAATCCCTTGCATAAATGCTGAAATTCCAAAATAAGGTGCCTTGAAAAGCTTCTCCATATCTGAATGCCTGCACTGTGTAAGTGCTGACATAGACATGCAAATTGCAAGACGAGCTTTTGAAAGCTTGGTCATAAAAAAGATCTACCCTGATGATTACTGAGAAAAAAAATACTTGGTTTAGAATTTTAAAAAGTTTCAAGGAGAAATGAGACTAAAATACAACAACAGACAGAAATAATAATAACAAAAACAAACAAACAAACAAACAAACAAACAAAAAACAACAAAAAAAACCCAGGATGAATCATAGTTGCCTAGTCCTAGTTTGGGTTTGTTTGAAGAGAAATAGGCTTTCTGGGACTGCCAGATGAAGCACATAAAGCAAAAACTCCGGGCAAGTCTTCTAATTTAGAAAAAAATTCAAAGCCAACTGACTAAAAGTAAAGAAGCCGTACATGCCACCAAATGTACGGGTGCTACCACTTGGAAAGAACACAGTCATTAGTTTTATGAGCTGACATTAATTAGCTCTGTTATTTCTATTGGTACCAGTTAAGCTCTAGGCAAATGCGCCTTTCATGTTAGATACGGCATGTGTTTCCAGAGGAAAAGTTAATTTAATGCTCTCTCTAGTTAAATACTATGCTAATCATTATTAATGCTGGGCAATTTTGTAGCTTAAAACAATACAAAACAATCTGAGGATTTAGTTTTAAAAATACCCGTTGCGCACCCAGTTTGATAATTATAATTTAGGAAGGTTTGGTGTGTAAGGAGCAGGCTTTCCCCAGGCATATCATCCCCTTCCCCCAGCTGTGCCTGCTCTCTGCCAATAACAGAGCAGGGCAAATAAGGGCAAGGTATTTACAGCCTGGGAGGAGAGGAGACACTGACACTGAGAACCCGATATGAATCTTTCATCCTGCTGTCCTGATCCATAGCAACCTCTTGGGTCTGTCTCTGCAGCATCTCTGGGAGTTCCTTCAGGATGTCTGGGTCCTGCTCTCAAAGTATGACTGTGACTGGACAACCCGAGCACCACTGCTGCAACGTGCCTACCTGCAGAAAATGCAACAGGAGGTTTAGCCTCCCTTTCTGCAAAATAAAAAAAACGTTCTGCTTGGATTTTTTGCAGGAGTGGTGGTGGTAGAAATAAAAAAAAAAAATTACTGAGTTGAAGAAGAGCTCTGTTGTATTTAACAGAACCTTGGTGACTCCGGTTAATTAATATTTTACATGAGGCCAGAAGTCATCCAAGTTGGGACTTGAAACAAAAATCTAGGATGCTGGGAAAAACACGCAGAAGAAAAAAAATGCAAATTCATCAACTTTGTCATTAGCTGCAGACTCGGAGCCTTCATTTCATTATCTTTAAGTGCCTAGCTGTTTGTGCTGCCGAGAGAATCTGCAATAAAAACAGAAGCACAGATGTTTTGCTATACCAGCCTAGGCAAAACATCCCTTGAGCAGTAGTTCTGGGCATTATATTTAAAGGGAAAAAAAAAAAGAGAAATATTAGAGAAAATGAAAATTTCAGAAATTAGACTTCACCAGAGATCTGTGTATGAAGAAGGGTAGGAGCTTTACCCATGAACAGTCAAGAGAAAAGACGTCTGAAGAAAACAATAGCAAGAATGGAGGGGAAACAAAAATTATAAAAGATATTTTCAGGATGGTGAAGGGCGGAAACTTGGGAAAAGGCATCTTAGGAGTTCTCCCAACATCAATGACCTGAATTTGATGTGATCCAAGAGAGGAAGGGCAGCATTTCAGATCCATAAAATATACGATGCAAATTTTAGGACCTTGCACCACTAGAATAAACATCGTTCCCTTCAACCCAAAGAAAATTAGCATAATATACTTGAGAAAATATTGTACCAGTGTAATGAAAAAAGAACAATTAACACACATAGAGCATATAAAATCTTAAGGCGAATTTTCCCCCATGAAATGACAGGTCTAGAGCCAATTACAGCTACTTAGATCAGAATAAAATCTGGCATTTTCTTTGGAGTAGCTGCATATTCTACAGGAACAGTAATGAGAACTTGGATTTTATTGCATCTAATAAAAGAGTCTCAGAAAAACATCTTAAGAAGTAATTTAACTCATTTACACACTGGATAAGCAACCATTGTAGCTATAATTTCATTATTTTAAAAATTTAAGTATGAACTATCAAGGTCCAAAAAAACATAGAGGGAAGAAGAGCAATGGCTGTAAAACTCTGCCAGTGTGCAAAATAAACACCAATTTAGACATCAGCCATATAGCTCTGGCAACCAGTCTAGAATGTATTTCCACAGCTTCAAGTTGTTCTAAAAATGTGCATCTTAGCATTCCAATTGAAGGAATAAAAGCACAATTTTACATCACCGGAAGGAGACACCCGTGATACAGCCCAAGAAGTGAATTTCTATTTTGGTCTGGGTATGGAACCAGGGAGAAGAGAAAGTTTGGGTGAACCACTCCTTTTTCCTCCATCCTTTCTATTGTTTCTCGTGACACTGCAATTAGCACTTATTCATAACCTCCATCAGTTGTTGATTAGAAAAGTTAAACCAGTAAGCAAAGATTTTTTTTTTTTTGACTCTGTCAATCTTTTATTACTTTGCACACTAGAAATTTAGCAATAAAAACTCTTCACTATTTAGGCTTTGTTTATGAGACAGAATAAGTATTCTAACTCAAACATTGAGAAATAATGAACCATGCACCCCAATTACAAGACTGGATTAAAAATATACTTGTATATTTATTTGCAGTTTTCTGGGCAGCAGGGCACATATTTCCAAATTTGCTTCCAACATAGGGATACACAAACAGCTGCCTTTAAACAACAGCTAAGATCCTCATGAAACCACACATCTATAGGAACCAGGGCTTTGTAGAAGCAGCAGTTTCCAAGATCCATGGCAAGATGGAGTTAGCATCAGAAATGAGCAAATGCTTCCAACACTGACCTCTTGCAGAAATAAGAAAAGGTGCATTGAGCACATGTTCAGGCTACTCAGAGCAAAGCAACATGAAACTTAGTTTGTCTTCTAGGTCTTGTTAGATTGAATTCCCCTCTGTGCAGGAGATTAAAACGAAATCTAAGCATCTCTGAACATGACATAAAGTAACTTAAATAGCATTATCATTTTTCATTTGCTCTTTGCAGAAAGAAGAATTTGACTTTAAGCAAACATAACAAACCCCATCAAATGTTAAAATAAAGTATTCATTAAAAAAATTATTCAGTAGCCTTTAGTAATTTAAGTAAAATAAATAAAGAATAAAGGCAATGGGGAGAAATATAGAAGACCTAATCAATCAGATGGTTAAAGTTCAGTGCTTCCAACTGCAAAACTGAAGGCAGTAAAAACCATAGGTGCTCAGATTCCTTGGAAATTCAAACACCAAAAAGCATGAATCACTTATTTCAGTAATATAACAGTGAACAAAAGCACATATCAAACATTTAAACAACTCCTCTCTCTCCTAACTCAGCACATAAAGAATGAAGAATGAAACAGAATGAGAGGAAGATGGTGCAATACTTTCCAGGAACGGCTGCTTCAATCTCTGATTATTCTATTGTGCTTGCTTCTTTCCAAAAGCTATCAGGCAATTACTAAGAGAGATGACATCAGGCACTCTACATCATGACCTCAAGGTTCAGGATACTGAACTGGCCAACTCCTCCTCCTCACAACCATCTGCTTTGAAGAGCCATGTTCTTTCCTCATCAACAACAACCTACATCCAGGACATCATTCCCAAGGTTATGATTTATGGCTGCTAAATACCAAGCAGGTAGAGGAAATAATCTGCTCTAGGAATTCAAAGTTTGCTGAAGGTTTCTAGGTAGCTGACCCTGGGGAGGAATGGGAGCTGCGATTCTCCAGAGACACAAGACTGATTAAAATATACATCGCAGGAGGAGGAAACAAAACCACCACCACCACAACAAAAATAACCACAACCCAGCAACAACACATGAATCAAATGGAAGAAAATGATTCCTGAGGGCTACAGAGGTAGTTGGGGAAAAGATTCCAAAACATCTCTGTTGGAGAGTTCGATAATATTGGCATGCAAAATTTAACAGGATACACCAGGAATTAATGATCTGTCCTTGAAAAGACAGGCTTGCTCTGTTGAAGCAGGAGTACTTGAGACAATGCTCTGTTCTCTCAGAACAAGAAATATATTGTGGGAAAAGAAAAAGGAAATAAAGGGAAAACAAAGCCTCAAACTAGCTCTATAAATTATAGGTCTAAATTTCTTAAGAGTGAGATGAAAGAGCATGTATCCTGTGTGGGTCCCCTAGGAACACTGTAGCTTGCTGGGAAAATGCCATTTTTCCCCAGCAGGATTCCAGGGTCACTTGGATGTTTTTGAAACGCAAGTGGAAGCAAAAATGTACAATCTTTCAAAGACAGTTAGTGATATCTGATACCTAAGATCAAGACAGAAGAGAATCTTTGAAATACTGGAAGTGACCCACCAGATGATTTATATTTATTTTTATTTTTGGGTATTTTAGTGTGACTGATGTATTGAAAATACAGCATAGAAGCTGAAGTTAGAAGGACTAGAGGTACAAAAGCACATAGCCTGGGTAGATAGATTTGGGTATTACAAGCAAGTACTCCAAAACATTTGCTCCAAATAGGTCATGTTAGGCAGATTTTTCTTTTTTTCCATGCTAATAAACATCTATCAGTAGTTCTGTCTTCAGAACAGATTCATACAAACATCTATTTCCCTGGGGTCAAATCATGATCAACACCAGCAACAAACCAGCACATCTCCATCACTGTTAACAGCGCAAGGTGCAGAGCAGCCCATAGCAGATGCTCCTTCCAGCCTCTCATTACAAACGGGGCAGGAATGCAGTCTGATCCCCAGCACGGAGAAAGTAGAAACCCAGACCTAGAAAAATGCTGAAGCAAAACTAAAGGAACTATGCCACTGTGTCTCAGACCTAACTCACGGTTTTCTCTCTCTGCATCTAAAATTCCTAAGGTTTAATGGACCTTTCTCCTAGCCCAGGAAGTGTTTGCTTAGATAATGTTTAAAGGTACAAAATTAGCAAAGGCCTGTGAAACTCCAGACTGGATTAACCCATTGACAGCTACATCACCTCCCCAGCCCACAACACCAGTAAGTAAATGGTGAATAGCCAATCCAGCAGAGTGATAAAGGAACAAGGTCATTTTTCTCAACATCTATTTCCTAATAAAACATTTATTCGGCAAGATCAGATACAGAAACAAGGAGGACTCTGGCAGCTGATGTAATATTTATTATCTTTTTTAAGTGAATCACAATAAGAAACATTCTGCTCACTAATCTTGCACAAGCCCAATTCTTACGCTACAGACAAGACTGCAAAATCCAAATGGAAGTGTTTATATGTTTGAAGTTTTCTAATCCTGTGTATCTTTTACAGTCTACAACACTGCTGCTACTCCTTTAAATACTAAAGGTCATAATGTCTTTAAATCATCCTGGTTATTCCCCACCTACTACCTTTAAGCCATTCATAGAGACTTCCATAAGGAAGTTATACGTTCAGTGATCATGGTAAGCATTTACAAGGATTTTAGTGAATTTTAGTCCAATACTACTTCACTGTAGCAAAAGTATGCGCATGAATACAAAAAGGAACATCAGTGCATGCTTTATATATTTATACTTTCATGGTTCAGGATCTAGCACCCTCTTGCATCACGAAAAATACTGCAGAGTGCCTGATTATTGGGATACTCCCACGAGAATTTCTTCCTCCTCAACAAGGCATAAGCTGGATTTTAATAAAGCTATCCCAGTAACACTTTGAAAGGAAGTTGTTTGATTTGTCTCCCTGATTTTCCATCAGTCATTTATCAAAATATTAAACACCACATAGTGACATTTAGTACCACTCACATATAATAATCATGTTAAGGCAACATCCTCATGCCAGCAAAAGAAATCAAAAATCGGAAAACCTTGGGTTTGCTCATCTGCAGAACACATTTGATGGCTCTTTGTTAACACCCTGGGGGAGCTGAAGTCCTCAGCCTGTAAAAATATTCTACTGTCTCAAGGACAGCAAAACTGTGGGAAATTTAGGTGTTTTGTTAGGTTGTGGGGATTCCCTCTTTGGCTGGGAGGTTGGTTGAAGCTCGCAAATTCTATTCTGTACAATTTTGCTATTAGTACCACAATTTTTGTGGAAAAGAGCCTCTAAAACATCTTCCTAAATTACCTCTTTCTTCTTTCATTTCAGAAAATTAGCAAAAGGACTGAAACTAATTATCCTCTACCTGCCCATTTATCAAATAGATGAGCAACATTTGAGAGTACAGTTGTCAAACAGATTTCATGATTACCTTAGCTTAATTAAGAAGAGGGAAAGCAATGAATCTTAGGCTAATTAAACAGACATCCTCAGCTTCAAAGCCTTTTGCCTTGGTCCTTGTCTGCAATTGCCCAACTCGAGAACAGAACAAGTACGAGATTTGATTAGGACAGGGCTGTGTTTCTAAGCCCAGGGTGGACCAGTGCAATGCAGGGCAGCTACCAGATAACTTGCACGTACAAAATCCAATCCTTGAAAGACACTGTTTGTTTTACAGGCCCCAATTGATAATGCATAGCTAGACACACAGGTTTTCCTTACTAGAGAATTTAGAATCTCTTTTTTTTTTTCCTGTCACTTTCAGATACTCTTACCAGAGCTTTTAACAAGGTGAAACGACCAATTATTTAAATGTAAATGTTTCAGTTATTTAAACAGTTAGTATAGGAACCTATTCTAACACTAAATTTTAAGAATTAATTAAAAAAGAAAATTCATCTTGCAATAAGTTAGAGGGCAACAATTGGTCAGGCTTAAGTTCATGGCCAAAATTAAAGCCACTGTCTTACATATACACCAATTTTTCTTGATGCAATTTTCATTCCAGGTCTGAAAACTGTATTTTCATGTCTGAAAATATTTAGACACGGTTTAATTCAAATGGTTTCCCATTTTGAAAGCACACTTTTATTTATTACCATGAAAACATGAATATACCAGATGGGAAAGGAATACTCTGCTAGTCTTATGAAGCTTCTTGTACACAACCACGCCAATGTTCAAAATCACAGCCTAAAATAACTCCCCTCTGTTCATCACACAGCCTACGGTAGGCAAAGCCTGTCATTCAGTGACAGTTTGAAGAGACTTTATTCCTTACCTTACTGGAAACATACCACTGACTTGGCAAACAGCAACTTTTCCAGGAAACCTTATGCACATACTGCTGACAGATTAGCTTCGCATAAATAAACCTTATGAAACTATGAAACCTCTCTTATTGCACTTTTCCCAGAACTGGGTACTTAAAGAACATACCAAAGGCAACTTAAAGAAAAATATTGACTCTGTATGAGAATTCTGCAGCATAAAAGAAAGAAAGCTGTTCTCAATTACATCCTGTGCAATATGCAGAAAGTGTAGCATTGTCTTTAGAAGATAATGTGAAAGAAATATTGTATTGCAGTTGCTATGAGTATGCAATTGTGCATGAAGAACTAATAGACAACAATCATCAGGGACGAGCAGCTGTGATGAATTTCAAATGGCTAAATATTCAACATTTAAGGCTTTCAGGAGGTTGGTTAAAAGGAGCAAAGCTGAGAAGATATAGTTATAGCAGTCATAAATACCTATAAAGTATCCAGCAGTGGAGGCTTCTGCTTATTAATCTTATAAAACTACAAGAGAGATCAAAGCAAGACAGAGGAATTACCAGGGCTACAATCAATCCTCTAAAAATCAAAATCATGCCTGGTAATTGCAGAATTGATTACAAATGGATGTTTCTTAAAAATAGAAGGAATGAAAACAAAGGCCAGACAAAAGGTGTAGGCTAGAAATAATGCTGGACGAGTGGGGAAGGATGATGTGACACCTGGCACATAGGAAAACAATTTCATTAGATCAATATTCATTCCACCAAGTCCTAAGAGTTCTTGTAGATCTTCCACTTGTGGTAAGGATAAGACACTTCACAACCTTCCTGCTCTCCTGCTTTAAAGAACAGCAGATCAAGGGTATTCCTGCTATCTCTTTAGTCCAGAGATCTCCAGAAAAGGCGAAGGAGGTAGAGATGATATTCTCCCTTGATCTTTCTCTGGGCAGGACAAACACTGCCTGAGTTTGGGTGACAGAGTCTCTTTCAGCATCTCCAGTTGTGCTCCTGTGACTGAGCCAGCCAGAGAATGTCCCAGGAATATGAAAGAAGGATTGATCACTGAAGAACATACACACAAAGTTCCTGAGAGACCTAAGATGAGTTTGACCCCATCTTCCCCAACACAAAGGGATAAAAAGGGTCAAATGGGCAAAGGCAAATTCTGGTGTAGGCTTTGGCATGGTAAAAATTACTTGTAATGCAAGAGAACAAGCAGAAACTGCTTTCCTAGGATTTCTGAAAGGCTTAGGCTCTAATACTGGGGATGATGTCACCAGATTTGAGCTTTTAGAGTTATCATGTAGCAAGAATCAGATCCCTTCGATAGCAGGAGAAATAACCATATTTGACAGACTCAAACTCTTTATTACTATTTAACAAAAAATTGTGCCAGCAAGTCTGGCATAGCACCAAAGTATGGCAAGGGTAATTTATGCATAAGTCAATGATATGATGAGAAAATGTCTACTGGTGCATGACAGGACGAGAAGGTGTGGTGGTTTCTTAACCAATTAATTGGTAAATTGGATGTGCGTTATTTAAAGGAGCTGTAGACAATAACATGGACTCAAGTTCACAGCAGACAAACCCCACCAGGATCCCATCCCTGCCTAAGCAGCGGGATGCTGGCACTTCCTTTATTTCCTTTTTCATTGCATTAACAATGTCTCACCACTTTGTTAAAGGAAACAGAAGTGATTGTTTAGCATCAAGGCTGGTGTATGGACTGCAGGTCTGGGTCTGTGTCAGCTGAGAGAAGAAACGCTTGGAGGAAAATCAGTCCTTTGTAGACTGGCTATTAAAGGATAAAGGCAGAAATGAAAGGCATCAAGATGATAAAGAGTTGAACAATTTGGATGACTTTATTTATAACAGGACTGTCCAAACTTAGAAGGAAATTACAGCATCATGCCAGAGACACAAATCTACACAACAGCTTGAGAAATTAAATGCCCAGGGCCAGACAGTTTGCTGAGTGCCTGAAGACTATAAAGGAAAAGGAGCAGAGCCAAAAAAAAAAGCTGTTAATCATAAGGAGTAAGGCAAGCTATTCCCACATGATCCATCTTCCAAAACAAAAATAAAGTTAATTCTCACTGCACCACTGAGTGGCTCAGGGTTCAAACCCTTCCCAAGCCAAGAAACAGATTTGTCCTTAGCACCAGGACTGGTGGCACACCAGTACAGCCACAAAAGATCTTCAAGGCAGCCCCAGTCACCCACCTGCCTGACCAGTCCTAAAGCATAAGGTAAAGCTGGAATAATACGTGGTAAGTACAGACTGAATAAACCAGAAGACTGACTTTGTAAAGAAGGTTTACAGTTTGCAATCTGTTCTTTCACAGCATTCTTAAATGGTAAACAAGTGGGAGCCTGTAGCTACATTCAGAATTGATTATTTTAAAATTTATTTCATGTTGGTCAAGACCTTTCATGAGAGATTATTCAGAGAAAAAGAAGAAAAGGATAATGAGTTCTGAATTAATAACAACCTAAGAGAGAAAAAAGGCATAATTAATGGCTGCCTTTTAGAAAGAAGATTACTTATAAGGAAGTCATTTTAGCGATCAATACTGTCAAATGCATCTTTTTCAATGACTGAGCTCTAAAATGGACAACAAGATTATGGAATACGCCCAACAGCCTGAACTTAAGTACATTAAAGAGAAATTTATGAGAAATCCAAATTACTTTGGAGCAAAGATGTAAGCCCAATTAAAGGCAGTGGCATGTATAATGAGAGTAATGAGCTTTTTAGGCATGGTCTGATGTTATAACTCTGGGTGACTTTAATATGGGACCAATCTACCAGTATCCTGCATGCAATGTGCTGAAAGAGTTGAAAAAACAATAACAAGAAAAAAACCTGGAGAAAGCTGAGACACACAAAAAAATCCAAATAGAAAATAGTACATCAAATATTCAAAATATAAAATAGGACTGTTCCCCCTCTGCATTGAGTTCATATTACTTCTGTCCCTCAGAAAGAGCTGACTTTCACCCAGACGTACTTGAGTCTGCTAATTATTCCAAGCAGAAAGCTGTTTCCCCATCCAACCCCAAAACCTTCCCAATAAAGTTGAGACCTAAATATCTGAGAAAGCATCATTGAAAGCATGAGAGTGCTCCTGAGAGTGCTTGTTTCTTACTTTGGGAATAATCAGACTGAGCAAGAGGAGCAAGATCGATAGCACAGCTCACTTGTTTGCATCTCCTGCAAACACCCACGTCCTCAAAATGCATCACTTTGCCCACTTCTGCCATCAAACAGAGTTTCCCAAAGGGAGAAAATACCCTGACAAAGTAACTGAAATCCTACTTCTCTTTTTAACCTTATTAATGGGGTCACAAATCACAAAAAATCTGTAATACATGAGCCTCATCTTCATAACTAATGTTGCTTTTGAACCCTGGCCATCATGCTCACTCTGGCTCTTCTGTTATTCACCTCTAAATGAGAGATTTTTTTTAATATATTTTTTAAAGGCCTATGAATGCTAGCTTTTCCCACATGGAAGGGTTAATAAGCTAAAATTCCAGAGGAGAAAAAGAAAGGTAATGCAATCTCTAAGCCAAAACTCAAGCCTGTGTTTCTGTGCATGGAAGGAACATCAGGAAGCCTCCTGTTTGCTCTCCCCAAGACTATGCTACAGCTAATATTCCAAAAGCCTGCAAGCCTGAAAGTGCATTATTCTACTGGTGCAACACACATAGTGATGGAAACTATGGCTGGAATAGCTCATTTGGAGGTTAATGATTTCTAACAGGAACCAGAAAAGTCATTCTAAAAGCAGCAAACTTTGCCAACAAGACATGACTTCCCTGGAGCAAATGCTTCAAAACCAAGTGAGCAACACCTGGCAAGAACCTTTTGTTAAATTCCTCCGTCAGATTAGCTCTTCATCTTTCAAAGAGAAATATATTCTGAAGTATAACCAAGTCATATCCTTTATTACATCCTTGCTGGTTCAAGCACATATACACATTTGATTTATGGTTCCAAACAATCAAGAATTTGGGCTTCCAACTTCTCTAAAATTCAGCTTTTAACCTAAATTTCCTGCAGAAGGTACAAAGCATTGCACTCAAATACTACATTATGCATTCTTTCTGAATAAAACCCTTTTCATTTGACAGAGGGGAAAAAGAAAGAGACACACTCTCAGCTGAAATAAATTTTATGTGCATCTACTGTCACTGGTGAAGTTGTGACCATTTATACTAAAAATTGCTCCTTATGTAGTGGCTGTGTAATGCCTTCTCCCATCTTCTTGACAAACGGCTGCTTTCATTGCTTAAAATCCTTCAGATTTAGATACTAGGACCAAACATCTGCAAAAACGATGAAGGCAACAACATTTACCCAAGATATTTTACACTTTCATTACTCTCCTGTGCTGTTGAGAGCACAACTTTCCCCCTTGCAGCGGTGGCAGCATCAAGTGCTGGCTTCAGAGCACTGACTCTATCTATTAGTCAGTGTTTGCATGTATTGTCTTCTAAAGCATTACAGATTAGCCGAGTATTAGCAAGTACAAGACTGAACATGCACATTTTTAATCCTTTTATGTGTAGCACATTTATTAGAGAGGCTGCCCATTACTACTTTGTAACTAACATTCACAGCCACAGTACAAAATCTTACATGCACTACAGAACATGGCAGTCAAAATGAAAAGATGTTGAAATAGTTCGATTCAGTCTTGCAAATTTGAATTTAAAAAGACAACAAACAAACAAACAAACCCCCACCCAGCAGTATTCTCCTTAACTTTTCCATAAACAGTAGCCCTCATTTCTCTCTCAAAGACGCTGTGTTTAACTCCTATGTGTTGAGCCCAAGAGGAAAAACATCAGCAAAAAAAATGCCTTCTCGTGGATTGAGGAGTACATTCAAAATGGAAATAGGATGGTAAGTGAATAAATTGCAGTGCAATAAAAGTTAATCTGTTCCAGAGAAGACAACTTGCTGTCTAGTAATACTTGCTGCTCAAATCTGAAACCCCGTTCTCTGGTAACACCGACATCATTGCCTGGGTTATTCTTTCCCTCATGAATTCATCTGAATGTGGCACAGAGCTGCTGTCTCTATCAGAGGATTGCCTTTCTCACCCAATTCAGAAACATGATAGATAATTAGTTCAATGAGATATTACTAGCAGACCCAGAAATAAATAGAAGGTTTTTGTCAGGCTGAGAGTAAACGCTACTAAGATAGAGACAAGCAAGTGCCATACAGCATTCATCACTTGTAAGGTAAATGACTTCTTCTGAATTCACTCAGGCAGAAAATGAACAGCTGCCAATGCTGATCAGAGGGAAGTAAAATGTTGCATCTAGGGATGAAGCGTGGTGGGGTTTTTTCTCATGTTTTCTTTTTCTTTAGTTAAAATATCTTTCCTCTGTGGAAGGAGAAATTTTAGCTTAGAGGTCAAAAAAACCAAAGGTTTCCCAGCACAGCTTTGTTGTTCACGTGGCACTGTCAAAATGTACAAGCTATTAGCAAAGCAGTTCCTCTTTTATCCCATTAAGTCCTCTACATACAGCAGAATAGGGGGAAAAACCCACCCTCTCAGTCCTTACAAACTTTCTGACATTTTTTTTATTTGCTGAGTCGAACCAGGATGCCCCAGCCACTTCAGGAAAGTCTGTGTCTGCAGGAGGAAAGCTCCTCCTGAGGGAGGGCAGAAATCAGGCAATGCCTCCTCACATGCATTTTGGTACCCAGTCTTACAGGGATAAGTTAATTTTAATGGGATACCAATCTGGGAAGATTTGCTGTCTTCACAGTATGACTTCCAGTGCAGACAGAGTCCTTACTATTGTTTACTTGGGGGAAATACAGCAAAGAAAATTGAGTAAAGAATAAAAGCAGAGAGTATTGCACATCTCATTTTTAACTTAAGCAGTAAGCCCTGTTTTAGTCATACAAAATATGGGTTTTTCTCACTCTTTCTGTGGTCTGTATTTTTTTCTATTATTCCTAAACAATTAGCACCGAAACACCTCACAGAAAAAGAATTAATTATTGATCCACTCATGAAACATTTAAAATTCTTATAAAGTTCCCTTCTGTACCAATGTAATTATTAATTAACATCTTGCTGCCTTTCAGACTTCCAGCAAGTTCGGTGGGGTTATAGTAACAATGGATACAGTCAAAAGAGTAAGTCCTTACCAGTCAGTTATTTGCTCTGTCAGGAAAATTCTCACCAAAATGCAAATGTTTTGAACATGAACGTCTCGAATACTGATTCTACAACACGCATTCAAGTTAACAAGAGTGATGTATTCAGGTCAGAACAGGTAGTGATTTCTGAACCTGTTCTTTCCTGGAATTCCAGATGCTTTAAACATCATGTAAATCTTACTGATGACATTTCTATCCAATATGCACTTCACTGGGTTTATTGAAGGTTCAGGGAATTCAACCAATTACTTCTAGGAAGGAGCTCTCCTACAGGGGGCATCTGGTCAAAGTACTTGAACCACTTGGTTTGGGACAAAGGGATGGGAACAATTTTTCTACACTATGGAAGGCCCTCTTATGAGAATTTTCTTCTAAGATAAAATTATCTCAATTGAAAAATAAAGTGCACTTTTTTTTGCATTTTCAGGAGCTGGGAGACTCTAACCACATTCTTTCATAAGAGAACTATTAGCAGAGAGGCAAAGACCAACTTTTAAAAATTTCTTTTCCAGAATTCATAAAAATAAACCTTTCATACCAATCAAAAAGAAACTTTTTTTTTTCTAGTTAAAACAAAATCATTCATTTTACATCCAAAGCATATTTCAGGAGAGATTAAATGGGGAGAACAATCTGCTTTGTGCATGTCCTGCCTTAAAAACCCTCTGAGCAATAACTGAATCAAGAAATTAAAAATTGTGAGTGAGTTACCAAAACTGTTTTTCACACAAAGACAGCAGACTTCAGTGAATAAATTATAGCAGAACCGATCTAGGCTAAATATGAAAAATAATCAGTGGAAGAAACAAAAAGGAATGCAACCTACCCCCGTTTTGTTACAGATGTTAGCCCTAAGGTTTTTACTGTACTAGACTTGCACACTTTTATAGACTTGTACACCATTTATACAATATTTACACTGCATTGCTGTAAAAGTAGACAAAGAAGGTAAAACTCCAAGTGCTCAACGTGTCCGAGTCTCGGACACGTTGCCGTTTCACCTTGGGCTCAGTCTTCTGCAAGATGCTGGACACTTGTGGATGTGCTACTGTCTCAGCTATGTATTGTCCTCCAAATTGGAGGGTTGGCATAAACTGCCAGCTGTTTGGCTTTCTTCATTCCTAGGGCCCATGAGAAGTTGTCAATCAGTTCATCACCCCTTCTGGTTTCCACCCCTAACTGCTTTACAAGGATGTACAGCTTTGAGTGTTTTTTCTGTGCTGCTTTGTTTTGTCAAGGCTGCCAGAATCACCTGATCAGAGCAAAGCTCGGCAGAACTAGCCCAGGCCTCATTTAACCCGAACAGTTCCCTGGGGTGTTGGTAACAAAAGGTTTACAAACTAAGGGTATTTTCTGCAGAGTGCACACGAATGCCCAAAGTCAGGAAATCAGAGCATGTGTTAATGTATTTCAGGGTATAATTTTCGATTTGACACCCTCAAGATACCAAACCTATAGCCACTGGTATTCAGCAGCTGAATTGATATGAATATCCGCTTATTAAAAAACATACATGATCTTGTAGGAATCTTACCATCAGGAGAAACAAAACTCATCACAATTTATCAGGGACATACACTTAGCAGAGGTCAAGCGAAAGTATCCCCTCGTATATGTAAGACTGACAAGAAAACCAGTAGGAAGAATTTATCAATCACTAGTCAAGATTAATCTGGTGTTCTTTTTTACAGCATAATAAACTGCTCCTCTCGTTGTCTGATAAAGTTATTTTTACTTCTCTTATCCTGAGGTTAAAAGAGACAGAACCAAGGTTACCATGCCTGCACTTTGGTTAGGTTAGAAAATGGCTTGCTCTTTATTTTCATGATAGAATCTGTTCAAGTTTAACTTGTTTTCTTAGAGAAAATTCATCTCACAGCCTCTATGACTACTTGTTTTGGTATAATGCGCTGGAACTGCAAACCATAACAAGGACTCCAGAGATCTGGATGCCTTTCTGTTGGCATGAAGGCACCTGGAGGAAGCTCTGGCTCTGAGTCAGAGTTAGCTTTCCCATGGAATTTGATGGGATAAGAACTCACTCCTTCCCAACTTCTGGCAAATAATTTTTGTATACCTTTTCTGTACACTAATAACAGCATCTCTTCACCTCTGAGACTGAAGCTTTTCTCCTCTGAGGTCACACAAAAGATGTGACAAAGAGAGGCAGCATTAAAATATAGGTAGGCTGTGCTTTTAAAAGTCATCCAATTACTGGATGAGCAGAGACTAGAATATGGCTCCTTGGGCTGGAACCTTTTTAAAAGAGGTGCAGTGAACAACTTCAATGCCGAGCCAATTGATTTTGTGCACCTTCCAGGTAGGTCTTGTATATTATGGTTTTGATCTGCAGTCAATTATCCACTGTAATAGCATTAAATTTCAATGTAATTAAATTATTTTACTAGAAAACGTTCATAATAGCATTAAAATACAGTCTATTTAAGTCAATATGGCACCACATAATCTATAAATTAGTCATAAGCGCTATCCCACAAGTGCAAAAATGATGAAAATTAATGCAGACTAATGCAATACAAAGTATATGGATATTAACAACAATGCAGGCTGTTTGCAACAGAATGACAATAAACTAATTCCTCACATCAAAATTATTTCACTTGGCTACCATGTGTTGGAAATTACAACAACGTCTTGGGCAAATGTTCACTCAATTGTTATTCCAGTTTTGATCTCATCAAGAAGATCTGTACAATTGTCAAAATACTTTTATCAAACTAGAAAAATAAGAGAAGCTATTTCCCATTAATAAACTACAGATAAATCCTGTTCATTCTTAATAGCAGTTAATAGGAAATTATCCATTTAATTCAATATGAGAATGTGTTTCTAAAAAAAGTGATTGAAGTCCTCGCATAAATTTCTTGTTCTTTCATTGCACCACAGTGAAATAGGAGAAACTATCTGTATATTTTTATTTTTGTTTTGCCTTGAAATGCTGTACACATTATTATTACTTAAATAATGACCCACTAGCTTTAAACATATGCCTTTGAGCCAGACTGGGCATTTGAGACATCTGCCTGGGTCTGGCAGATTTGACAATGGATCCAGGGACATCTGCAACCTTCTGTCACCCCAGCTGAAGGCCAGGCAGGCCAGTCTGGGATGGAGCACACATGGTGCTATATCCCTGTATTTATGTGCTGAATCTCTCCATGTCCAACAGCCCCTTTCCTAGAATAAGGCATAGCAAATAGCAAATTGCAGTTTCCTGAATCAGTTGAGATATCAATTTGAGGACTGGTGAGCTTCAAATTAATGAAAAAGCAGTCTGTCACCCAGATCTGCTATTAGAGCTCAAAGTGTGACAGGGGAAGTTTATGATATGCTGTGATTTTATAAATACACCAGCAATGGAGTCATTTTTCTTGCAATGCCAGTGGGAACTTGGTGATACCAACTGCTACCAGGAGCTGCTGATCAGTGCTGTCACAGCAGGCAGCACGTACAGGTCTAGGCTCCAGCTCAGTCCCAGGCTCAATCACCTGGAATCATCTCCCACTTACCATAAGAAGGTTTAAGTTTGTTGGGCACTCAGACCTCGCCCAACAACAAACTCCATGGCAATATCTTTCACAGTTATCAGGGCTATTCCGATGTAGTGAGAGCAAGCAGCTGCTCAAGAAAGAACACCTGTCATCACAAGCAGTGGTCAATCTGAGCTCTTCAGGGGCACCAAACCACACCATTGAACCAAGTCCTGGCTGCAGAAGGGTGGTCAGTGAGCTCATACAGACTTGAAAAGGCCACCACATCAGTGATTCATTCTGCACAGTCTACACCCAGGTTATGCCAAACAAGTGATTATTTATTAATAACTTCTTACACCCTTCATAGTCAGTTCTCAAAGAATTTATGCAGATTCCTCTGTTTTGTTCAAGATGTTGCAGAACGGATCATTGGAATGCTCCACAGTCTGTATTCCAGCAAGCACCTTCATCAATCCCCATTGCATTCTCTAACCTTCAGCATCTTTCTTTACTGACAAATAAAGTTATCGAGCTGCTCAGAAGACAACAAATTTCCCTTCCTCCCCCTGCAGAAATTTCATATAACAAAATCAGTTTGTTTTCCTCATTGCTTTATAAGGACTTGAAACAGATGATGTCAGCCCTGAAAATTTCCTGAGGTTTCTATACAGTTTGACATTTGCCTGTCAATATAAAGAAAGATTATACACAACTAAGAGCTATTTGTTCTAAACAGTTCTTCAAAATACACACTCACTGACTCTCACAGCAATCTGTCTGCTGCATGTAAGCCTAGCATTTTCCAACACGCTCAAAAAATCTGCATTGTGAGCCCTTATTAATTCAAGGAGATAGAAATTATAATTGTTATTCTTCCCACTATGCATAGAAATTAAAGTTCCGACTCAAGCAAGCACATAAGCAGTTACCAAGTGTTGAACAAGTGCTGTGGTTCCTGTGAAAGGTAACAGGTAGAATTCATTTCCTGGAAAAGATAAATAACACTTCAGCAGCAGCCGCCTCTTGATCGCTTCTCCCTGGGGTTTTGATTTATTGATTTGCAACAAAAGCATCCCTACCAGAAACATCCACCAAGAGCTTTGCATCCTAATTGCCGGAGGTCACTCCCCTTCCTCGGTGGCACAGAGGGGAAAAAATCATTAATCAGCTCCTATCAGCTCACTCCTAACTGGGACTGAGTTGCCTAACCTATTACTGCACTTAACTCTACGGCTGATGAACTCCTTCAACACTTGCAGAACAAGTGTGTCCAACAGGTATTTAGGTGATTTATCCACTACCCCATCTCATCCCACATATGGAAGATCCCAACTACTTCATTTCTGTTCATTCTGCAGAGGTACAACCAACTGCACCACTCTTTGCACCAGAAGAAGGTTACTCAGCCAGGACAGATACCTTCTCCATCTCTACCAGGAGATGCAGGGTCCCTTCTTCCCTGCAACCATCCCAAAATAGTCCCCAAATGGTAGCTAATAATTTTTTGCAATGTAAATCAAAACACACTTCCCTAGATTAACACATACAGAGCAATATCCCGTAAATATATAAATACTTTTTTTTTTTAAGGAATACAGCACTAATTATAATTTTACAGTATTTTCAAAGAAATATCTTCAACTGAAGTATTTTTTGTGTGCTTTCCAGTGCTTTCCAATTTTAGATCCTCTACTATGTCTATACTTTATTTTTTAATGGTAAATGGCTCATCTTTTGCATGACCTCGTAAGTAGGAATTTTCAGAAATACTCCAAATAATAAGCTCCTCAAAAACTTACAGCTGTTAATTGAAACACAGTTGATCCTGAAACCAGTTCCCTTCCTAAGAAAGATAAGGATTCACTAAAGTCCAGAGCAACACATGAAGTTCACTTCTCCTTCAAGCTAACAGGTTCCATGAAATCAAATTAGTGCTGTTTCTTCCCGTGTTTTTTTACTATTTACTGTTTTTCTCTCCACAAAAGAGAATCATGACCCCTGTCACTAATTGTTAAGTTTTCCTTTTTTTCTAAAAAAATTCAATTAAAATAAATATATTTTTACATTACATTCAGCTTTCCACTCTCCTTCTAGCTTTTTCCACATCACACAGAAGCTCACCCAAATTTTCTATTTGGTCTGAACAAATAAGACAATTTTTTAAGCAAGCACTGCACTAGTCCTTTTCAACCTCTTGCATTATAGCCTGAATGTGTTGAAAACTCTCTGCCAGCTTTTCTTTTCTTTTTTTTTTTTTTTAAATCAAGGGTAAGATATGCACATATTTTGTTCATGCTCTTCATTATGAAGATGATAGTGAGGAAATTAATTAGAAACATATGAGTAACCATAATTTTTTTCCCCTCCTCACTCAGACTTCCCTTTTATGAATCTGTCACAAGGTAACTCTAGACCTCATCCCTTAACAAAGAAATACTGAGATAGTGCCTTAGGTTCATAAAGAAATGTTTACATAAGAAACAGATAATTAAGTTCTTCTGAAAAAAGGAAAAGCTGTAAAATTCTGATAAGGGGCTAAAAATGCAACTTTTTCCAGTTTGCTCAGCACATTTATTAATGATATTTTCAGTTCTTATGATCCTGCCAACAGCAAAACCTGGACATCAAAATGTAGGCTCACGGGTATTTTGTCTCAGACCAACAAATATCTGTTTTTCATGAATTCTCAGCTTCATCTTAGGATGGATCCCAATTCAGAGGAGTAAAAGTTAAGTTAAGTTGAGAAACATGAAATGTAAAATGTAAGAAGGCAGTTTTTTTTTTTTTTTAATTAACTGTGTTCTACAGCAGTGAGAAGGCAGCTCAGTGCATTACCCCTGTTTGTGCTCCATGACTGAATATGTGGCCAGATCCTGAACTTGTGACCATCTCCCAGTCAAAACAAGTGACTGCAGCCCCCTCTGAAGAGCTGGACAACCACTCAGGTCCTTGGGGATGTTAGCTATGGGGCCAAAATCCCATGGGATTATGACACTGCAGAGCATGAAGATGATGTAGAGTACAACCCTGCCCACTTCAGAGCAAGACTGAGAGCTGTACTCTAACATCTCAGAGAAGGGAGTGTGTGTGCACGCAGACCAGCCAGTTCATTATTATAATTATTAAATGACAAGGGCTTAAATGGATTATCCACCATCTCCTGCTGACTTCTCCAGTCCACTTGGAGTGTAAGTCAACTTCCATCAAGTACTCGAGACAACTCTGCTGTCTAGAAATACTGGAAGGTCAAGGCTATGTCTCACAGGATATCAGACATTATTTTAGTCTATTAATTGTCCTGTTATGGGGATAAGTACAATCTTGTAGTCAGTGAAAAAGAAATATTTATAGCAAATACTACACAGAGGACTGGATTCTCTATCACATACACAAGCCTGGGGGCCTGATGAGATGCATCCCAGAGTCCTGAGGCCATTGGCTGATGTAGTTGGAACTGTATGATCCTTAGGGTGCTTTCCAAACCAAACCATTCTGTGATTCTGTTGCTTTGCACTTGGCACAGCCACATACATGGGACAGTGCTAAGCCAACAGCTCTGCTCAGGTACTTTTTTAAACTCTTAGATATCATTCTTTGCTAGTAAAAATGACAATACAAAATACAATCTGCAAAACCCAGTGCTTCCAGTGAATGCAGAATTCACTGGATATTAGAGACCTAGGCATAAAACCCAGAAAATACCTGGCCTACTTTTCCTTGCACTAAGGATGTTTTTCTCTTCCTTTCCATCTCCTCTGGCATTTACATCTGTGTTTAGGGCACACTGTAGGGAAGAAAACTGTCATATAAGATGTGGTGGGATAACGGGATGATAAAGATTGGATGAGATGTGAGTGTGACATGCACAATGGGTAAGTCCTGGAAGAGTGAGCACACAGAGTCAGCTGCCATATCTTCCAGCTGCTCACCTGGCTGACAACTCCTAACTGCATCCAGATACCAGAGACCATGAAAACATGGGAAAGGGCAGACAACAGGAACACTCTACCAGATCCCCAAGCAAGGACAAATGTAACCATGTTTTTGACCATTTTCTATATAGGTTTTTATATGGATAAAAAACAAATTAGCCCCAAATGTCAATGCCTTCAGTGTAAAAGGAAGAACAACACACAATAAATGTCTACCAGATAATGCTCTGTGGTCTCTCTACACAGAGACCCACACAGATTTCTGTCAGAGATTTCATATACCATTTATGAACCATTAGGATACTTCCACATAGCAAATTTATGGGATGAAAACAGCCATAGCAAGACACTGTACAAGACAGACAAAGCACATATTATCTGCAGACAAACTGAGGCTCTAAAGATAATTTTCAGGGTTATGCATAACTGTGAAGAGGCATAAAGGGCACAACTCCAAAGCTGTAGGGAAAGAAGGAGCTGCAATCATATGGCAACCTCTGCTGAGTCCAGCAGCCATGTGCTGCTCATTGGACTGAATCCAGCAGCACACCTGATAATGTATACATGCTGATAAACTGACAGAAGGAATTTGATATGTTTTACAACGCTGCATAACTTAGAGCTGTGTGCAGAAGCACCTTCCAAAGCAATGACTTTAGACAGGCATCCTACACGGCTATATCCGAGCCAGGAGCAGCTTGGATTCGCAGCAGCACAGCCTGTTCAGTCTGCTCCTCCCGACGCCGGCTCTTGGAGCAGTGAGATCCCACTCCACATCCCAGCCTTTGGAGGGGCTGGAGCTCTCAGGCAAAGGTGTTGTTGGATTTTGGTGGAGCCAATGTGTGTGTGCCTGCACACAGCTTCGTGGCACGCACTCAGAGTGGACAATAGAGCTAATAATCCTACCCCACTCCGGTGATGGAAACGTAACTGCAGAGCACCTGGAAGGTGTCCAAGTCAGGGGCAGAGAAAGGATTTCAGGAAAGATTTAATCTGAAATTATTCATCAGCTAGAGCAGGACAGATAAGTGGACATTCACACGTGCCTTTTTCTCAAGTGGGACAAAGCCTGCTTTTCCAGGGAAAAGAAAACCAACAAAACACACCCCTCATACTGCTGAAAACAGCATTTGTGCCTAATGAGATGTAAGGCAGAATGGATTGCTCCCACTCTCCCATGCTCTGTTTCATCTCCATAAACACAGCCAAAGTTAGTAGCCCATGAAGGTAAATACCACCACCACCAAGGTGTCTGTGAAGAGCCATGATGTCCAAACATAGAGCTCTGTGTGAAACACATCTATCTGACTAAGCATGAAATTCTGGCACTGCTGAAGGCCGTGGGAATTCTGCCAATAATTTTGAACGAGGAAGGATTTTATCCTCATCTTCTAATTATAAAGAAGTCTTCTGTGAAATACAAAAGAAGGTAAAGATTTTACCTTGTTTATATAATGCTTTAGTACTAAGTATCATAAAGCTTGCTCTAAATTAAATTATGCAAAATTTTAGAAGTTACACTTTCCAGCTGAAAAGTGATCCCTTAAAGAGATATCTTCATGGATAAAAATTTAAAATGGTGATCAGAACTCCTATTACTTTTACCATCAGAATTATTGCTACAGGTTGAATACTTCTTAAGAGGATCTGCTTCTCCTATGACAACAGACTAAGAGCTGGCAACAGAAGCATAGATGTTAATTGCAAACATTTATTTACTACCAGGGTTTACATTTAGCAGCTGTCAACATTACTGACAACTGTAACAGAAATTAGAAAAAACGGAATTTTTGCATGCCAGAAGGGCAGCTGGTGCTTGATTTCCCTGCTATTGTTGTTCCTTGTTTATTTACTTTCAAAGTGTGTTAAAAACAAACCTTTCACTAAGATTTATTTAAGAACATTCTTTACCTAGAAAAGAGGAACTTATTAGTAGGCAACTACCCAAAAATTAATATTTTAAAGGATGTGCTTCAAACTCTGATGCAATCCATTGCTTTTCAGCTTTGGTGAAGCTAGATTGCAGAGATATCAAAATTTAATGGGCTATCTTTTTTGCAGTACTCAAAACTACCTTTCAAAAAAGAAAAAAAAAAAAAGAAGAAATTCAGAGCTCAATAGTTTCTTAACCTAAATATTATCAGGAAAAACAAGCTCAAATGCTTCAACTTAAAAATATGGTAACAAAGTGATGCTGCCATAGTAGTGTCAGCATTTTCTTTTAAAAATCATACTTACAGGAACTTGTAAGTTGAGATGTGGCTAAACTGAGAAGCTTTACCCTGAACAGAGCTGCAGCACTTGTCGAGACTTCTTCGTAACTTTATGTCTCAATGAAGTGAAAGGGATGGACCAATCCAGAGGAGCGATACTAGGTCAATGGATTAAGGATGTTCTCCATCTACCTGATTCAGCAATGTGCCCACAGCTGCAGTGGCAGATGTCAAGGCCACATCCAAGTTAAAGGTCAGGGCCCCTAAACAATCATCCAGGCTTCAGTGTCTGGTTTGCTGGCAGATGCTAAGCCTAGAAAAGTCTGATACGGAAGGGTGATCTATGAATCACTTCAAGTTACTGGTTCCAGGATCTACTGTAAGAGTTGAGAGCTACTGATTTACTGTAATACTTTGAAGATGTCTTGCGCTCTGATAGCTGAAGAAAGACAAACAAACAAAAGCCGCCAACCAAATAAAAAGGTGCTCTACATCAGTAATGGGTTTTCCCAGAACGGAGGAGGAAATGTCCTCTCCTGGGCACATCTGACAGCTTCATGTGTCAGAAGAATGGCTGAGCGTGGGAATACATTTACACAACACATCTCAAAAGATGTTCCAGTCTTTTTATTTTCTTTTGACATCTTTTTTTTTTCATATTATGAACTTACTATTATTTAAAATTTTGCAAACATAATCCTTTATGAAGCAAAATGAGTCTTACAGCATCTTTTAAGACTTAGTATCCTAATCCTTAAATCATAGTCTTTAATATTGTGATTATGCACTTACTAAATACATAGAGCCTGAAGAGATTTTCTACTTCTTTACATATCTTTTCCCATATGTGCTATTTGTCTTAACGATTTTTTCTTCTTTTTCCTTGTGCAATATATTTTTACTATACTTCTGATATTTCTCCCCAGTTTTCTTGCATAACATATTAATGAACCAAAGAAAAAGATTCAGAGCTGACATGCATTATAAAATGATAGTGTTCCTGCATTATGGTGCGCCAGAAGGACTTGTCATCCTGAATTGGAGTTGTTTCCTATTGGCATGAAGGCATTCTGGATGTTAGGATTGCAGAATTCCAAACTTTCTTGCCATCATTTGTCTACAGTTGAATCTGATGGGTGCACATGCTGTTGTCTCAGAGCATGTTAGAGAATAACACATGGTGTCTTCATGGCTCATTTTATTCCTTGAGAATGAACAATTTAGTTCTGACTTTATCATGAGACCTTTACACAGGTTCCAGAAACTATATTGTCTGGAAGCACAATAATTACAAGAAGCGAGTGGAATTTGTGACTGCTTTTGTCATGCTTGTTATTTGCCAGATTCCTGAAGGCCAAGAAGCAAATTCAGTATTTTTCATTTGGAAACATGCCAGCGTTACTCATGTTTAATCTTGGGCAGTTACTAGCCTTGACAGACATACTTGGAAGCAGAAACACTTTAGAGGAAGCCAAATTTCCTAACCATGCCTTTTGTCTTCAAGCTTCATTACATCAAATTAATCAAGATTTCCAAAATCACCCAGACCCTCATACACAGGACCAAAACCGAGCTGCCACCTGAAAGACCTCTCACACATCACACCTTCATGCCAGAGAAATCTACGCAATGGAAACAGTTCGATTCTCAGGATGATTTCTTGAGACAAAAATAAATACTACTGAAACTGCTAAATGACAACAAGATGGGGAGAAATCTTGGGTTAAACTGAATTTTGGACCAAGTTCTTAGAATATTTGGAAATTATATGTTTCTTCAATGCCTTTTTATTTCAGTAAGCAGAGGACTAAAAGGCTGAAGAACATAGGCCCACAGAAGCAATCTGACTTACCGAAAGATTTGATTTTTCCACAGATTCCCTGCTCTGCCATTTTCACGTGTCCTGGAAGTTAATCAGCTGATATTTGGATAGTGCTTTTAAACTAACAATTCTTTAGGTAATTTGTAATCTCACACAATGATTTATATAGGCATCAGAATCTGAGCAGCTTAGCACGCAAATGGAAATTCACTATCTCCACCCTGTGCAAAAGCCCTTGTTCCTCATTGGATCTGCACTTGAAGGTAGGAAACCATAAAAGCAAACCTAGTAGCAAAAGGAAAAACTCCCAGCTGTTCATGTCACAGAAGGTTTTTAGCTGTTTGATGTTAACTTCCTAAGCTGCTGATGCACTTCATAGTACATAGAAATATTTGCATGTCAACAATAACATACAAAATGCAAGCCTGACCCATGCATTCATGGAATTCCTTTCTAGCCTGGCAAAATACCTTGCAGCCTAAAAGTTCTTTTAAACTTTATGGCAAAAGGAACACCGCATTCAGCGCTTCAGTTGTGCATAATAGCACATTACTTATTAAACTATAACTATATTATTACAACTATTAGTTATAAAAGAGAAATTTCTTGCATGGAAAGTCTGAAATTACTCCCTTGTAGCAGCTAAAGCGTCAAAGTTCATAAAATATGAAATATTACCAAAAATACTCAATGTGGCACTTTCAGTGTAACTATTAAAATGCTTTCACTGACATATAATTTCATTTTTAGTTCACTATCTTAAAAGTACTCAAATTGCACAGGAATCTGCAGATATATTCAGAGTGCATTGCACAGTAATGAGGACAGGATTTCTTGCCTGCTCTGAACTACTGTCAAATGATATTCCAGTTTGCAAGCAGTGTCAGATCACTTTATTTTCCAATATTTTGCTGTGTTTCATGAAAAAATATGAGAAAAGTAGTCTGATTTATTTTTCCTGCCTCAGATGTGAGCTAAGTTGTGCTTCTACCGCATATTTGTTCAGAGTTCCCAAAAATACAGAAAAACAGACTAAATTTCTCCCCAGAAAGACAGAGATACAATTCACTAATCAAGCAAATTACATGGAATAGGAAAAAAAAGTGGATGCTCAGTTACTGATGGCAGACTGAGGCCATAAAAACACAATAAAACATCTCTGTTTATTACCTTTTTATGGGAGTGTTTTGACTTTGGATTTCAGTATCCAACAGAAAAACAGATCCATTATAGAGCTGCAATTAGCACGTGTGTCTTTTGCCTAAATCTTCCCTGTTCCTCAAGAAGCTCTGCAGACATTTCCCAGCATGTCTCTGCTTTAATCAAAGCATGTCAGCCAAGATGCAGGAGGCCAAGCAGGAGCTAAATGCCCTGGTTGTCCCAAAAGTTTCCCTATGTGTGTTCCCTGTTCGGGAGGTCACAGATGGAATTGGATGAGGGACACTCATCACAATTTTACTTTTGTTGAATTATATTTTTTTTTCGGCACTGCTGTCCTGAATAATCTGCTTCAGTGCTTCCCAAGAGCCAGGCTTCCTCCAGACTTTGTTTCTGTCTCCCTGATTCCTGGGAGCAGTCTCACAGATCATGGAGCGCTCACTCCACTACAATTCCTGACTATTTTGACATATTTCCTTCTAAAAATAAACCAGCTCCTCCTGTTGCAGTGAAGCAGAAGGATGACCACAGAAGGATGCATCATGCCAATATTTTGAAGCCTTTATGAACTACATCATTAAATGATGACAGTAATTTGCTCAGCACAGCTCCCTTCCACCGCACATCTTGGATGCGTTTTGTCTGTAGCTAAAGTAGGTTGTGTTTGTTGACTCACTGTGGATTCAGCTTTTCCCCACATGCTGTACATCTGCTGCACATGCCTGCACAGCCCCCACCCTTCAACACCCACAGCACACTGACATACTGAGTAACAACATGTGAACGATTTCTACTGAACTCGTGCATTAAAAAAAATCCCAACCTGATTATTATTTTCCATCTCCAAAACAAATCTGCAAGATTTGTTATTTAATACAAGCCAGTTTTTTCATTTCAAAGTAGTTTTTGCTACTGTACCTCTCCTAAGAAATTTTCAGATCAAATGACACCCTTTCAAGTAAATTTTCAGTTTTCACCATTTTTTTCTTTATTGAATGCTTCTAATACACCCTGGCCCTAATCCTACAATTCGCTAAACTTGCCAGCTGCTAATTTCTATGTGCAACTAAAACCTGTCAGTAATTGGCACATAGCACTTCATTCATATGAGGAAAATCTGTCAAACATTTTTGTTATAATGTAACATGAAAGCAAAAATAAGAGTCTCTGAAGTTCCATAGACTGAAGTATCTCTCTGTGTTGGGAAACTCAGCCTTTTCTGAGAAATATTCCAAAAGAAGAATTAGATGGAAGGAATAGTATCTACCCTTTAGAGGACAGCATAGGTGAAAAAATTGTGAACATAAGCTCAGTTGGGGCATAACTTCTCTAATTATTTTCTTTTTGAAGAAGCTGGACAGGACTTGATTTTAGAGAGGTGAGCAGGTAAGCTTATTTCTGTGTTTTGTTATGTAGGTTTTGTGCAATGCCGAGAAAATCCGATTACCCACGTGAAAATAAGAATGATGATCCTTTCCTTTCTCCCACATTTATTGTCCCTTAGCTGTTTAGTCTGCAAACTGCTGTAGGCCTCTCTCTTGACGTTACAACAAAAGGAATAGCAACATAGTCATGAGTATTAAAATTAATGAGAATCTTAAAATCAAAACAAAAAAAATTACAAACAGCTGAATATAAACCTATATGTCCACATTTATCCACAGCAGAAAACAAAACTTAATTCTTGAATTAGTGCATAACCATATTACCTGTCAGAGTTCCAGGCAGATTTTACAATGAGGTATCTTGCTCAGGACTGCATATATTTCCCTCCCCATACATAATTAAAGTTATTCCTATTTTACATCCCATAAATATTCACTGATGCAAGAGGGAAAATAGAACACTCTCTTCCCAAGATGCTGACAGGACCAAGCAGAACCTCATAAGGGATCCCTTCAAAGATCATCTTCTCATGGCCAGAGAAACAAATTTAAATGATCTTATGTGAACCTACTGTTAGCAATTGCACTCCTGAATTATGCATGATTCTTGACTGCTCATAATATGAACAAACTACAGAGTTTCATTAATACATTTCAATTATTGTAGCCATTCTTACTCCTTGTTTGTTACAGTTAATTTTCATTTTTAGAACATCCTTGCACATTTGCTATCAGCAACAATGCCATGCTCAGAAAAAGGCTTATTAGACTCCTTATGCATTCTCTCTGTGCTGCCCCAAAGTGTACAAATATAACTATAAATTCTAGAAAATTCTGCAACTTTATTTCACATACCACTGGTCTTCTGGTGCCTGTAGGAATAATTTTTGCCTAAACAAGAGTTTGAATTTAATCCAGTATCTGAAACTTGTGAAGCATTAATGTCACTTGATCTTTGTAGGAGTTAGACACACACACATTACCACAGTACCTGCAAAATATAGCAAGACATATGTTAACTATAGCCTCATTTTGACCACCTGTCAAAAATCTTAACACAAAATATGCCAGAAACTAAGTTGCCACTGGTCAAAAAGAAAAAAAAAATAATTATGTAACATTATTTGCCTGATGCTGATACAAGTATTTTGGAGTATTTTTGGAGGATTTTAGTTAAAGTGATGTTAGTTAAGGGAATAGAGATGAATTCTTTGGTGGAGTCATACAGTTGTGCTAATGAAGGAACATTTCTTCCTCCACCCATCTTCCAGAACCAGGAAAGGACTTGATCCTATTTTGTTTGGGTTAATCATTGTCAAAATTAGTCTCTGCCCTAGAAAACTATGGGATACCATTTCTGAAAGGCAGGGGTCCTGCCTGTCCAGGTGGCTGACAGCTAAGGAGCCAGCAGGACCCATGGAGCCTCCGGAGGGCCTCGGTACAGCTACTTACCCCACATCACGGCTCCTCTAGTGAAGCAAATCTCCCTTGTGTTCCCACTCTGGCCAAGATGGGAGCCAAAGCACGATGTCTAAGTACTCCTAAACTGGCTTTCTTTGGGACAAAGCCATGCTGAGCTTCAGGAGTGCTCTTGTCACCAGTGGACATTCAGTAGTTCCCTGAACCAGACTAATAGCAGCCTGAAGAAAAATCAGCTAGAATATGTGGAGCATTGGTTGAGGTCACGTGCACCACCCCTTCCTCTCTACAGACCTGCCTTTCCTGAGCTGCAGCTCTTGCTAATTCAGGTGTAGTCGATACACAAGTGGGGACTGTGCACTAAGACTGAGCACAGCTCCACTCCAGCCAAATTCCCACTGGTTTGCACTCGATGAGGAGTGCAGATCTTCAGTCTAAATCAAAACTGACTCTACCACTCGAATTCGGACAAGGCCATGTGTCTGGGAGTACAGGATTTCCCACTAAATTTGCCAGAGCAGGTGACCTTGCAGAGGCAGAGGTGACTCAGATGCTGTTGGGTCTCACCACCGGCATACATCACACAACATGCTACCTCCTGCAACCCAACACCAGCTTCGGCCGAGCTCATTTTCTTTTCCACACCATTTCCTCCCGAGGTTTCTCATCAATAAATGAAGAGACATGCTGCTACCACAGCTGCTCTGCACCTACCTAACCCCTTATTAGCTTACAGGCACTCACAGCCTCCCAGCCCCAAAACCCACACCGCTGGCAGAGCGACACCGATAGAACAGAGATACCATCAGTGTCCAAGAGTTGTCTGTTTGCGTGTTAATGGCTAGAATTCTCTTAGCACCACCATCGTAAATCTCCATTTCAAATGCTGATCCATACAAATTTAGAACTGCAATAAAACATTTAACTTCCTAGATTATAAAAATAGCTCAGGTTTTAAAGCTGTCAGAGAAGTAACAACTAAAGCATGAATTAGTGGGTGCAGAGAAAGCCAGACAAGAAATATCCATGTTCAGTGAAGACACTTTCAGATCCTTATCAACATAAAAGTTGAGTAATTAGATGAAGCAGTAAAAATTCTGAAAGCAGCCTGAAATGCCATTAATTTGACAATGAGAATGTGCACAAGGAGTATGGGAGAATTTGGATTATCTGTCTGGGTAAGATTTTGAGGAAAACTTGAGCCTGTCTGCTCTGTGCTGGGTGGCTGCCTGAGTCCACTCGCTGTCCAACAGGACAAGCATCTGCTCCCTCCCCAACACCGACCAGACACAGCACCCTCTGAACAAGCAACACTGCAGGTGTTGACAAAACCTGGGAATTCCCAAGATAAATTTTGACTTCAGCAAGTCAGCACAGAAACCAAATGGAGAAAATTCTGGAACAACTTTCGTTTCAGTTCTCCTTCTTCTGCTTGGCTTACCAGAAAGCATTAGAAACATCACGTTTGAAAGACCATCTGCATTTTGGCAAAGGAAGGAGAGCCATGTTGAGTTGTGTGCCCAAACCAAGGTATTTTAAATTAGTTTGTTGGCCATTTATGCTTTCATTTCAACTTTAGGCCAAGTAAAAATGCATCTAGCATGAAAGTTAATACAATCTCATATACATAGGTTCCAGACCTTAAAATATCAACTTTAAGTTTCCTAGTGCCTCATTCAGGTAAGTTCAAAGACCACCAGTGTTTCAATCCAGCTTCAAATCACCAGGAACACTAAAGTTTTCAAATTCATAATTAAAATATCTCACTTTCACTGAAAATAAGGTGTAACCCAAATAGAGATGGACAAAACCCAGTTGTAGTAATTAACCACTTAACCAATAAGGCATACAGCTATAGAAGTCTGGCCAGATCATTACCCACTTCTGCCTTCATTAGAATTTATTCCCTCCTTCTATGGGCCCTGTCTTTCCCACCAGCACTTCCACTGTACTCCACAAGAAAACTGAGCATGCGTCTCCTTCATTTTTCTACAAAAACATCTCTAAATTGTTCACTGAGCATGTAGCTTTCCAAAATATTTAACATGACCTTCAAATGTTCATTCACAAAACACTTCTGCTGAAATGCCCACAAAAGTCAGCTAACCTGGGTTGATCCTGCAACAGTCTACAATAACTGGCACTAGATTCATGTATCCATAGACATAAGAAGTTGTACACTTCTATTAGTTTACATACATTATGCTCTCTCATTTTTGTTAATACGCTCAGTTCTTTATTACTCAGTATATGCAAATATAAGCTACTGATTTAATTCATGTAATTCAAATCATACCTATTGAAATAGTGAGGTTATTTAGGAAGAGTGACTAGAGCTGTCATGATTATAAATCTCTCCAGTATCAACAGTCCCAAGAATAATAAAAGCAAGATTGTCAAGGACCAATTAATAAACAAATAAAACAGACTAATCCAAGTCAGTTTACATTTGACAACTCAGTAGCCTCTACATCCCTGAAAATCTCTACAGGTGACTTTGGAAAAAAGAGCACGACCTCCTCAGGCACCAAAGAGGCTTTCTGGAAAATACATGCTTTATCTCTGTGTTTATTTTCATCTTGTAACCTTTATAAACTTTTCATATAGCATGATTGCAGCCTTGGTCTTTTTATATCAGATTTTAATTAGAATTACTGATGAATTAATCAGAATTACTGCTCTACATGAAAGCAGTCTTAGTTTGCAGTTCCTATATGCTGGGTTATGTTTGCTTATGTATTTTATTTTTGGCCTTGGTGATGATTTCTACAGATCCTAACAGAAACAGATTTCAAACTCAATAATGGAGACAGAAATAAAATAACAGTGAGAGTGATGTGCCATGCACTTCTGTTTGACCAAGTGCACCCATTTAATCAAGAGTTAACTCAAAATGCTTACTGATGCAAATAGTCCACTCACAGCATGAGCTGACTTCAGCAAGTGCTCATATGTAATGTTTAATGTCTACTTATATGTACAGATTGCAAGAATTTGGTTCTGCAAAATGAACAATTACAAGATCAGTTTATGCACGTATCAGTTTCTCTTCAATATACGACCATCACTGTTATGTGTTACAGCCAAAATTACAGACTAAATCCTGGATGTCACTGTCAGAATTGCAATCATAATTACTAGGGCAGTTTAAAAAGAAGCCCTCTTATTATCATTTCCTGGTTTGTTTGGGGTTTTTTTAATTATTATTTTTTGCCTGGACAGATCCTTCTAGTGAATCCAGATTCTTCTAGTGAATCCAATCCAATACTAAAATGCAATACTATAATTCACAGCTGCAGTGCTAATGGCTAGAGAAAGAGGAAACCATTAAGAGACAGCCTCTCTACTGCTGAAAGCCACTAATAATCCCACTATTCCTCATTTTTATGACTGCATATTTTATGAATGATAATCTGTTCATTACATATTGCCATAAATATTTTGGTTTAGCAATGAAAATAGGCATCAATAAAGCATGCACCCTAGAAGCTTCTCTGCTAATACTTCAGTGTCTCCTAATGTATACCATGGTGATATTTTCCCCTGGCCCCCCACACTGGGTAACTATGTGAACTATTATTTTTAGCTGGAAGAAGTTCATGCATAACTTATACACTATCTGCAGCTATAAACCAGTTTTGTCAGATGCCCGAAATCATCCTGAATCTGCCTCATTAATTTTCCCCCTGCTGTACAATATAGCCATCCAATATATTAATATTCCTCCAGCTTACATAGTCTTGACCCAACAAAGCAATGAGAATACTGTAAATTCTGCATCTGAGCACTACTCGCAGTACTGTGTACTTTTACCTTCACTCAAGCTATTACAATCATAGGTGGATGTAATTCAAGGTACTTAAGAATTGAGGACAAGCTGTAAAATCCACTGAATTTTAAAAGCTATTTTAACCTATTTGGAAATACTTTCTTTTCAGCTTCATATATCTCAGGTCTCTCTGTTAGCTTGAAAATTCAAGAAGTACCAGAGGCTTTTAATCACCTCTGCTACAGCTTGAGACTGATGCTATTCCTTCCTCCTGGTAAAATAAACTTTTATTAACTATTCTTTTGAATGACAACTCCTAGTATTAATTTTAATACAATAAGCTTTGACCAACCTGCTTTTAAATTTCACCAAGCTTTGGGTTTGTTTGTTTGGTTTTTTTTGTTTTTGTTTTTGTTGTTTTTTTGGGTTTTTTGTTTGTTGTTGTTTTTGTTGTTGTTTTTGGGGGGGGTTGGTTTGGTTTTTTTTGTTTTTTTTTTTTTTAATTTGGTTAGCACATATTACAGCAATAGCTCTCTTATACCATTTGTGAGCCAATTAAACCCATTTTCAAAATTACCTGGTAGCTTGGTACAAGCCAGGCTAGGTATGTTCCCCAAAGGAAACCAGGAAAATGCAGCACAACTGCTAGGTTAGAACTAGTTTATGCAGCTGAATTGGGGTAATAAACTGGCATACAATTGTTGCTAAGCTCCAAAAAATCAACGTAAAATAGTAAAAACGAAAGGCGCTGTGGGATTTCTGCTCTAATTAGTGTGCTACTTTATTTGGTAACCAAAAACGAAGATTTTGCCATGTTAAAAAGACAAAAGCAAGGAGACCTGCTCTTGGCTATTTCTATTTCATGGCATCTTCAAGAGACTGTTCTGTAAGCACAATTAACTCAGCTGTTTTGCTACTGATTTGACTCTGATGCTTCTCTGTCCCTTCCATGTCAACAGTCCCCTCTCAAGACCCCCAGAGCTTCTCAAAAGATTTATTTTTCTACTTTCTCCAATTTTATTCTTCTTTCTTGTTTCTCCCTGTCTTTCCCTGTCAATAAAAGACAGTAAATGTCTTCCCCAGGTTGGAGTTACACACAAACTGGCCAGAATGTTCCACTGCTGATTGATCATTGAGCTACTGCCAAAAAGAACAGATCATATCTGAGTTTTCCTTACCTTTCTCCCAGCGGGAGATTAACAGGTCTCCCTCCATTACTGAACTGCTGATTTTCACCAAAAGAAAAAAAAGAAAAGGAAAAATCCAAATAAACAAAACCAAAACAGGCAAGAATTTAGTACCTTTGATACCTTAGGCTTCTACTGAATTTTTCTAAAACAAGGTTCAAATGTTGTTGGAGAAAAAATAGGATTGAATGGTGGACACAATGATTCAGAAATCAAACTCCTTTCCTGGAAAATCCAAAACCTCCATCAGCCATAATGGACTTTTCAAACTACCACGATAATAAAAGGCCATTTCTGGACAAGGCATCAACCCCCTCAAACTAGAAAATACATGACAAAAATATAAACCTTGCTGCTAGAAGTATAAGCAAACGTTACACTGTTTTGTCTTTTTCATTTGCTATCCAGGTGGAGCAGCCGTGTTTTATCTTGGCCAAGAGAAAACTGTCATGGTTATCAAGATGCATTGTGCTGGTCATCTTCTGCCCGGCCCCACATCTTGCCCAAGGCTCAGAACTGAGAGACAAACACAAAAACATGGGCTTAATTCCAAAAATTAATTTAAAGTAATAAAAAAAAAGGTTACTACCCTAGGGACATTTAAATGAATAATAAAACTGTTACATTACTGACTTCATCTGGAGAGGTCAGCATTTCTCTTCGGGGTCTATGTTGTAAATCAAGCTACAAATCAAGCAAAACAATAACCTGTCATACTTTGCATTAATGTCTGATGGACAAAATAGTCCTCCTGAGCATTTGGTTCTTACATATGAGAGTAACAGCCTAGAAAGATACTCAAGTTCATGTAACACTGCAAGGTGCTACAGACAAACACACACCTGCACAGGCATAAATGGGAGCTACAGAAGTTCAAACCTAAATACAGGAGGATGAGATAAATCAGAAAACAACCCCAAAAAACTTAAATCAAACAACCCCCCCAAAAAAAATCACAATACATCCTTCAATTTACACATTGCCCAAGTGACTGCTGAAAACCAGGAAAGCAAAGCTCATCAATTGCATTGCAAGAACAAACCTCAGTTCAGGGCTGATCATTGATGAAAATGGCATGTATGAGTGTAAAAGTTTCTTATTTATGACCCAGCAGTTGCTCTAAAACCATGCAAAAGCAGTAATGGACAAAAATCCCTCTATAGCAATAACCATGTAATTTTTTTTCCCTAGCAGTAATAATATTTCGGTTTAATGTTCTACAAGTTTTATTCTCATTAAAAATGCCTTTTAAAAAGTATGTCTAAAGATGATCAGCATTTCCAGTAAATCAAAAAATGCAAGCTTGGAATATTTTACCATTAAAATCCTGCTTAAAATTGCATGAAACAATTCAAAATCTGAGAAAACTTGGCAAATAAAGCTATTTGTTTTTTTTAAGAACTGGGGACAAAAAGGGTCCTTGAGTCCTCCTGGTAGGTCACATGCAGAAGAGAATTTTACCTTTTCTATTTTTTTCTGTTGTTGTTGTTGTTTTCACAGGGCTGTTCGACATACAACTTTTTAAATTTTCAATTAAAATCAAACACCATCACTTTAGGCTGTTAATGCTGATTGGGGCAATAAACTGTATATTGAGAAAGAGAAGCGCGCCAATGTTTTCAATTTAGGAACTGCCAGAAAGAAACACCCATTAAAAATTTAAGTTGCCAGTTCTTGTTTTGGGTAAATACCAGATGCTGAATGTTTTTCCAAGAAAACATTCTAGAGATCAGAGTGCTGAAGTCTCCATGCCAGGGCATGTACTCCACACTTATTCCACACTCCTTTTTCCCATCACTGATGTGGCAGAGAGCCTCCAAACAGTGCAAGAGTCTGTTCCCTCTCTGCTAATATTAACAAGAGCCAAGTGTAACATTAAATTTTTACTTCTTGAAAGCCTTACCCTGTGCCCACGGCTATTTGAAGTAACCAGCAGATGTCAAGAGTAGAAAAAGTAGTTCTGGGGGAGGGATCTGGAGGGAAGTTAATTCAGAGCTGTCTTTGGAGGTATAGGACAAATGACTGGTTTGACTTTTAAAAAAATTATTTTTAATTTCTTCTTAAAATCTTACTCCCTTATTCAAAATAGTCTTCAAAAGATGAAATTATTTTCTTCCTCTTCAAGGCATCCTTAAAGAGTATGTTTGATCCTTCCAGTAGACTTTCTTGGTGATCTCACCAAAATACCAGGTATTAATTTAGTCTTCATTAAAGTCTTGGAAATAAAATAAAACAAAACAAAACCAAAAAACCCCAAACCCAACCTTTTTGGAAAAGGTCTTAGAGATCTGATGGCAAGCACAGCAGAGATACAGCCATGAGTGATGTAATACCTAGAGAATTAAATCATAGAGAGGCACCGAACCTTGACATAAATAATCAAATAACCATGAATATTTCTACAGAGATGCAGCAGAAGGGCTACATCTTAAAAAGATGAGTCCTCAGTATGTGCAATTTCAGGGGGGAAAAAAAACAATAACAATGGGCATAACCTTCAATATCGTAACAGGACAGCACAATAAAGGGATTTTCTTCTCTTACACTACATTATGTGTTCTAGAAAACAACGTAACTCACATTTAGCATCCTCCCTATAACGGAAATCATACTTTTTATGGGGACATTTCATAACTTTGTGTATTTTTTCAGTCCACAGCCTGTGTGATGTTCACAGCAACACTGCACACTGTTCCCATTCCATCAAAGTTCAGGCTAGGCCACGGTGGCAGCTCCCTGGGGATGAGCCATCCCTTCCTGAGTGCAGCACACTGGAGTCCATGGCACATTTCACACTGGTGAACACACACAACACTGTTCCCCAAAAGAGAAGAGCCACTACCGCCTTTGCTCAGCTCACAAGAACAGAGCTCTCAAAGGAGCAGCTTTTAGGATCCACCACTTCAAGCACAATCACTTAAAGCTCTCCAAGTTCCACAAAACCTTGATGGAGCAGAGCTCCAGACTGTTACTGCAAGAGCCCCAAACCCTCCCTTCACACCATGCTCACAGTAGGCCCTACCAATTCCTTCTGACTTCACATCAGCCATGAGGAACCAAGAAACTTCATCCTTTTTTGCACAAGTAAAACAGACAAAACATGACCCATCCTTTGAACAGTCTGCCACTTATGTTCCTGTTTGTTCTGAGCCAGAAACCTTTTCAGCTTAGGGAAAGGACTATAACTATCCCAACTATCCCCCTCCCCAGTAGTATTGGTCCCATCATTTTGATAGCGGGATTTATAGATATAATTGGTTGAATAATCTAAAGTTTCTGGTAAATATCCAAGAAAACATGCATGAAGTCACAATTACTTCAACAAAAGAAATTCAATATTGGATGCTCCCTTTATAAACTCTTTGCACGGGGTAGAAATGCTAGAGCATTAAGCAGATCTGGTCTGGCAGTACAATAAGCCTGAGTAAGAAACAGTGTTAATTAAACCTGTTAAGGATCAGAACAAAAGTTGGAATCTCTCCAGTTCCAACCCAAAGCTGTTCTAACAGGTTATCTACTGTCTTTGCTGTGCCCTTGCCTAGATCAAATTATCTTTTAGCTTTTCTATTGAATGGAGAGAAGGGTTTAGCTCTCCGAAGAAAAAAAGTGTAAGAAATACCTCTAAGCTGCAGATGATCTGGGAGAGCTAACCTATGACACAGAGCTCATTCCATCTTGTTGCTCTGAACTTCTGAGGATTCAAAAAGGATTTTTCACCATTGGAATCAAGTTAATAGAGTCAGAGATAAGTTTTAGGACGTGATAAAGTTAATTCCGCACCTGTCCACTGCTTGTCATATATCCCCTGACTTACTAGCAGCCGAGTCCAGGAGCTGGGGCAGGGGGGACAGGGCATTGTGTGGCAGTGACCAAGGGTAGAGGAGCCACAGTGAATGATTTGACAGCAATCACTGATCAACAGGACAGTCATCTGTCTATCCTGACATACTGGGAAACCATAGTGGTTGGCTTTTTTTCCCCACCACAATTGGAAAGTAAAAAATAAAATAAAACGAAATAAAAAGACTAAACCAAGCAGGCTCAAATGCTAATATGAACCCTGTTAAGGTGGCTTTTTGAAAGTTCATGCATTGTTTCATGCTTACCTCTACTGGCTTTCTCTTTTAAACTGAAAGGCAAGAAGGTAATGTGTTGACTAAATGCTGTCATCACAAGTTAATAAAAAAATCACCATCCAGTTAGAAGCTCATGACTGAATATTATTTTTTAAAAACTTATCTCTAGATCATCAGTTTACTTTGTGTCACTACTTCTGATTCGCTAATCAATTTATGTAGAGCGTGTTAAAAAGAGTGTAAAATTTGCATGGAAGACACCACTAAGCATTACACGCACTAAATGGAAATCCCTTCCCCATTGAGAACTTTATAACTGGGGTAATGAAATTTTTATCAGGTCGTAACTTAGAAGATTAGAAGACTGGTAACACATTACTCTAAAAATCAAATCTGATTAATGTTTAATTGTAGCAATGTGCAGAGGTATTAATTAGGTGTACTTTCTATGACTCATAAATAGCTATTAGAGCAAAAACAAGAATAATTTGAAGATTAGTATGAAGAGAATGGTATACTTGAGTGGTAAATTACAATTAAATTGAATGGACTTTGTGTAAAATAATAGAAATTGTCATCCAATATAATAATTTTGATGAATAATGCAGTTATAACAAATTTTCCAGCAATCAAGTCTGACACCTTTTCCTCAGGATATTTTTTTGTGCAGAAGCCACAGGTGTGAATTAAAAATTCATTTTTGCTTTCCAATGAGAACCACAGGGCAAATCTTAAAACCTGTTTCCCTCATTTGGTTGTTACTGCACGACTGAAGCATCCATGCAAGTTTTGTTTAAGAGGGGGGCACAGGTAAGGCTCTGGAGTTGTATATTCAAATAAGTGTCACGATTAAACTTGAAACTCTGTGCTCTCGCACTTTGGTTTTTTTTTTGACGAGTCACACAGGGGTTATAAACCTTGTTTCAGAACTGCATTTCTCCAGAGAGACACTTTTCTGCAGCATTTGTTACTGAGGTGGTGCCCGGGCATATTTTCACTGCTCATTCCCCTTCCTACAGTCTCACATAACCATTTTTCTCTCCTTTATCAGAAGATATAGCTTACACTGCATTCCTTAAAATACCACTTCTACTAATAATAAATAAGCACCTACTGTTCATGATCTTGCAGAAAATGTTGAAAATGTGACCAAGAGGCACCAACATCCGAAGTATATCAAATGAATCCAAGAGTTTTGTTTTTTTTATGCCAACATAACAAACTTCGGGTATCTGCTTTTGGCATGAGTTATGTTTTCTAAATGTGTTTTAACTAAAACAATTGAAATTGGAATTAACTTCTACCATACAGGTCTGGAACAGTACCAGAATGTAGAACAAATACATAATCTTGTCCCCAATGAAAAAGAAAAAAAGGCATGAAACAACTCATCCTGTCTATGTATCTTACTTGTAAATTATATCTTGCGATTTCATTTCTGTCATTATTTCAAAACCCTAAATTCAAATAATCAAAGAGAAGGTAATCAAATGGTTAAGATTTAAAATTTTCATTCAAAAAAAGCAAACAGGTCACTGATGTAACACCAAAGAAAGTTCTTTGCATTTTTATTTTCATTTAATATTAAGATTAGTAACTAAAATCAAGGAGCTGCATGCTGGCCAGGTGATCCTCTGGATTACCTCTCTCTGGTGCTAGAACCATTTTTTTTTCTGTTGCCACGCAGCAAAAAAAATCTTTATGTGACAGGTCTGCAATGTGAAATTGAAAAGTTTACATTTCTTGAAGGCTCAAAATACACAAGCTCTGTGTGACAGGTTTCTATTATGCACTGAGTACCTGCTGCACTAGAAATATCTTGGAAATGAGAACAGAATGAAACAAATTAATTGCCACAGTCTTTGTCAAAAGAACATTTTGAATTTTCAAGAAATATCATTATTACCGGCAACCACACTTACTTATTTTCTATTATTCAGAGAATGTGAGGTGGGGAAAAAGTGACCAAAATGTTTTGCCTCAAGAGCGATATGAGTTTTCCCCATTTACACTTATGTCAAATACCCTCTTAATTGCATGAGAACCAACAGAAATCCAACCCAACAACTTAGCTCTCTATCTAACTTTAGAGCCTTGAAATACAGCAGGAACTCCTTTTGAGCAGGGAACAAAATGGGGAGTTGCAGCTGGCTTGTAAAAGGCTACTTATTTTTAAACCATTAAATTACCTTTTAAAAACATCTTTCATTCTAATGTATTAATTTTTGGTTGCAATTACTGATTTTTTCTGAGTTTTATAACAAGTGGATGATACAGAGCATTATTATGCTGCCTATGTTAATTAATCAAGCAACTAAGAGACAGAATTCAGATTTAAAGGATCTCGGTAATAAAAATTTTGTAAACCCCTTTCATAGCTAGAAAAATACCCTTTACAACAAGAATGTGTCACCTAATTGCACTGTCTCTTCCATCACTACAGTGCTGAATCATCATGTCCCTGGTCCACATCCCCAGACACATTCAATTGTGCTAAGAGGTGATAAATTCAGCAGTATGAAAGGATTTAGAAAAGGTTTCAACCTTTGGAAATGCACGTTGGGTTCTAGGAATTGTGGATTTGCCATGTTTCACGTTAAGAGAGGAAGCACCATGAATTTTTTCCTTTAATGTGTCCCAAATGCTGGGCAGCTCTGGCAGTGCTCTACAAGTTTCTTGCCTCCTGCACTTCTAAGCAATTCTAGAGACAACAGTTAGGAATCTTTTTTGTTTATCTTAACAAAATATAAAGTAAGCCTGCATCCTGAATTTTGATTAAAAAATTCTCAGGAAGTTGTTGTTATATGGATCCTGATTTTAGAAAAAGCAAGCAACAGCAATCATGATTGTAATGACCATAAAAAGGACCATTTTGTCATCAGTATATAGAAGATGTGCTTTCACCAAAGTTCACTAGAAAACATTTTCTTTAATAAAAAGGGAAGTTTTTAAAGCTCACTGCTTTCTGATGTACAGCAACAAAAATAAACCTTCTACATTTTTAAAAGCAAAGAATGAAGCAAAGATTCTGTCACCAAGGTGAGTCAAAAGTTGAGTTCTGAAGGCACAGTGTGGGAGTCTGGATCAGGTCCCAGTCTGAACTAGATGGGGGAAGAATTTGAATCCAGGTTTCTTCCAGTCCCACTGAAAGCAGCACTAGTTGGTTATTGGTGCCAAGCAAAGAGTCCCTTTGCATTCTGCCTGCTACATTCTATGACAATCCTGAAAATTTTCCATGTTCTGGTTTCCATTGAGAAATGAGACTGGGAAAAAACCTCATTTTTCCAGCTTACAGAGCACAACTACCCAGATCAGACCACTGGTCTTTGTCCTGCTGCAGCCAATTTCTGGCAGTGAACAGGAGCTCACAGACTGTGAATGGGTAATCCTTCATTTGCCTCTGCAAGGTTTAGGTTTGGTGGTTTTAACCTTAGATCAAAATAACAAGTTTGAAATCCCAGAAAGTTTTTCCTGAAAGTGATGTATGTGCTTAAGATAGAGGGAAAAAACAAGGAAAAAAGAAATATGAGCATCCCACCCAGGACTTTTATAAAAAAAGCCAGCTGAGCAGCAGCAGAAAAGCCTGCTAACTGCCTAAAAATCAGCCCTAGGAGTCAAAGCCCTGCTATTACCTCTCTAGCAGGACCAAGAGGAGAAGCACTAGTGTTTCTCTTGACCATCATTTAGTATTACTCAGAACCAGTCAGGCCCATAAGGAAGCACAGCAGAGTGGGGAGCAGGGAAGGCTCCACCACCTTCTCCAGCTCCTGAAGAGATTTTATGATTATACTCTGCTTTCTCTACACCCTGCAACCTACCACAGGCTGGTAATGTGCCTCTGATCAGGAACACTCTTGTTAAAAAACAATTACAAAATACTCCAAACCAGTAAGCTTTCTAAAGCTTTTCTATAGTCAGAAATCAACCCTGGCTATAATTAAAAAAAAATACTAACACTGTTAGGAATGGTTGTGATAATCCTATCAGTAGTACATGTGTGGGAGAATATGATTCATGCAAAACCATTTCCCTGCCTTGATTTTTCATGTTACTGTACGTTACAGGAAAAAGGCAGCACAAAACTCTCAAATATTTTCAGTGAGGAAAGGAAGGACTGTAGGGAACCAATTAGGTTTGCCAGTAAACCAGAAGTGCCTGTGACTGGTGCCTCTGAGGGTTAAAAGTAATAAATGCCATGCACCAATATCCTGATATTACACCTGTATTAGGGGATAGTGAAGATTAATACCATAATTAGAAATGCTGAACAGCATCTCCATTACAAGACAGACAAAGTGGCAATCCTGAACAGTTGCAGCAACAAATTTATTCATTGTTTTCCTTCCAACTCGATGAAAGGACTTACATTATCAGTCTGGATGACTTCTAATATTTTGGGGCAATGAAGCAAATCCACGACCTACCTCTGCAACTGCAGAAGTGAAAAATAAGCTGGTGAAGCTACATGGCAGAGCTTGGGGGAGAAGGAGGTTAGACAGGATGGTTAAAGGAGGGTGCTCCAGAGGAAACCCCAGAACACAGTCCTCTGACAACAGCACGCACAGAGAATCGAGATTTAGTCACAGAGAACAATGCCAAAGAGATAAAACCTCTTCCACACTTAAAGCTTACTGAGCTTTTATGAGATGAGCCTGAAGTTGTGGCAACTCTTAGCAGCTAAAGGATTTCTTTAAATCAACATTCCGTTAAAATCATTACAAAGCTGCAACACAAATAGTCAGCAACGTTAAGAAACCAGAAAGTTTACATTAGAAATTAAACAGGAAAGCTTATCCTCCACGACTTGTGAGTGATTTTTATCTTTTAGATAAACTTCATGCACTATTGTGACAAGAAACCTTAAAAAACATTTCACAGAGCCACACAGCTATGTCTGCAGCCAGTGAACTGGCCAAATAGCTCAAAAAACTGAAAAATAAATTCACCCCAATTGCACGTTATTTTTGCAATTTAACCAAATGTGTTTTGGCTCAGCAGTCTATTTAGCCCATTGGGGTTATTTTGGATTTCCACCAGGATGGTTCAAATTACCTCACCACTCCCACACATCAACCAAAGCAAACACTTGCTAACATTTGAGAGGTGGGCGAGGAGGCAAACTTAGTTACATCACCACCACCTTTCCCACAAGCTGACGAGGAGGCACATGCCAACAGTCAGAGAAAAACACACCAACAGGCCTTTGCTGGGCTGGGGAGCAATTCCCAGCCTTACAGATCCAAGTTTCGTTCCCACATTTAGCAGCAGAGCAGTTCTCTAGTGTTAAACAAGAGGGGATGTTGGCATGGCAGAGTGAGAGAAGGTTCTACCTGGTGCCGCTGCACTGTCTTGGAGTTTGCTGCTGACACTAAGACCAATGGATATTAAAAGAAAATGCTCAGCAGCAGCTCACTCTCTCCCTTTGTGGGTCTTTAGGAATGACAACAGATAACCTCACTGTGGTTACATGGAAGCATTCCTCTTAGATCATTCCTGGACCCAAGCCTTCCAGTTAAAACCTGCAGCACAAATGGGAGCGTGCAACCTAAGAAGAACCTGCTCTACCCATCCCTTGCTGGCAACAGTGAGCACATGCAGGCTAACTTTAGCAAGAACACACAGCAGAAGTCTCCATGGCATTCCCATCACCGATACGAACGGAGCCTGATCTCGAAAGCATAAATTAACAGGGCCTGCCTACAGAGCCAGCTCCACTGCTAGCCATCAAGCAGAGAGAGAAAGTTTTTTCCAACACCCAAGAGCATTGTTGCAATTAAACCAGATATTTCTTACCTTATCCTGACAGGCAGGCAACACAAATGAGCCACAGTCATGATTGTTAATAATCTATATGTACTAAAAGGTGGTTTTCATGATGAGTCGCTGTCTGTCTTCTCTTTTATAAACAAAACAGAGCCCATTCTTTCATTTTCTTCTTGGGAATTTAAGAAACTAGAGCATTCAATAAACTGGCGTATATCGCTGATTCTTTTAGTAGCTGTCTTCTCTCCCTACCTCCTTTTCAAAAGCCAAGCACTTGAAACTGGACATCCTTTTTCAGCTAAGATCCCAGCAGAACCATGCAAACATCAAACTTTTCCTCCTCTGCCATCCCCTGTGTTGTCAATGCATCCCAGACTGATGCCTGTCTGTGTCTGCAGCAAATTGCAATCAGCTGTAACTTCCCAATCTTTTCTGCAGAACTACTTCTAGGCCACAATTATTCCTCATTTTAGAGCTGTGCATTTGATTTTTCCATCTTAAGGTACAGGAATCGGCGCTTTCCTTTGTAGAAATTCATCTTCCTGATTTCAGATTATTTCTCCACTTTATCAAGCTCATTTTGAATTTTAATCAGTTCTCCGCAGCGCTTGCAACCCCTGTCTCCCCTCCTCCCACACTAGCACAGCTTGGTGTCATCATGTACCACACTACAGCTGTGACAAGGAGACGTGCTGGTGGTTTTTTTCAGTTTGAATATGCAGTGAAAAGCAAGAGGAAAGAAAAGAAAATCAATGCCTTAGGAATGTCAGTTTAAATAGCCAGAAAAATATTCAAAAAGTAGATTAGGAATAAAACCCCAGAAATCTTAACTATCTTCCAGAGGAGCATCTCAGCTGGGTACTAAGTTGTGACAAGTTTTTAGCTCTGAGGAAGATATTGCCCATTAATTTAGCCCTTGGCAGCACCTGTCTTTAAGTATATAACCACATTAATAATGAAATACAACCAAGGGAGTTTCCGTGTTTATTTACGGACCAGGCAATATGTGGTGGATAACATGAGTTTTGCAGCACTTTTAGTGTTATTCCCATCTTAATTATATTATATGTTTCCTGGAAAGAAATACCCAAATCATATAGCCATGGTTTCATTATCTCCTCTCTATTATCCACAGATTTTTTAGAATGTATTAACAGCACAGCCATCTTCTTTTCGCCTCGGAGCACATACTCAGGTGTTCTTTTAGGCAAGCAATTAGAAGACTGGAAAGTCTTACAAAATGTTCCTCTGTATTGTTCCATGGAGAGCAAATCTAGAAGCACCAAACAACTGCAGCATCCCACGGCACTACTACAGCCAAGAGTTACTGCTCACTATGCAAAGTGACTTGCAGATGTATACACAAAATCTTGCAATTAGAAGAAAATAAAAATCCTCAAATGGGAAGTTGCCTCCAAAAACCAGCATAGTTGCTATCCTACAGTCTATGCATATGGATATATGCTTCCTGCTAAAACCCAACTCTATTCAGATCAAGGGTGGGCAATTTGACATTAAAATATGCCTTATATTAGCTTTATTAGGAATTTCATAGCACATTCATTTAAAAAAAACCCTCTTGCTTTGGAAACAAGCAGTAGAGAATTCCCTTGCCTTTTCCTGTTTGCTGAATAGCAAATCTGAACACTACAGAAACCTGGGATATAAGAGAAGGCTCTCTGGGAAGGAAATAAACCAAAACCAACTTGTCAAATGGGACTCCCTGCTGCTGCCTACCATGTGGTGCTCTAGTGAGCTGCATCTGTTCAGCTATTAAACATCGTGGTGAGTATGATACCGACAGCAGTGGCATTATCAAATATGCTGAGTGGATATTAAGGTTCTCTAGCATAATCTCTCCACTTTTTATTTTGGTTGGTAGAAGTTACTGTAAGTAGCTTCACGTATGATAACGCTCTTTGTGATTGTCCCTAAATGAGAGGGTACTGCTGCATAATCCACTGACAGCCTTAAAAATTCCATCTGCTATGCAAGGGAAGCGCTGAGCACTTTTGCTCCAGGAACTCTCTGTTGTTCCCTGGAATTCACTGGGTCAGGAAAAAAAGCCCCATATGGGGAACAAGGACATTAGTGGGGTTTCACAGCACACAGGAAGAATGCAGACTGTTGCATTTAATTTTTAGGCAATAAGCTGCAAGTCTATCAAGGGGGAGGGCTGAACTAAAAATAAGAAGAGATTCCAGACCCAAAGTGGAGCATGATGATATCTGCTGAGGCTATAATGTTTCATCCCCATCCTTCAATCCAGAGGCCTGGGATGAAGAGGAGTATCTGACCCAAGAGTGGAATAACAGAGGGAAGAATTCCCAGTCCTGTACGGGCAGCTTTCCTAGCCCGCACAGAATGTGTAAGGCTGCAGCAGAAAGTGTGATTTACATCTCCCTGAGGGAACATCTGGACTTACATTTCGTCCTTGACTGAGCATAGATCATCACCTACAAATTCCAGCACAAGAAGTTAAAGCCACATTAGTATCTTCATGCTGCACTGAAGGCTCCGGGATAATTTCATGGAGAACTGGCAAAACTGAAGGGCTGTGTCTTTTCTTTGTTCCTCAGCATCCCTTCTTCAACGTAAGCTAGGTAATTATCGAAAGCCAGGAAATGCATGAGTCAGTTCCTTCAGCTAATCCACCCTCTGAAGCATTAGCATGTTTCTGTGTAAATGGGCTTTCACAAACAGTGAGATATTTAAGCCTCTCCAAACACTTAACAGGAAAACTCACCTGTTGTTAGTGAGATTGTTACATTAAACATAAGCCACCAGAACACAGAACACTGACAGTATCAGTTCATTAAATCTTTATCCTGTCTGTTTTTGTTGCAGGAATTCTTCTGAGTGGTATGATCTAAGCCAAAAAAAAAAAAAAAAAAAAAGAGACTTAACAGCAGCAGCAGCCCACTGTCAAGTGGGAAGAATCACTGCTAGATTCAAAGGAAAGGCAAATATTGTACACCTATGGTTGTTGCTGGGAGAGAAAGCAATAGGCTGCTCAGTGATCCACCAGCAGTGGAGATGCACTGATGTCAAGGGTGTCGAGCTCAGGTAAGAGACAGTGATTAAAGAGCATAGGCAAGTAAGGGAAAGGAAGATGAAGATATAACCGGCAGCCAGGGTTTCAGAAAACACAAATAGATTCCCTGCCCTGGCTATTTCCTGCATAACCCTGGTGCAAGGAGCTAGTGCCAAAGACTACAAAAGTTAAGTTAATTGGATGAAGGTAGAAGCCAAGCCCTGTGTGTTCAGTTCCACCCTCCCCTACACCCATCCAGTGGTTTTATTCCAGTTTCTCCTCACTGATACAGTGGTGTAAGGAAACAGGGAGAAAGGCTCAAGACCATGAAACAGTCTAGAAGGAAAAAAGCAAACTAGCATGAAATATGAAAAGAAGTTTTCAATTTGGTGATGACACTGAGGCTTTACTGAGCAAAACCTGAATTAAGTAAGTGGTTTAATTAACTAATTGTGAGTTACAATTAAGGTAGTATCTCACAAAACCAGAATAGTATTAAGATGAGCTTTCCTTATTAGCACAAAGTGATTAACTATATTAGCAATATTTACTTAAACAAATGACTGAAGGAAAGCAGTAGGCTCTGTAAAATTGCTTCTGCACCTCACCTTCCAGCAGTAGTTTTCTGGCTTGATGTAGATCCTGCTCATACTTACTCATATTTCTACAATATTTTCAAACAAATTGATAGTGGAAGTGGTGGGATGAGAATTACTGGGAGTTAGGATCAGAATTTGTTCAGGCCACCAGCAGCACTTTTGCCCTCGTCTTGTTCTGCAGCAATAGGCTAATCACTCTCACTGGTATTAAAAATAATGTTGTTCATACTGCACGTCCACTGAAAAACCGCCACACTGGTACTTTGTGCTGCAGTGCACACTTCATCCTTATCCTCACTCAGAGGTCATAAATTTAAAAGACAGGGAGTTAATGGGTCAGATCTTGGATTCTGGCTTTTATTTATAGGAAACAAACCTTGATCTGTCCTGTGCAAACCTGGCCCTTCTTCAGTGGGTCAACAGCAGTCTGAGAGTCACTGCCCCTTATTCAAGCTGCTATTAGGAGCTAAAAGCATAGTCTAGGATATGCTGAAAGTGATGCCATTGCTCCAGTCTCTCCTTTTTTTTTTCTTTTTTTCCCCCCCAAACCACACATTCTCAGCCCAAAGTGCCTAAAACCTGTATCCAGCCTGCACTGTCACGGCTTCTGACACACTGGGTATACATGCCTTCCACTTGGTGTTGAGCCAGGCATGTCCAGCAGGGAGGAGGGAGTGCAAATCTTCTTGTGCTTCTCTAAAATTAGACAAAAACCAGACAGGAATAAGCTAGGAAATATTATCAGGGCTGACTCTCTTATATGACTAGGTATAACAAACTGCATACGCTTATTATATATACACACTAATAATATAAGCATATAATATAGATAATACTATATATCTATGTCTAAATAAAATAAGGAGAATATTATCTCCATAGGATAAGTGGACAAAAGTAGCCTGCTCTTGGATTTCACTCTCAGTTACCCAGAACTCCCATTCTCCAAACTACAATAAATTCTTATATTTCCATCCTTCTTCATTTGGATGATCAGCCAGGTTACAGTGAACACCTCAACTGCTGTGCTACTGCAAATAGTCAAGCATCTTTTTAATCTTAATAAAGTTGCTAAAATGCCTGCTAAATTTTTCACCGGTGCTTTTTATACATGGCAATGTTCTGGGAGAGCTGGTGCCAAGTTATTAAAATATCTGTAACCTTCATATACAAGGATATTGGCTAGTAGCCAAGGCCAGGAATTTTGAATTACAGGTATGTGATTAGATCATGATGGATCTAAATCATCAATGAGAGGATATAACGTTAAATAGTGAAGGCGGGAGACAAGATGGTCTATTTATTTATCTGTACAACCTAAACTAATTCTTGTGTCCTCTATTCTGAAGCCACAAGTTTGTTATTTGTATGTGAAAAGCCCTGACACAAAAGGATATAACTCCTAATTCTGGCCACATGCTTATTTGCTTTGTTGTTGCCACTTTTGTTTTTTAATTAAGTGGAACTTATCAATGGTTCTCATCAAGAAGTTCTTCCATGTGAGTACACCATATAGCCACTATCTGAGCTGACTCGCCTGTTCCTTCCTATGCCTCATTTCATGGTCAAGAAAAGGTGTGTAATCCCTGAGACCCCTGGAGGTTTGCCACCTGTTCTCACTGGGGTTCACTGGGACTCACTGGGGCTGCTGAATTTGCACAACACACGAGTTTGTGCTTGAGGACATGGCAGAAGAACAAGTTAGGGAACAAGAGAAAGGGAAGAGAAAGAAAGAATCCTTGAAAATATGACTGGATGTAATCCATACAGTACTTCAGAGCTTTAAAAGTGACAATGTAAAAAATTAGAGGAGCTTTATGAAGAGGTCATGAGCCTCTTCAAGTCTGTGCTAATTAAATATGCTTGGTCTTGTTCTAGCCTTTCCAAAATGGTCCACTTGAGTTCTTAAAAATGCAGAGCTTTTGTTATTAATATAACATGACCCAGGCCAAACCCCTTCTATTTCTAATCTTCATGTTTTTTTTAAGCTCAACAAGAAAATTTAGTTCCATGTTTACTTTCTCTCCTCGTGCCAGATCTAAGGTTCTATTTGTGCACAGTTTGCAACAGTAAAGTCATAGAAAGACTTGCCACCAAATTTAGTATCAAAGTTTTGGATCTTAAGCAGTTCTGCCAACAGATGGATTCAATTTACAGTGTAATCGTGAGACATGCAGGATCAGAAGGGAATTTAGAATCCATGACCTGGTCTGTACGATAATTTCATAAACACCACAGACACATGCAATTCTTTCTGTATTGTTTTCAGATGATTCTGATAGATGTGAGCCCACCAGAAGTGTTTTAAAGATCTACTCACCCTCACCCACGCTTTACACCTTTGCTAGAAGCAAGCACTTGAGGAGGTTCATCATTGTTGAGGGCTGGAGCATTGTGCCATTGACACGGTACTTTAGCTGGGAACTTGGGTCCTACTGGCTGTGCAATTTTCTCTGGTCAAGGGGCTGGCAGGTGGTGACCCCCTTACACAGCAGGCATTTTTTAGGAAGGGAGCTTGTATTCTCCCAAAAGCACAAAAGGATGCATAAAGGAATTATTTGCCAGAGAGCGGGAAGTGAGAATTTATATTTCATCCCAAGAAAGACTAAGAAAATGAAAGGAGCTGCTTCCCTCATGCACATTTCTAGGCTGAGGAATCAGGCAATCAGCTGGGAGATCAGACCTACCACACTGGTACACTGGACCTTCCACAAAACATCAGGATTTCTCCCTGCAGTGCTCCATGATGGCAGTCACAGTCAAACTGCTTCATTACATCAGCTTTACAAATTCCATTCATATTTTTCATACAGTTAGGTATCAGTCTGTGCTGTGCCAGAATTAGCACATTTCCATAACCTTCCCTCAGCAATTTGGCCTGTTTATGGCAAGAACAGACCACTGTTGCTCAATGTGTGGCAACAGATTGTGCAGAGTATTCAAGATGAGGCATTAACAAATAGCTTATAAAATAAAAACCCTTTTCAGAGCTTTTTTAATCTTTGTCTCTACTAATACAAAAAAGTAACTTAACTGCATGGTTTCAAGGCATGACTTGACCATCTCAGTAATTTATTTTCTTTCCTACAAAGTTAGATCTTTAACCCGATCAGTGAGGTAAATGATTGCTGCATTTAGCACAAATTCCCTAGATTAATTCATTGCTCCCATTCTAATTAACTTAATGTTTGTGTGCATTGAATTGCATTCTTACCTGCCTGTCTAGTCCCATAAATGATTATTTATTGCACTGCTTTTTTTTATTCAAACCCATAAGAAAGTCTGGAAATCCTTCTTCCATAGTAATTTTTTTTTCAGTTTAAAGTTTAACATATAGTCTGGTTGCTGAGCTTTTTGTTTCCCAAATAAACTGTCCATAATAGTTAAACTTACTATAGCATTTTTCATTCACATATATAAAGGAAAAAAGAAATCACAAATAAATATCCCATCTACAAGCATAATAAGGAAATATCAAATAATAACAGAATTCTGGATTAAGCAACATCAGCCTTATGAAATTTTCTTGTACTTCAAGGTAGCAGAATATTAAAAATCACAACTCTGATAAACATAATGGTCCAAAGTCTTTCCAGGGCTCCAGAGTGATCCCTGATGCCCACTTAGCTCATATGATGATGACCTGGTTTTCAGAGGTGCTGACTATATTCAGCTTCCATTGACTTTAGCCACTGTTGTGCATGTTCAGCACTTCCAAAATATCAGATTTCTGAAAACTAGGTCTGCCTTTTTTTTTTTGATTAAATCCCTTCCTGGATGTGAATAATTCAATTTTAAATTCATTATTGTTTCATGAATATACAAGCCACCATTGTCCTTCCAAATCTTTGCTTTCCATAAGTATGCATAAAATAATAAGGAATTCCAGATTTGAATGATGATTATTAGAAGAAACAATATTCTAGAAATATTATTTTTTAAATATTATTAAACTCTTCCTGGGAAAATTAATTAGCTCCAATATAAACCACTAAAATCAAAGGTATTTTTACCATCAATCTCACTGAAAGTACATCCAACTCTCTAGGAATTGATCCAAATACAACCAAGTCAATAAAAATCAATTGACTTTCCATTAGACATTAAGCCCAAGACGTACGAAGTATTCCAAAGAGAATAACAAATGCATTTGTCTTAAGACATTGCAATTCTTTCCCTGGTACACTCAAACACAGAACTCTGATCCTCACTTGAGTTTTTCTCCTTCTGTTCACTTGAGGGAAGGTCATTATACTTGCATAAGTTAAAATTATCCATATTTTATGGATATGTACAGTAAAGTCTAACAAAGTCAGTTATTAAAGCCTGGTGTAGCAGAATACTGCATATGTATAATTAAGAGACGGAGGGGAGTAGGAAAGAATACTCATTTTAAGTTTGCTGAAAGTTTAAAAAATTTTCAAATAAAAAGTGCAACTTCCACCATATATATTTTAATATATGTAGCATGTAAACATTCAGGACAAAGACTACAAACTGAATTTACTCCTGATCCAAAACTCTATTTTCTGTAAGACACACAATCTTTCAACTCCCAAGACTGTTCACCTCAGTCATTAATTGTACCTCTGAAAGCTTCACAAACACATCCTGAAAATCTAAGGATGATATTGATTAATCCATCATGGCAATAATGCTACATCTTCACAGTATTTCAGGTTAATTGTGTTGTGCCTTGCATATATTGATACCATCTGTTTTAACCATACCATACTTTTTCAGGTAGTGTGTTAGCACATCTTTTGAAGTAGTTTTCCATGCTTTATCATCACATTATTAATCTTATTGGCTAACATTTCCCCTAAAATATTGGTTCCTAGTGACATGAAATAGAATGAAATAAAAAATATCTACTACAATCTACCCTGAGTTTTATTTCTTTTTATTTTGATATGTTTTCTATATCCTAGGTATAGACAGACTGTCACTGTTCTCTCACTGGAATCACAGGGCATTTTCCCTCCACTTTTCCCCAGAAGAGGGTTAGGACAACATTCAAAACATTGCCACATCTGCCTTTTTCCTTATTTTAGACTTTTGAATGTTTCCTATTGGAATGATCACCACCACTTCACCTAAATCAGCAGATTCGTATCTTTAAATGAGCTTAATTAGTACATTCTCACCCTGCTTGAGTTAAGAGAAGAAGCCAGTTCAGCTTAAGTAGCTTGTGTGCCCTAGGCTGAGTGTCTTCTCTGGAATGCCAAAGCTCTATACTTTGAAATGCTCTGCTGGCCTTATCCTCCACACAAACTTCTTGTTCTCAACTCCAAAATCAGCCATCACCATAAAAACAGCTGCTTTGTGCTGTGCAAATACTTTGATTTTCAAACAAATGACACAGACAAAGAAGACACAGAAACTGCTGATTCTTTCCATCAGGCATACAAAACGTTACATTTTGTTATAAAGTCTTTCATTTTTGACAATGAAAGATGAAAACATGGCATAATTTATACATTTTTTATAACGGCTGAAGTCTGTTGATGGAAATATATCCTTCTTCTCCAGCACAGCAAATACCCCTTGTGCCACACAGGAGAATGCCAGTTTCCTATGCTACCAGCATTGCCAGAAAGAGCAATAAAACAGGACTTCTTAGCCCTTTGAGGTGCTATCTTTGTGTAACTTCACTTTGTTGCTTGCAACAGGAAAGCTAGAAATTCGAGGTAGCAACAGCACAGTGCCTGTGGAAGCCAATGACATTCCTATATTTGTACATGTTTCTTTCTAATGACTTGGGATAACAGGGTGGGAAAAGAGTGGAGGTAGGAACAGGAATCTCTGACAGAACTACCTAATTGTGGAGATTGACAAGGCACAGGCACTAGAAGTCAGACAGAAAGCTAAGGACAGGAGTGCACATGGTGATTAATTGAACATTGCATGAAAAGCTGCTGCTGCATCATGGAGATGGATGTGGACCATGTCAAGAAAAGCAGAAAAAAAGAAAGCTTGCTGTAATTATCAGAGCTATCTGTCCTTAATTTATCCATCAACAGGAGAGGAAGTGGCAGTAGACTTTTAGGTTTGATGTCTATTTCCTCTTGAACTAGACCTCCCATCAGAGACAGCACAGGAGACAACTTCTATAAGAGAAGTCAAGTGATTGAAATGAAAGCTAATTGCTGCATCTCTGGATGACTAAAACATTTTAAAATCCCTTTCCTGAAGTGCTGTGATGCATATGTATCATACATATAAACAGTCCTTTATAGTTATGTTGCTACAGTACAGGTGGAGTTTTATAATAATCTGTCTTGGAATTTAAAATATTTGCACTGGAATTGTTAAACATCTGGTACCAATGCAGACTACACATTTTTTAAAATGTTTTTCATAACAATGCTTGTTTGGAGAGGTTTAATGATTACCTTGAATAAATATGTTCCTAACCTAACACCGAAACTGTGATCCAAATGATCAAGCAGCAATTTTTAAAATCAGAATTTCATATGAGCTTGATTTCATTATTAGGTTTACATTGTCTTTAAGTAAACAGAATAATAAAGACGGCAAGCACACACTGAAGTACCATAATCTAACTTGTAATTTTCTCTTCCATTTCTAGAATGAAGAAGGTTAAGAGCAAGCTATCCCAAAGCTCTCAAGCACCCTCCCCAACACGCTAGTGAGAGCTATAATCTAAGTTTTTTTAAAGCAATAGTTCCAAACTGTTTTTGCCACCACACACGGGTGACTTATCCATGCATAGTGCATCTCAAGGTACACAGCCACTTTTTGCTCATGCATATTCATGGCACAAACAGGTGAGCGGGTACATGCAAAAGAACATGCAGAATTAGACACTTCCCTCCTTCTAGTTTTATCTCCTTCCACTACCCAGAGCATGTTTCTGGTTGTTTAGCAGATAAGACACTCCTAGTGGCATCTCAACATTGATGAAAGAAAGAAGTTTTGAAGGACAAACCCCTCCTAATGTTTTTATTACAGCTGGTTTAACATAGTAGCTGCCAATGTGAAAATACTTAGATCCAATTAAATATTTTTCCAATATAACACATAGGTAGACCTCCCTGTTTCTATGTTCTCTTCATTTTTATAACTGTGATATCTCACAATATCTTTCTGAGCTAAAATAGATCTCAGGTGAAACTCTCAGAAGTATCTGCAGTTCAACTGACTTTAATGAGATATATGGTCTTTGGTGTCACAAGTGCTTTTGAAAATACTGCCTTTCAACTTCCCTTTGAATACTATCCTTATTTCAATTAGATTCCGGGAAATTATATCCCAGTAGTTTTCCAAGCTTTATCTATCACTGACAACCCTTATAAAAATCCTTGCCAAATGTCTTAGGATTTCAGGTCAATCCCTCAGTGTCTCCACTCTAGAGACAGACTACACTGAAGCTGCTCTCGGAAGGTCAAACCTCATTCCAGTGAAATTTCACACAGTTACCATTTTGCTCTGAAGTAGAGCAGGCTTCAGGGAGGTTCCCAAAGTCTCTTGCAAAGGCAGCAGGGGGAGGCCAATATCACCTCACAGAGCAGGATGATAAAAAGCTTTTTGCTGCTTCACAGAGATTTCAAAAGAACCAGTAAAGTATAATTATCATTTTCCCCATCCCTATTAAGCTGGTAGTGTTTCTGACCATAGAAAACTCTCAATTATTCTTTTATTTTACCATCTGTTGCTACAGCATGGGTATAAGAAAGTTATTTGAGAAAAAGATTGAAAGCCACAAACATTTATGAGCAGGCAGTAATTTTTGATCTCAAACTCATCATTAACGAGTATAATGTTTGTTTTAAAATACAAAAATCATGGCTAGATGGAAGAGCAAACAAATATTATAGTTTTGATAGACTTCAGGTATAGTAAAATTACAAGGAAAACATTCCTTTGTACGCTAACGAACAAGAAAAAACTGTAAGAAGAAAGTAACTCTTGTCGACCACAGAATGTGCATTTGGTCTGAGATTGCAAATAAAGAGGAAAATGATAACAAGGCGCCTGGTGTTCAGAAAGCAAATATTTAAATTCTATCTAGCAACACAATACTTGCCTTGAAATATCTAGGCTCTCAGTTTTTCTGGCACCTGGGAGAAGCTTCTTTGTTCACATTTTTAAACTAAGATTGTACAATACCAGCCAACTATTTTGTCCGTGTGATTCAATAAGACAAGGATATAGACAACCTCTGAATTTTATTTAAGGTTTTCTTTCTTTGTTTACTTACTCAAGCCAGTAAATAAATAAAAAGAATCACCTTTGTCCACAATATAAGAGTGCCTTTGCAGAAAAAAGGAGTCTGGGAAGACTGAATACCATAATTCCCTCTAATTTTGAAAATTATCACTGCTGAATGTTTTCTGAGGGTAAAAGTGTAATTGGTTATAGATCAATAAGTAATTTCATTCGAAAGGAACTCAACTCTTCCTGAAAGTAGAGACATTCTCAAATAAAAATCAAACTAACACATTAACAAAGTTCAGAGTAATCTAAACAACAAAATTTTATACTGCCCTAGTTACGTTTTTCTCAATTGATCATTTATTTATGATGCCATAAAACTCCATATGCTTTCAAATTTGATTGCTAGTTCCTTGCTTTAAGGCAGCTGAAATTACTTTTTTAGACTTCGCAGCCTGACACTCTTCCTTTCTGCTTAAGATTTACCATCACAAAAGAGTGGTGAAATCAGAGGACAAATTCTAATATTAACAATAAGCACAGTCAGCTGTGATACACTGCAATTCCCCCATCAGATTCCAGATTAAATCCCCCAGGATAAACATACCTTCCTCTGACAATGCTAAATTCTGTTCCATGTAATTACACTGCAACGAGCTGCTCTATCTGTACAGCTATCCCAGTATGATTTTTAATTGAAAAGCCATGAAAAGTAGCACTGTAGCAAATAAAAGGCATTTTGAGTTTGCCTGAGACCGTGTACAGCATCATATGCTATAAACCAGTATCATCTAGTTCACTATTGACCCCAAAAGCTTCATTAACTGCTACGATTACATTCCAACAAAAGAAATTCAAACCCCACAAACGCAAGAACAACCAAGACAAGAAGAAAATCTCACGCCTTTGTTGCTGATACTTACGATATGCAGCTCTAAATAATCTCCAAGGCCAGTAGAACTGTCCACTCGCACCAGCACAGCCTCTTTTTGCACAGTGCTAAACCCTATTGCCAGTCTGTCCGCTCGGGTGCTCGGCCGGTCATTAGGAGGCCACGTGTACGTGATCTGTCCACCACCTTTGCTAAAGATATACGTTGTCCCCGCTGCAAAGAAGAAAAAAAAAAAAATAAAAAGAAGAAAGAAAGAAATATAATTAGCCCACTTGCATCGGTGCCAACCCACGTGGAAATCACATGCTCTACAAAAATCAGGTTCTCACATGGCAAATGGATTCACAGACTGTATTTCAACGTGAAGAGGTCTTTATCTCTAAAAATTATGCAGCAGGTGAAATATTAGTGGGTTTTATATTGTGCAATCAGCACAGAATATAACTTAATTGCAAATGAAACGACTTGAAATACCCCAGCTCTGATCCAGAAATGCATATCTATTTCGAAGAGTTCTTAAACTTATGCTTAATAAACATGTTTCTGTGATGTGGAGAACAGGGATGAGTTAAACCAAATGCTTTCCTCAACTGGGCCTATGCAGAGAAATCAAGTAATTCCAGTTGCCTCAGGGCTGACAAAAAAAAATGCAGCTACTTATTTACACAGTGAAAATGATACATGATGGTGGCCAGCAGAGCAAGATGTTAACAAATACATACAGATAAGACTTTTACAGATCTGAGGTTTATCATCTTGTGACAGATGGGGATAACAAATGGGAACATACTTTACTTGTCACGTCAGGACAAAGAGATTAGTCTACCATCTGAGTAAGCAATGGCTTATTTGCATAATGCTCAATGTATATCTTTTAGAAGTGGAAATCTTTAGACATTATATCCAGGGTGCACTTACAAAATCTATAGTCTGTTTGAAACAAGTGTTGTAATGCAAAACCACTTAGCACTCAGGTGCTTAACTTCATCACCAGCATATTTCCTCAGAACTAAAATAGCAGCATATCCAGACATTTTCCATTTAAAACTTGTATCTTAACAACAGCAACAGCACAGAGCAGGCAAATTGTGCATGTACTTGATCTTTCATTGAAAAAGTCACTACAAGCTGTCCACTCCTTTCCCATGGGGATAGGTCAAAGCTTAGGGAGATAGGTTAATGCGTTGTAAATGCAGATGTCTAGTTTTACTATCTGTCCTAAGCTGTCTCAAAGTGTGGCATCTCTCCATTTTATTGGATTTTATCTATTTTTATTACGTTTTATCTATTTTATTAAATAGGCAAAGATAGGACAAGTGGGAATATTTTTAAACTAAAGGAGAAAAGATTTAAATTCTATACCAGGAAGAAATTCATTACTCAGAAGGTAGTGAGGCACTGAACAGGTTGTCAGGAGAAGTTTGGGAGACCCCATCCCTGGAAAGCCAGGCTGGATGGGGCTTTGAGCAACCTGATCTAGTGGGTGACATCCCTGCCCATGGCAGGGGGCTGGAAGGGGGTGGAACTAGATAATGTTTAATGTCCCTTCCAACCCAAACCATTCTATGATTCCATGAAAAGTAATTCAGTTTGTTTCCCCCAATGCTCTCACTCCATGCTTCCCACATCCATGTAAGGAGACAGTGCATAACAACATAATGGTAATTCTCTTACTTTCTTTCAAGGTGGACCAAAAATGCTGCAAGCATATAAAGGGATCTAAAATCCCATGAATGTGCAGACTTTTAAAGCCAAAGCCAAGAAGGACTGTACAGTTACACAACTTGTTCAACTCCCAGATGTCTCAAAATCTTACTGTACTACTGAGCAAGATTGCTTTGTGGCAGTCGTAAAGCAAAAAGGACACCTGGTCTTTTTGAAAAGATCCCCTAAATTTATTTCTAGCATAACTTTTCCTTTATGGAATTACGTGCCTATTAATTAGGGTTTTTTTCCAGTGCCATTAATTTGTAATAATTAATGCGCTGTGCATGGCACTAAAACCACTGTAAATCTCATTTTATATTATACACTTGTGGGATAGTTTCACTGTGCTTCAAAGAGATCTGTTGGCTTTTCTCTTGATGCCAAAATACCAACCTGCATGTGTTTCAGGAAGGTTTGTCAACTCTCTTCAGCAAATACAAACACAATGGCAGGTCTGTTATTTAAGGTTTCACTTAAAGTGTATGTGAAACCAGGTTTTATCTTTATTAAAAAGCGTTTTGCAAGAGTAGAGAAGATTGGGGCTGTGCCAGGATTGGTAATGGACAAAGGTGTCTGGTTTAGGAATGAGACAAAACCCTCATGTCCTGCTCTCCCACCTTTGCTTTCCTCCTAGGCAGTGGTCTGAAATACACAATAACCTGCTGCGTGTCATTAATCTCCGGTTACAATACATCCCAAAGCAAAGACACACTAGACAGGTAATACCACTGCTGATGGTCCCCAAGTTCTCCTCTTTGCTGCTACTGTTGGCTTCAAATCTCCAACTGATGAGTTGGGACCTTCATGGAGTTTATGTCACTGTGGTGTCTGGAGTGAAAGGATTTGTTCTGTGTTGATGAAAAACTGAGGGCTTGATCCAAAGCTCATTAAAAACAGTGACAGCCTTTCTGTTGCCTTCATAAAACATTGTGTCAGGTCATGAATGAGGTTCTTATAAGTAACAAAAATGAGAATGCTAAGAAAAAACAACTCCTTACACCTCAATGTCACAGATGAAACTGTTAGAATAGTACCTAAGATTTAAGTGGCAGTGCATAATTCTCCTTTTCTTGGTTGTAACAGATGTGTTTACCCAATTTAGAAGACAAAGAAAAAGCCTGCCAAGCATGGTGGAGTCATACTGAATACAATGACCCAGAAGTAAGTCTTCAGATCTGAACAATGAGAGGCTCTGCTGTTCTTATTCAGAGTGAATCTTTGCTGCATTTTTTTGTTAAATACTGCCCTTCAAATCAACCAGTGAAGAGCAATTCATTCCTTACTGCTGCCGAATTGAAGGCAAGGTCAATGTCAGTGGAGCTGGATAAAATTAGCTGTAAATCTTAAACTACACAGAATAAACATCAAAGTTTTAAAAAGTATATTTTATCCACGAGAACATGTGGCTTATGGGTTTTTATGAGAAAGCTTTCCCTCCTTTATAACTGCCCATTTTGTAGCTCTTCGAACTGACTGTGTGTCTGGTAAAAGACTAATTAATCCATGCTGATGAATACAGATCTGCCTCTGTCTGAGCTGTACGGGGAGTCACGTTCTTCGAATTTCCTGTATTAATTATGAAAAAAATGGGTCGGAAGCCATTTGAGAATAGATCCTCTGGTGTTTATATTTCAAGAAAGACAAATATAATAATGTAAAATTTATTACCCTGGGATTGATCTCAGCTTATAGCCCAACCTCCCATTAACTATTAAAAGCTAGAAACTGAGCTGTTGTTGGAAGCAGCCCTCCTTACTATCAGTTTTGGATACGTTAAGAAACAACAGAGGAAGCCTAATTCACTTGCTTCATAAAGGCTTTTATGCTCTCTGACAAACCTCATAATGTCTCTGCCCCTCTTTCAGAACATTGTCACGAAACCCCAGTCATCCTCCTCCTCCTCTCTCTTAGCTTGTGGCACTGTGTTGTTTGGGGTTTCTCATCTCCAGAGCATTGAAAGCAGCGGAATTATGATGTTAAGAATAGCAATGCCATCAGCACAGTACTTGTAAGCGGGCAACTTTGTAACATGCCAGTTATATCTCTCAGCCACAGAATTTACTGCATAATTCTTTATGCCTCCATGCATCCACACAATGTTTAGGAAAAATGTCCACACAGCTCTTTGAAATTCTTACCCATGAAAGCATGGTTCCCATTGTAACAAAATGCCAGTGGTCAAGATACAGTAATGTTTTTTAATGGCCTGGGCCTCTGAAGTCCTACTTGTTTGCAAAATTCATCTTTATGAAATAGTGCATTCATTTCAGCACGGTCTGGCAGCAACTCAAGGACATCTGCTTACCTCTACAGTATTAAGCAGATAAATATTTTGTTTAGTACCCATTTACTGTATTTATTATTGTTTATGACTGCAAAGCTTTTCAATATTTATGTCTCTGATGTCACATTTGATGTAGCTTAATAGTTTGCTCAAATCAACAACAAATCAACAGCTTTCTGCCTTCCTCATGTTCATTCCAATTTTGAGTTTAAGGTATATTGCACCAAAGGGTAATGTACATAATTCCATTTTTCCCATATAATATAAGTAGCATAATGTTTATTTTCAACATTCACATCAGGTTTCAGGTGCTGATGAAGTGAATGCAATGGTTTGATTGAGCTCTGGACCCTAATAAACTATAATTCCATCACACTCTGTGACTGAAAAACTGAAGACTGAAGCCTGCAAAGTTCAGTAATGAAAACCATTAGCTGCACTTTCATTAATAGAAAAGCAATTTTTAACTATTATAAAAAAACATGAAGGGTAAGGACTGCTAGTAACAAGAAATTACCCAATAATGCAATGTTCTTCTTTCTGTATCTTATCAGTACTTCATTCTAGGCTACAATGTGAACCCTCTTATTCCCATTGGTAAATAATTACTTGCATTGATAAACCTGCTGAATCCAGTGAGACTATTTGTGCAGGCTACTATTAATTACCAAGAATGAAGAATTTACAATATGAAAACATATATATATAAATATATACACAAACAATTTTTGTCCAAACATCTATATGAAGGCATTAATTACATTTATTATGTTCAGAAGAGTATATAAATCTCCATTAATACTCATTTTCACACATTCATCTGTGCATTTTCAGTCCACGGAAGCTGAAGTTCAGAATGTACAAAAAATTTCTGTACATATATTTGTACAGATTTTCTAAGGTAAGTAAAGAAAGGAATGCTTCAAGCCAGAAACATGATGTGCCAGGGGGAGAGAGGGAGAGGAGAGGGTTTCAAAATAATCCATTTTGTGGATTAAAACACAACCCTTCTGTATTTTTTCTTCCTAGACTTTGATGTGTTATTAATTATTTACACAGAAGATAGAAAATATGCAACAGGCTTGAGGTGAGGAGGGTATGGCCATTAGGGTTAACCATGGGAAGGAGATGGAAAGAGCTGCTGGGAGAGTATTTCACTCTAAAGACCAGATTCAACTGAATGCTTCCTAAAGGCATTCCGATACACTCTCTCCTACAAATCTGGGCAGGAGCCTGAATATGGATTTTAACTGCTCTCCTTCAAGAGCAACGTCAGGCTATTTGATAGCAGGAGAGGTGTATTGCTCTGGGGAAAATGTTCAAATGGATTATTGCCTGTAGCTCTCCAAAGAGCTTGAGCCACAAGGGTAGGAATGGATGTATTTTCTGGCCAGATTCTCTTATCTTTGCGGAAAATAGGAGTGTATTTATGATGTGGCTTTGACTAAGCTTGGCAAACCTTGATCAAGGTTCAAAGGTTTCCTGGAAATTGGTTGCTACTCCAAACAATTTCTAGTCAGGTCCTTGTACCCATCTGACTGCATGCCCGAGCTAGGACCATTACAGTCTTAGTATCTGTCACCTCTAAGATCACAAACTGCACAGCATAATTCCTTAGTAATTCCATTATTTTGTTCATTGATCTTCCCTTCTTCCAGAGTAACTGTAAGAAAACTCACTGACCAAAGCAGCATTGACAAAGATCGTTGCTGGGTTTTGTTATTAATATCGTCATTAACGATATCATCTCTCTTCAGGTAAAGATGCTGAGGAAAATAAAGAGAATAGAAAATGTCTGTGTACCTCCTGTCAGCCTTTTATGGAACCCACATTTCACTGTGCTACAGCTGAGCTCTAAATTTCAGTATTTCTGTAAGAGAGGCTGAAGCCACATCATTCCAACACCTCAACCAACTCAATCAGCTGGAGCAATTAATTTAAATGAGCCAACAAAGCAGTATCTACTACTAATTCAAACATAATTTTACATTGCATTATAGAACTCCTCTTCCCAAAACACTAAGGTGACCCTGATTTGCTTTATCAGGCCCTAAAAGACTTTTCATCACATTGCATCCAATTTTTCAGAGAGATCTATAAACCAGTGCTGCTGTGTGGTTTATTATATTCACCTATCCCTAAGAGCTGTCTCCAGGTAAAGGTCTAAGTGATAATAGAACCAAGACAATCTCAAGTCACACTGAGCATCCTGCCCTTTCCACTGGCATTTGTTGAAGATCCAGGGTACTAACATAGGAGCAATTTTTTCCCCCTCAGACCACAGAAAACCCCCTAAGAAAATCACTCCTTTCTCTACTTCTTCTTTCTTCCAGTCTATGGCTATTTTATTTGGGCAGTTGTTTATATTTTACCTTACATGCAATAAAAAAGTGGATGAAAAAATACTCCATTCCTGTTCCAAAAATTTTGTAATATAAATTCCCCAGTTGCTATCAACCTCTACTGATTTCAATAAGGTCACTAAATGACAACTAAAATATGTGAGTAACAATGGCTCAACAAATACCTATATCTATAAAGAACAACTCTGACACAGCTTAGCATCAGTATTCCAAGTCAGCATCATTCTTAGCATCATAAATGACACAGTTAAAAGTTTCAAAGAATTTAAAGAATTTTTTAACTAGAGTGATCTTAATATTTTAAATCAAGTAGCATCTTACACCTCGAACGACCCCATTGATTTAGATTAGATCACTTATCTGGAGAAAAGTGCTACTCAGTTTGAGTAGGGACATTGAACTAACAGCCTCCAATTGTGCTTAAAATGAATATAATTTTGAGAAGGACCTTAGCAAAGCAAGAGCTGGCTGAAAGGACTCCTAAGAGAATAGAAACTAAGAGTATCTGTTCATCTGACTTATTAACAAACCATGAGTTGATTAACTGAATGTCAATGGACTTGATAGTATTAAGGCACTGATTCTGTAAAATTATTTTTATTAGCTTTGAAACACCCACAGGAAAAAAAGTTCTGTGGTTTGTTGTTCTCATAAATATGTTCACTTATACAAAAAAATCACTATCTGTTTTATGAAAGGATACAGCTTTTCTAACACAAATCTGACACAGAGTGATAAAAGAAAATTATTGTTCTTCTCCAGAGTCTCCCAGTCTAAAAATTTTATGGGTTGGCTATTACCTTTCACTTTTCCAGTATGAGTGCTGTTCAAAATGAATTTGAAACATTTCTGTGTGAAATGTAAGGCAAGTAATTCCCCATTAGGGCCTTGGACCTTTATGCAATGTAGATGGTTAGAAAATGATGTATTTTGGAAATTAAAGCCTGCTTTAAATGTCATATCGCACTCAACATGAAACATTTTAATCCATTATAACTCTATTAAAGGTAACAAGATGTCTGATTCTTAAAGCTTGCCAAAAAGTCAGATGGAAATTAAAAGCCAAATGTCTATAAATAAGGGAAGGTTTTATTCCTCCTACAACCGTGTCAACATATAGTTAAATTTCTTGAACGCTGTCTACAGAAGTGGAAATTGCGTGGTTGAGAAACACATATGAGGAGGCAATGGTCTGAGAAGCATTTCCAAACAGATAAATTTTAAGGGTATTGTTAAGGAAACCTCCCTGTCTGACCATCCAGGAGCCACTCTGGAATGTCCCTCACACCACCTGAGCTGGGACCGAGGCCCCTTCCCAGCTACACCCCCACATTCACCCAGTCACACCAAGTGTCCTTACCAGCTCCACCCTGGGCTTCCCATGGCAGAGCCCCAGATATCCAGAGCCTTAAAATAATTTAATCATGGTGTAATAACTAAACAACAGAATAACAGAACAACAACACAAAACAATAGCTCAAGCTGGTGCCTTCAAGGAGGAACCCTGAGCAAAGAAATCCCTGGGCTTTTATAACCTCACAGTCCAAGTATGCCAAAGTCTGTGTGGTCAGCTCCTGCTGTCCCCGAGTGTCCGGTCCCCTGGCTGGGCCACAGGTCCCCATGTCCACTTGGGCTCAGGGTCACGTTCCTGGCCCTCAGAGCCCAGCCTGCAGCTCACACTGCAGCTGCAACCCAAGCTACCTGCACTAAAGGTACTCCTCAACACCACTGTCAAATGGAAATCAGAAAACTCAAGTACTCTGAAAGACAATAGGACTGTTCCAGTCTCCATACTCCTGACATCAGGAAACGTCAAGGCCTAAACTTCAATTTAACCACAGTTGCAATCAGTTCCATTAAAAGAAATGAACTGCACATGCACTGATTTGCTTCTTATTAGTTGTGCCAAATCCAAAATGAATGCTGTGAAGGGGCTGGTTAAGTTGAAGGGATTTGTAACAGGATGCAGGAACTAGGACATTAGCTCAAATACTATGCAGGTTGATAGAGACCAAATGTTGTCACCATCTGTTGGTGCCCTATGTGAAATCATTCAGTGGTTCCAGTCCAGGGACTTTACAAACTCAACAGATACCTGGCAAAAGTTAAAAATTCCCTAAGCCAAGTAACTTGAGTTGTTAGAGTTTCCAAGCTTGCTGACTCAGCTGGGAAGCCAGTAAGCTGAAGACAGAAACCAGGACCTGAGCATCTCCCACATAAGTAGTTCTGCGCAGATGTCCATATAGGCCAAAAATCAGTAAAAGAAAAAACAAAATTAAATTCTCTCTGTATAGGAAAGGCAATGTTCTCTTCAGGGAAATAATTATTATTTGTAAGTCGTTATTTCATGCAAAACGTTAGTGCCTAAAGTTATGTTTTTATTCAAGAACCTACGGCAGTGTGTTGATTCTTGGAAGTGTTGTTGTATTTCTGGCAACCTTTAAAAATAACCCCCCTGTTCCTTAAATAGGGATCAAGACATTTGAAATAGCTGGCCTTAAGTCATTTAATAGTGTTAGAATGGACAGGAGTTTGGCTGCAAGTGCCTAGCATGCTTCTAGGCTAAAGTCTTTATTTCTTATTGGCTTCCTTACTAATGCAATATTCCAGCTATCCAGTCTTACATTAACTTAGTTATTTTTAAGTGACGTTTATATTATGTTCCTTGCTAAATTGTGCATCTCATAATTTAATCTTGAAAAATCCTTAGAGAGCTCTCAAAAGTAGCCAAAACTTTTCTTAGCAGAAAGGTGTAGCATGCTGAAAATGGAAGCACTGCTAACTGCAAGCCTGCTAAAGTCACTGAAAAATGATCCACGCCCAAGGATGTCAGATGCTGGACTAAGATAAGATGTTGCTATTGCTTGCAGCAGAAGGATGGTACTGGCAACACCACAATTTGCAGAGTTTGCTGAGAGGCAGCCTCTGCTGAGGGTAGGTAATTGCATTAGGGCAATGTGCAATGAAGTTTAATTTTGCTTGTTTGCAAAGGTAGTGAAGAGTAAGAAGTTCTGTGGCATACATACTCTCCTACTAATCACCCAACTACTAATATTTAGCAGACCAAATATTCTGGTGAATTTCTGAATGTTTTTGAGTAGACAGACATCGGCTATAGCTGAAGAAAAATAGAAAGAGCGCAGTTTCTTAGAGATGTTACATACCCAAATGCAAAAATAGCAACCATTCTTCTTGTAACAAAAATGAAATCAAATGAAATGCAAGAGATGAAATCTTTGGAAAAACACCAAGCCTCCCTGAAGCACATGAATCCACCCCTGAAGCAGCTGTTCAGAGGCATCTCAGAAGGAGACCTGGCACAGGGAAGGACTGATGAGCAAGTTGCATACTGACTGCAGTCTTGTGGCATTGTACCATCTCCCTAATTCCAAGCATGAACAAAACATCAGGATATTTCATTTGATATACAAACCAAGTTTTAAAGCCAAAGCTAGTCTTCACAAGAATTATATGTACTCAAACCTCCAAAAAGTATCAGGTAAAAGAGGAACATGATATAAAAGTCTCTGCTTGGTTGTCTCAAGACAATAAGAACCAGGAAGCAGCTACAAATGATACTTTATTTGGAGAGTTTTCCTAATATTATCCCACGGATTGACTTTGGAACATCAGTGTTTACTTACACTATCAAATCTGTGCACGAAACAAAGAGTGTTTAGTAGGGGTACACAGACACAGCTGTACTTGGTACTTGACTCTTTAAGGTTATTAGACCATTATAATAAGAGCTAACAGGGGCCAGCCAGGTTGGGCCAGTCCACTTCCTTCCCACTTCTTTCTGTTCTACTACATAATAGATTTTCAATTGCGGCCTGGCACAGAAACACTACATGCTTTGTCATTATGATAATTGCCGTCATTCTTCTTTGCAAAGTCCTTATGCTGTTGTTTGTAAGCAACAATTGTCCGCCAGCTTCAGAGGATAAAGAACTGCAGAGAAAAATATGTATCTTAATGCTTTTCACTGGGTTACATAGTTAAGTAATTAGAGAGCCTGGTTTAACCACTGGATTCCACAACAACGTTTGGAGAGAACCTGGCAAAAGAGTTTTGGGCTCCAAGCTATTCAATCATCTCCCCAGGGACTAACTCAAGTGTTGGCTCTGACACTCCATATGCCAGTGCTATCAGCTATAACTTAATTCACTTGTGTATGCAAGAAAGGTGAGCAGTTAATCACTCTCTGAAGACTAACCCAGCTTAATTAGTGCAGGGATTTTGTGTAGGCCACTCACTTCCTAAGGTCTGGCTGGAGGAAATTACTATTGTTTTTAATATTCTGAAGTGAAGATCAGCATTTAATAGTTTGGAAAACCTTAATTTAATGCAGTACTTTACAGTAACAAACACAAAGATGTCAAGAATCCTTCAAAAATGTAATACCAATGCATGTGGAAAATCATTCTGTGAAGAAATGTGCTCCAAGATAACCCATTTTTCAATAAGCTTTCTTATAAGCTTGCTCAAAAAACCCCAACCCAAAGTAAAACAGAACATTTCCCAAGAAAACAAGGAAAAAAACGACGCTTCAAATACACTAAACACCAGTCCTGGAGAATGAGCTGCAGCACACCAACTTGGAAGTTCTGAGGACTCTTGCACTACAGTATTTTCTTACAGCATTTCTGTAACTTAAAACATATTTCTAGGTATGTTTCTGCATCTCACACAAAGATTGATTCCACTGAAGACACACAAATATTAAGATAGGGATTGTATGCTATTTGACTTGAAATTTGTTAAGTTAAATTTTAAAAGTCATAGGAAGGCTCTCTGCCTATTCATGTAACGAACACCAATCAGAAATTAAGAATCATTATTTAAATGCAGAAGGTTTTGTTCCTATCCTGTTTTGTTCTCAAAGAGAGCTACCTACTCACATGCTGGAGTCTCAGTAAGAAGGCTATTCAATGACAGGCTGGCTTTGTGATGATATTGCCAGCATTTGTAATAACAATGCAACCTAAACACTGCAATTAAACAACAGAGTAGTATTTTTGGAATACCCTGCTGTTCTAAAGTGCATTGTGAATATTAACATATTCCAGTAAATTAGTTTGCACTCATTATCATAAGCAATTACTTACTATTTAGATGCTGCTGATATTAAATTGGCACGCAATTTGCAAGAACTAATACATAGGATAAAAAACTTTTCAAAATTTTAACAGTATGAAAAGATAAGTGTTTCTAGTAAGACAGTCCCTTACACAGAATTTTTAGAGAGAGACATCTGTATGTATTTCTTCCTATCAGTTATCTTTTTTCAGCAGCAAGTGGATAACTAACTACCTGAGGCTCTGTGACAAACTCCTTATAAACTTCGTTTTGATTCTGTGAAGTAAATCATAATACCTCAGGCCAAACGCGACAGTAACATCTCATTCACACCAAAAAAAGAAAGTGTTTTCATGCTCGGTTTTGAAAATAATAGTTTAGAAAGTATATCAATGTGAAGTTCAGTTCTTTGCTCTCAAAGCTATTACTTTCCTGGTATCACACTGTCAGATGGTGAGGGTAAATCAACACCTTTGTCCTCAAGATACAGTCAGGAACAGAACAAGGCATGGAGAACCTGTCCTGCTTTTAGCAATAACGACAACATAAGCCTATTTCTCTTCAGTCCAAGAGAGCAGTAATCCCAAAGGAAATAACCTCAAAAATAAAACCCCAAGTTAGGGAAGAACCAGGACTACTTTTCTGAAGGACACGTAGTGAATGTGACAGACATTCCCAGCCTGGTGTCCTGCTCAGCCACAGAAAATGTGCAGATCAGGTAGAGTGAGCCACAGATAACCCAAAGAGCTTTGTGGGGAGTCTAAAACAAGGGGAAAAATTTGCTTTGTTCCTTAGTTTGCATCTTGGCCCCAAGTTTCAAAGGAGAAACACTGAATGTCTTTTGGCTTACACGACACCACTGCTCAGGTTGCTGCACATGCAGAGGTCATGCCAGAGCACAACCAAGGATGGGGGCCAAATGAGAGGGTGTGGAGTAGCTGTGCTATGGCTCACTTTTTGCCAAACTGTAGTTGGCAAGGTGGTGATCAGCCACAGGTTGAACTCAATGATCTTAGAGGTTTTTTTACCAACCTAAATGACTCTGTGAAGAGGTTATCCCTTCCCCTGAGTCAGCCTGCATAGCCAAGGAGCAAAGATCCAGCAGCCAACAGTGCTATAAGCCATTAAGGACCCCAAAGGTGTCCCTATAGACACAGGATGGGCAGGTTGATCCTTACGCTCCTGGTGAGCTGAAAGACCTCAGTACACCTAAGTGGAATTTCAGTCCCATGTTTCAGCAAGACACTCACTAATCCTGACCTGGTAGGATTAAGCACCTACTGAAACCACAACCTCATCTGAGGGCATGAGACTGCAAACTACTTTTATGGGTGTTGTGCCTATCTGTTTATGCAAAATTGCAACTCTGAACCTTAATGGGGACCTTGGGAATCCAGCACAACATAAACAAACCACAGCAGTTTAAGTAATTCCCAGAATACATTTCTGAAAGTCTAACTTGTGATCCCAGGTCTCAATCTTTCAAGCTACGTCTCGGTCTGGAACCAATTACTATCACCATTTTATCTTGCAAAATACACAAGACTGTAATAGAAACACGAATGCACCCTTAACTCCAGGAGCTCAATGGTCCCTGTCTGCTGTGCTCAACTTTGTACTCTGCTGTTATAGATTATTGGGTTGAAAATACCTTTGCTAAAAATAGGCATAACTTTTGAAAATAATTTAGTCAGTTCTTAAACATATTTTATCTTATTCAAAGCAGGAGCACTTTCAGCACTTTTCTTGTCACTACCTTAAAAAAAAAAGTTTCTAAATGATTATTTTTTAAAATCAAATCTTCCAATTAACTTTGCGAAGTAAAACCACAGACTTCTGCAGCTAAAAATGATGTGTGCCTTGGCCTCTGAAACAAAGTAATGAAGTTCTCATCTGATTAGCAAATCTAGTGTTTTGTACTTATAGACCTTGAATAGAAAAAAAAACATTCAGCAACTGTTTGTAACGAGAGCAGGGCTTCAGTCACTTCATATTTCCCTTTCATCAATCCTCCATTCCCTCCTTCTTCTAATCCTAATCTGCAAGAGTTCTGACAAATTCTTTGGTTTCTAACAATGTGGTAACCACCGTGAGCAGTTCTCAGAGCCACAGGCCATGTCTCCAAACAATTCTCCCTCTTCTGCTTAAGGAAAAAAATACCTTACAGCTGACATTCAGTATCAGTGTCCTTAAGCTACTAACTCCTTGTAGGCTAAAAGAGGAGGAATGGAAGCATCAAATTACATTTTGATAAATAAAAGATGATGCATAACAGCATACATGGAAAAACAAATTTTTCACAAATCCCAAAAGAGCTATTTCTACATTTTCTGGAGAAATCCCAACTCATCTACATTCAGGATCTTGGCTGTACACGACATTTAGACACAGGATTGTTAAACTAGAAGTATAATGAAAAATGCAGGAATATTTCCTTAAACAGCAATTTCTATTCATTCCAATTAAACCTCCTTAATGTTTGTAGACCCAAACAGGGCTTTTTCATATATGTATTACACAAAATCTTAGCAGTGGTGAAAATCTCATGTTTCCTGAACAGAATTCCTCCCTAAAGCCTCATCATCTAATAATACCAAAAACTAAGGGAATCTGAACTTTTACTGAGAAAGAGTAGATTGTTAGAACTAGCAGCTGAAATGAGAATTTGTATATGTGACCCCAAAATACCCTAAAGCCACTTTAAAAAATAAGGAGGGACTCCTAATTTGCAAATGCAAATAACAAGGCATTTTTATGTTCCACAGCAGCTTTTCAGCCTCTCTCAAACTTAAATTTACATGTGAGCAGCTCCCTACACAGATCAGGTGTGGTTTTAAAGGAAAGTCGAGGGTAGACACATGCCACAAATAAAGATACAGAAAAGCTTTGGATTAGAATTACACTGCATCCCTCCAACAGTAACATCAACAGAATGAATCTGACACTTACAAGAGAGTCACAAGAGGTCACAACCAAGGAAAAAAGAGGTTGTGAAGTAGTTAAAGTTACCCTGTGAGAGTCTTTATGCTTATGCAAACATGGAGCGCATCTCAGAAAGTTGTTGTTTTTCAAGAACAAGTCTTGCTCTAACTGTTGTGCTGGTGGCTGGAGAAGTCTGCTGTTGTTAGCTCAACATGATAAACTTGACATAATTGTTAAGCACAGCCAAATTACATGCAAATCCTCTGAATGCATGTCAAACAAGCCTGGATCCCTCAAACCCCAGACTGTGTTATCCCTATGTTATCCCTCCTGCCTTGGTCAGCAGTAGTGTCCAAGAGACTTAGTGGTACACTGCTTCAGAAAGCTGATGCAGCTCAACTGATGCCTCTTCCTCCTCTGGAATAGCCTATCTGAGTGCTGTGGACTTAAGCTGTCAGTGCACTCTTCTCCCAGCACCTGTGTCACTTAAATATTTTTTGGATGTTTCATCTGCTCAAGGGATTAAACTCATTGTATAAGACAAAAATGATAAAGGGATGAAAGTCACAAAACTGCAGATAAACAGAAGCCACAAGGTTCTACAGTAATGCAAACATAACTGATTGTCAGCTTCTACAAAACCTATCTAATTAGAGCTGTTATCAAAATGAAGGTCATGTTAAATAGTTCTAAGCACACCCTGTACTTACACTGATATTCATGTTAGTATTTATCAAACTAATTTCTGTTTTAAAAGGCATGATTATTTAGTATCATTATCAGTTTCAGCCTCAATATACTATGCTGTCACTAATATACAGAAACCTCAGCTTCAGAAAAAGATTCATTATCTCAAGTGCTGAGTCAGTTTGAGCTCTGTATCTTGGACAAAATATAGATTCTGCACAGAAAAAGCCCCATTCTGTTTGAGCAAGACACTGTGCCCCTTAGTCTTCCCTTCAGTTGAGGTGGTGACCTGGATCCTTCATCAGTAACTCAATTTATTAATTCTGGACAGCATATACTAAACTGCTTTCTGTAGCAATTTGCACTGAGGGAAGAGAGCTATTGAGGAACTTTCCCCTCCTTTAAAGAAGACACTTTAGCTGCCACATTCTGTATAACAATCAATGGTTCCCCTTGCTTCTTTCAGCTGCTTTCCAAGCTGGCAGTCTTAAGAAAGCATTTTCAAAAGAAATCAAACTGGTGTGTTTTCCTCGTGTTCTTCTATGCAAGGTTTTGTAAGGGAATAAAGTACCATTTCATCTGAAAAGATCCTCTGAACTATTATATTTTGGGATTTTTTGCCTCAATATGTTGCGCTTATTTACTTTCACTCAAGACAGAGAGTAAAAGAACAAGCAGCCTGACCTTTGGACAACTTGTCAAAAAGCCCAATTCTGCAACTACAGTAACCAATGTGACCTTCTTCTCTACCTTCAGCAGCCAACAACCACACACAAGGAAGGAGAAAAAAGCAGCCTGGCCTGCGTAGAAAACAGGACTGGGTCAGGTAATAGAATCTGTTCTCAAAGCACTTGAAGATGAGCACTTTGTGAACCCTCTCAGCATCTGGAACCTACCAGCTAAATTCCAGAACTGTTCCCTGTGATGCCCTGCCAGCAGCAGCTGCCAGTTTTGCCAGACGAGATTTATCCACGTTTCTGTAGCTCTGTCACCTCAGATTGGATAGCTCATATAATCTGTCTTTCTGAGGGCACCATAAACACCTTATGATTTACTCCTCCATAATCCATATCCAATTTTCACAGCTGCATGTGTACAGAGCTGGCAGGAAGGATTTTGAGGGTATGGCTCCATGCAGAGAGACCTGAGAGTCTCCAGTCTTTACCCAACACACCACTAGAAACCAGGGTAACTTCTTCCCAGCAGCACATTCACTGCAGAAAATGGGCTGCATTATAGGCCAAAGTTTGCTTCCAACAGATTTCCAAGGTCAAGACGACCAAAAAGCATATGTTGCAGCAGTGCTGGGAAGTAAAACACAAAGTGGATATAAACGGAGTGGAAACCTATCATGACTACTGTTAATTCTCAATAGTTCTACACTCCAGGCAAAATACAAGCAGCATATGTCAGTCATGCCCTTAGAAATAGAAACAGTCACTGTATTTTCTGGCTCCTTTCTATACTGCATCAAAAGTGGCTTGGTTTTATTAGGAGAAATATATAGTGCATATCCTATGCCGTGCAATATGCTCCGTGACTCAGAGGGCATGTGGTTGATTCTGTTGATTCAGTTTTCACACTACTGTAACCCCATTATTGCCAGCAGAGCAATTGGAAACTGCAAGCAGATTCTAGATTGATAGACTCTGATATTTCTAATTTTCTAAACTATATAGCTAGCTTTATTTCTTTTCCTTTTTTTTTTTTTTTAATTTGGATTTTTCTTTCTAATAAACCCACTGCTGTGGGACACCTACTCAATGGTACTCTAGTAAAAAAGGGACAGAATTCATTCCATTAGAGGCATTTATTGGTATTATTAGGATTTTACAACACGATAGCATAATCTATCCTTTGCCTGAAGTAAACACTCTTAAAGGAAAGTCCACAGGGAGAGTAAAACTGAAGCATTTTAAAGTGGTGAATACTAATCAGATATACAGCTGGAGGAAAAAATAATGTTATAACAGGAAGATACAGCAAGCAGACCACACGACAAGCATGATACCAAGGAACCAAAATATGACTGTAGCATATACTTCAGAGCAGTAAGAGGGGGAGAAGAAATCAAGGACAAACTGGCAGGAGGAAAATATGACTGTCACTATTAGGAGCTAGAGAAGAAAAACAGGACAGAAAGGTGAAGATTTGAACGCTTGCACTGAAATCAGCACAGTGGGAAAGACGAGCCAGAGATTTCCCAGCTTGTGTCTCCAGGCTCTGTTACAGCTCAGGAAGAGACTGCCAGGGTTTCAAGCTACCACTCATGTTGTAATGATTGGAGGATACCTAGATTCTTATGGATCTTGTTGGAGATTATTATGGATGTGTTGCAGGAGACCTAGACTGTTAATCACCATACCTCTGCTATTCAAACAGGTCCAACCTTTCCTGTAATCTTCTAGCTCCTTACTCTGTGTTTTTTTCTACGTTTTACTGGTCTCGATGCTATCGGATTCTTGTCCACAGAAACGTTAACTACACTTAGGGCTTCCATAGAAATACTTGGTAATAATGCAGCCAGTCATTTACTGATCTCAAAAGCAGAACTGTAGCATAAAGTGCACAATAACACTGCCTATTTAGATTATGTGAGATAATAGTCTCATAAATTGTGACTGTGGTTAAAGTGATCAACACGGACTCTTTCTTAATAGGCCTATTACAAGGTCAGTAATGGAGGATTAGGAAAAAAAAAATAGTGTCTATAGCCTCTACTTGCTTAGAAGTCAGGTTTCCCATTTAGTACTAAACCAAAAAAAGAAAAATAAAAGCCATTCTGTACACATACACCAGTTTCTAAAGCATTAGCAAATACAATTTAAGAAATCTTTTCATTTCTGCCTATTTTCATTTTATTAAGTTAATATGACAAAAGTAAAGGCATTCAAAGCAAAAGTATTGATCCCAGAGGCTGTTTCTTTTCTCACAAACACCAAAGTAAATTAGGAACAACTCACCTGAAGACAACCAAAGAGAAACAACCACACTGAAATAAGAAGAGATTGTCTCCAGAACTGGAAGCACCATTTGGAAGGGGTGGTATATCCTGTGCTACCTCCCCTGGGTAGACACAGATACAACAGAATGAAGCTGCCCTCTCGGAGGAAAGGTGTGGAAACACATCTCTAAGAGTTGTGTCTCCCTTTGTTGCCTTAGCTCTTTCCTAAAGAGCTAACTGGCAATGGAAAGAGTTCCTCCCTGGGATGCCTGACTGCCTGTGGCTAGCTTAAACACAATGCCTAAAGTTTAGATGCTTGTTCCAGATGAGACGATTCACACTTCCTCGGTAAATCCCAGAGCTATTTACGCTGGTTAAAAGCGGGCAAGAACATTGCCAACAAGTTCAGCTGCATAGGGTGGGGCTGATTTTCTCAGCTGCTAACACAGGTGGGAGAGGAGGAGCAGTTCAGAGGACAATAGGCAGCAAATGAAAAATTCCCAAATTGTTGATTAAAAAAAAAAAATTATAGCAACTACAACTTATGATAAATAAATATTTAGGCTTTGTTAACTGATCAACAGATGCAGACAGGCACTAAGAGCAGCAAACCTGTAAAAGTTTAACACACAAAAGATTTGCTTTACACCAGCCCCGAGTTTGCACAGTGTGAAGATTACCATTAATTTTGTAACTCTGAAACTTGGACTAAGAATTCGTTCTTTCAAAGCAGTTTGTAAAACTCTGTAGCTCTGATTGATTTGCACTTGCTGTTCCTTCCCTTTCAGTCCATGTACAGGTAATAGACCCCACAGGGAGCATGCTGCTGATCAATCTCATCCTCAAGCCACATCAGTCTTGGATTTGTATCAACCCAATTTTACCTAAGCTAAATCACTGCTTCAACAAAAAAGCCAGAAGATAAATATTTGATGAGGAGTAAGGTGGTACATGAGACTTCCTCCGTGACCTGGGACAAGTCCAGAAAAAATGCCCAGTAGGACAGAATAACAGCTAGAAAAAAAAACTTGCTGGTAAACAAACAAACAAAAAATAACACCACAAAAATGTCTTTTGGTAGTAAAAGCGAATTATCATATTTGCCCAACTTCAAAGAAGGTAGACTGTCTCTAGAGACACATTTGCATTGAACACAGCCGTATTAAAATTGATGACAACTATTATTTAAGGAGAATCAGCCTCTGTGTTTCCTAAAGGGGAGAATGCCACATGATGACATGTGCATAAGAAAACAGAAGACTGCAGCTAACTCCAGGCATCAAAGTCAAGTGATCTGTGTAGGATCATAAACAGTCCAAAGAAGAAATTCCACTCTCCACAGATGATTATTCAGAGCATCTGTAATTTGGACTATGTCCAGGAAATATATAAGGGGACTCCAAAGCCCTGAATTAGGCCTTTAAATCAGAGCTCCAAAGTTAAGACTGTTGTTGAGTATTGTCAAGATATTCATAGGCCCAGTCTGTGTTCCTAGAGGGAAAGGTGTAACTTTCACGGAAAAACACAGGTGCTCTACTTTCATGATCTGGCTTATCCCTACTAGATCAGGAGATTATAAATTTCACATAGTGCATCAGGAGTTAAATGCCCACCTGCATGCTAAGAAGGAGTAATAAAGTCTTAATCTATTTTTTTTTTTTTTTGTTAATGAATAGGGATGAAACATTTTCACCAGCAGCAGTTAGCATCCAATTTAAGTACATCACTGAACTGTCTTGCTCTTTGCGGTTGAAAAAGAGATCCAACAGTGGTGATGAATGACTGCAGATGAGTAGGTACATTAAGCCTACACACACAGTGCATCTTGAGCTGCTGCTGCTGTTTGTATTTACTATAAACAGAAGAAAAAATCAAGAGAAGAGGGTCTGGGAGAAACAAAAAAATGGCGAAAGTGCAGTGTGAGAGAAAGTCTATTACACTGCAAACAGAATCAAAGAGAAATCCAGCACAACCTGAGAACAGAGCAGGAAGGGGGGACCTGAAGGCATCTCTTTTTCACAGTATGAGAAGCAAAGTTAATTACTGTGAGTTTCAATAGTAGAAAGAAAGAAAGAGTATTTCAAAGCCCGACAAGATACGTTGGACACTATCTGTGGGATATTACAGGATTCAAGTATTGACCAGAAAGAACATCAAGAGTGAGGATTCTGAATTGCAAAACAAAACAAACAAACAAACAAACAAACAAACAAACAAACAAACAAACAAACAAACAAACAAACACAAAAGAAAGAGAAAATATTAACACCTGATTAAATTAAGCAAGTGGAATAGATGCTGGGGAACAGCTGGAAAGCATGGAAAGTAAAGGGGGAAAGAAGAATAAAAGCTGTTAGCTAGCAAGATGAAAGACAGATCTATAGACAGACAGAGGGATAGACAGAAGTAAAAAAATAAAAACATCACAGAAACTGTATCTATGGCAACACTGAAATAGAAATTAGTAGACATTTTTCTGCATTTGAAGTCTGAAGGTTGGAAGAAAATCAAGCCACGTTGCCAGCTATTTTTCTGTGGTCTGCATTATAGAAAACATGTCAGGAGACAGAAAAGAAAATATCAGTCAGGTCAGAAGAAGGGAAATAGAACATCCTTCTTGCTTCCCTAATAAGCTTCACTTTCTAGTCCTTATTTTCTAAACCAGGGATGTGTACATTTTTTCGATAAAATTCTTTTCTTCTAAGAGATAATGGCTACATTTTGGGGATTCAATTTGATTTAAAAGAATGTAGGTTTTATATGAATTGTACCAATCATATTTTAAAAAAGTATTTAATTAATTTAAAGTATATAAATGACTGGTTTCCTTGATTGCCTTTTCTCTCAAAATGCACATCAGAAGCAAACATTTTTATTTGCACACTCTCAAATTTGGTCCCTATATATGTTTTCAAAACTTGTTGGGTAAATGTAATTACTGACATAATTTATAATATCTTATAAAATGCCACAATATTTTCCACTAGAATTTTGTTCTTCCGATGCATTGTGCAGCTCGTATTTTGGGCTGTCTCTAACCTGTTATCATTGGTACTTAAAAGGTAAAGCTTGATTTCCCATTGCTTTGTTCTTTGTTCAGTCATTTATACATGAGCAAGTGGGTGTGAAGTGCTGGCAGATGTGTCAGGCTGTGTTGCACTGCTTCTAACAACTACACAAGGAGAAAGGCACTGGATACTTAACCTCATCACTTCTGTTTTGACAATTAGGCACTAATATTCAGAACTCATTTATTAGGCTGTTTAACCAGATGTGGAAGCTGACTGTCAGGCATATATATTAATAGAAGGATGCTGTAATGGGATTTTTAATCTATCCATTGAAAAGAAAAAAAAAAAACGTGCAAATTGTTGGTGAACTGAGAATGAGGAAAAACATAATTCCAGATGAAAAAATAAACTTGTACCCTGAGCTTCAAAAGCTCTGAATTGTATCTTAAGCATCAGTATTATTTTGTTTCTGAAATAAATACATTTCATAAAATGTCTGTTCAAATTCTAAAATGAAGTAATTCTTCACTTGGATAACATTATTCAAAGGAACAATCTGACAGAAGCAACTCAAAACTTCCCTGCATTATGAAGTACATCTCATGCACATACTCCATGCATAAATTACATTCCTGGGTCCCTCAGAGGATCCCACACTGGATAAATCTGGTCTCCATTGTTCAAAGTGCTCTTCCCCAGTTCAGCTCACAGACATGCCTCCAATGCAATATTGCCTCAGATTGTGCTGACAGTGATGCTGATTTAAGAGCTCAGGACTCACAGCATTTCCAGTACATAATTTTTAAAGCTACAGATAGTACCCCTAAAAAGTGTCAAAAAATGTTGCACCTACACACAAAAAGTCTTAAGCCTGTATTCTGAGAAACTGTAACAACCACGCTAACACTCTAATTCCAAATATTAATGTTGCAGATTTCTCTGCCATTTTAACTGAAGAACCTCTTTATAAATTGTAAATTCTGCAATAGAGAAGTCTCTAGAAATTTGTAAGTATAAACTAAAAACCAGTGGAAACATAGAACATGGGAAATAAAACTGTGGATACAAGGACATTGAAGATAAAAGCCATAACACTTTGAAAGAAGGTAATGGAATAAGAAATCAAGATTTTAAAAACAATTAATAATCTGTATGAAATTCTGAGCATGTGGAGCATATGTCCATATAAGACACTGGAGATGGTTTCTTCTTATTCTAGAAATTAATGTGGCTCTTGAGAGTTTTGCTTTTTTTTTTCCCCCCAGAAAAAGAGGAACTAAGAAATTACTATGCTCATTGATATTGAGAAATTATTCAGTAGGAGAAATTATAATCCTATGATAATAGTCATGCCTGTACATAATGTCAGCCTGGGTGTTATATGAATCCTCAGTGCAGAGACTGAATAATATTTAAAGCAACTGCGAATATTTTAAAAGGTGCTGTTGAAGAGGAGTACCATGCATCCCTTCCTGGGAGAAATTGCCATGTGTCTAGGTCATGTCCTCATCCCTGACCACACCACTAGAAGCTCTTCAGCTGTGCTCAGCACTCATCAGCTGATGTGCACTGAAGAAGCTGAACTGGATGTTAATGACCCATCATTCATAAATCTGCAGAGCTGGCTTCAGTGCACAACATTCCAGGCTGGATTTAAAAGACACCTCTAAAACCCTGGAATGTATTTTATGTGGAGCCTACCCTGCACTTGCCACGTAACACAGTGAGATTGAGTCATCATTGTGATTATGATTGTAATGTGAGCAGTGTATTCAAGTGCTCTAGCTGAACACCAATCTTAAAAAAAAAAAAAACAAACAAAAAAAAACCCCAAAAAAACGAAAACAAAACCAAACTTTCAAACCAAGTACAGCACATCATTTTCCCATAACCGTGTAAGCAGCTGTTTCCAGAGTGCTGCATCCAGCACTAGGGCCCCCAAGCACAGGAAGGATTTGGACTTTGAAGCCCAGAGTAGCAAGTCCAGAGGAGGGCTGTGAAGATGACCGGAGGTCTGGAGCACCCCTCCTATGAAAGCAGGCTGAGAAAGTCAGGGTTGTTCAGCCTAGAGAAGAGAAGCTCTGGGGAGATCTTTTAGAATGTTCCAGTACCCAAAGGGGCCTACAAGAAAGCTAGGGGGACATTTTGATAAGGGCATTTAGTGCTAGGCCATTAGGTAATGGCCTTAAACTGAAAGAGGGTAGATTTATCAGATATTAGGAAGAAATTCTTTACTGTGAGGGTGGTGAGGCTCTGTCATAGGTTGTTGTGGATACCCCAACCCTGGAAGTGTTCAAAGCCAGGTTGGATGAGGCCCTGAGCAACCTGGTCTAGTGAAAGGTGTCCCTGCCCATGGCAGAGGATTTGGACCCAGATGATCTTTAAGATCACTTCTGATCTAAAAATACTGTGATTCCATGATATCATTCTATGATTTGTGCAATTCTTATTTCTATCACACAAAGGAGGATGCATAAACCACCACAGAGAAACTCCTTCTTACATTGTACCCTTGCACACATCTGTGTCACATGAAGATTATGCAATAATTACTGCAAAGATACACAGTAAAATGAGCGGCTTAAAGCTTCTGCTTCTGTTCTGAATAATTTATCAAATGCTTAGTTGTACTTTAGAGATCTCTTTTCATATGCTCAGATAACAGCACTAAGGGTCATGGTGTGACTTCCTCATGCTCACACCGATGAACCATTATTCATACAACTAACCCTACTGTGACAAAGCCGAAGTGCAGCTCTAAATACAGGGCAGTAAAATGAAATCAGAATTTCTGATGTTCTTCTAGGCACCTAGCATTCTATAACAAATATGAATGAACCAATTTATTTGGTTATTTTCGCACAAGGGAGCTCTTCCTCACTCACATCACTTAGGAAGCTTAAAAAGCTGCATTTTGACAGACTTTGACTCACATATATTGAACAATCTCCCTTTCAAAAGCAATGTTCTACAAGTAGGTTAGCTCAGAAGATGACTTCTATTTTCACAATAAATGTTTTGCTATGCAGAAGAGACAAACATCAGCACGTAGTCTCAGAGAGGAACTACTTTCTACTCATGTGCAGTACGTCCAAGTAGCAGGAAAAGAGATCAGCTTCAGCCTAGTTTATGTTCGGGTGGTGTTAACTTTGGAGTGTGGGGGATTTTGTTGCTTTTCTTAAATAAATCTACATCAGTTAGTGTGCAGAAAGAATCTGGAGATTAGAAAAAACTGGAAGCACTATTTCTCTGCTGCTTTTGTAAGGATAAACCCAGAATATTAATAGAAATATGCAACCTGACTGCAAAGCACCAACACTGGTAGCTGGACCCAGGACTGTGATGGTTCCTAAGGAGCTGTTACAGCCTAACTAGTCAGTGATCCCTAAATTAAGAAGGATTTGCATGACTAGTTTAACAGCTCTGAAAATGTGGTTATAGTCCACCAAATCACAGTTCCAGAGCACCAGAGCCTCAGAGACAGAACTGGCTCCTGTGGAGTACCTCCTGTTACTGGAGAATATAATTGCTATTATCAAATCAGTGTACAACATACTAATTAATCAGCGAACTATAAAGGTAAATATTATGTCTACCTGAATCCCTACGGCCTGTATATGTAAAATTAAATTCACTAGCACAACATGTGGCTGTATTGCCTTTTCAGAAGGAGGCAGATCATAGAATCATAGAATGGTTTGGGTTGGAAAGGACCTTAAAGATCATCTTATTCCAACCTCTCTGCCATGGGCAGGGACACCTTCCACTAGACCAGGTTGTTCAGAGCCCCATCCAACCTGGCCTTGAACACTTCCAGGGCTGGGACCACCCCAACTTCTCCAGGCAACCTGTGCCAGTGCCTCACCACCCTCACAGTGAAGACTTTCCTCCTAGTACCTAATCTAAACCTACTGACTTTCACTTTGAAGCCATTCCCCCTTGTCCTGTCACTACACGCCCCTGTAAAAAGTTTCTTTCCATCTCTCTTTTAGGTCCCCTTTACATACTGGAAGGCTGCAATTAGGTCACCCCAAAGCCTTTTTTTTACCAGATTCTCTCTGCCTTTCCTTGTAGGGGAACTGTTCCATCCCTCTAACCAACTTGGGGTCCCTCCTCTGGACTCATTCCAACAGATCAATGTTCTTCCTGTGCTGGGGACTTCAGAGCTGGATGCACCATGTGATTTTTCAAAAAAGAAAGACAGAAACTGCTTGTCAAGGCACTGAACCCTACACAGGCAATTTTAACACATGCTTTTAATGAAATCACTGCAAAAAGCAACTTCAGTGATTGGACTTCCATCTTCACTTTGGTAGATGGAAAAATTCAACTCTTCCAATCTACAGTCTGAACTTCTTCAGTTACAAAGGATTTTTGACATTAGAAAAATCTTGCTGTACTGGTTCTTGATATAGCAGCACAATGCCACCATATTAGTAATATTTACACTAATTTCAGTGGCAAAAGTGTTTGTTTCCCATGGAAATTAATTCATCAGTGTACACAGGACTGAAGCGAGGTTTAAACCTTTCTCTGTTCATTCAAAGCTTTCTAGAGAAATACCAATATGCTTTGCTTTTTTGTTCAGAAACAAAAAAAATATCTGGTTTTGTTAAACAATTGTTTTTTGTTAATTTCACCATAAATTTAATATGCAAGTGGCTACGCCAGATAAAATGCTCTATTTCTGGTTCACACATGTGATCATATTGAGGAGGGCGTGGCAGGTGGAAGACAGACACTTCCACTGCCACCTCCCTGTCTTTTCCCATGTGGATTTCAGAGAGGAGTCTGTTCAGAACCCAGTTAAATCAGACCAGCACCCTATTATTCACAGAGGCAATACACTGTCAGCCGTGTCACAACAGGAACAGGGAACAGAAAAGCTTCACTGCATTTAATACTGCCAAGTACAATCACCCCCAAAGACTGACAACAATTCCAGATAACTGACAATCAGTGTAATATTACTATTTCAACCATCTTAAAAATAGACCTTCAGCTTCAAAAATGTTCATCTTGATAGTTTTTTGAACAAGTTGTTGGAGAGGTCATTTGTTTTGGACTTTTCCACATGGTACTTTTCTCTCTTCTCAGTTGACAATGATCTGTGCAGTATAAAAATCTCCCTTTTTTTAACTTTGTCAATTTCAAATTGCTAGGACAAAATGTAATTCCTAAATCAGTTTAAGGAAATCAACTTGTTTAAGCTAACCTCTTTTCTTGGTCTTATAGACAACCTGTCATCATGCAACTTACTGCCAGGAGAGTGTATTTATATACATTATAATATATACTTTTATTAATGTTATTGGAATTAAATCCACATAGGGGAAAGGACTGAAATCCACTATTTTTCTTTTTTTTCTTTGAGTTAGCATAACTTTTTCTGATGTTTCAGTAATCTAGTACAGAAAGATATAGTTTTCCACATTGTACACTGCTAATTTTCCTACCTATACATGAACTGGTAGTAATAATACTGAAATTGGACTTTATAGAGGAAAGTGTCTATATGAAGTAAAACAAGCTAAAAGATGGAATCAGGATCAGGAGGAACAATTTTCACTCAAATGACCCTAAAAGTTTGTAATGTGGGTTTTGGATAAGCAGAGGGGGAAAAATAGCAATACAGAGGGAAGTCTGTCAGCTGTCTTCACACATGTGAAATAATTTATAAAATCTGTTCTAGACTCAACCCTCCTTCTTCCAAGATTCATAGATTTAATTTCTGTAAAGAAGAAATTAGTGAATATTTTGTCTATCATAACAACAGCCCCTGAAACAGTTTTTGTCCAATTAGTTCACTCCCAGACATACACATGGATTTTTTATCTCTCTTAAAGGCTCAACAATTCCCAAAGAGATTTTGGCCAGTTTTCATTTGAAGAGTCAAGCTTAGTTAGTTTTAAATGGGTTGAGACTAATGAAAAAATATGAGAAAGTGCAAAAAGGTCAAAGCAAACTGCAGGAGTATTTCTCCTGACAGCATTATCAGAAGTGTGACCATTTCAGGACACATTAAAGAGGGAACTGAGAGACAGGGAATGATTTGCCTAAAGGCTAATGAAAAACACAATACCTGCAACAGAGTATTGTCTTTCTCCTCTCAGGCTGGACTTACTCAGGAAAGAAACTATGACCATGGACCAACATATGTCAGGGGAAAATAAAGCAGACATCATCCAAAAACCTGACTTAAGAAATCTATGGAAAGCATGATGGTTGTGAGAAACCCTGACCTTTTCTTTGGAAATGGTCACTTGCTGTAAGAATTTCTAATGTAATTTCAGAATTTTGAAAATACCTTCTAAATCTCCTTGCAAGAGTTTATTTTGCTCTTTTTAATAAAACATTTTATTCCCCAGTATTTTCTTATTTCCTTGCCCAACACACATGTAATATGACAAATACAGCTAGGTCTGGCTAAATTAATGATTTAAGCAAAAGGGGAAAGAATTCGAAGCCCTAAACAAACAGAAACAATAAAAAATCAGAAAAGTAATAATATTTGGGATTTTGTTCCATTTACTTCCACAAATATCCATATTATATATATATATATATATGTATNGGCCTTCAGAGGTCTCATAGGGATCAAGATGACAAAGAACCAATGAAAAAAATAATGTTCCAGAACTATAGGATGAAAAGAATGAAAAATAAATTCTGGGAAAGTAACAGAGGACAACATGATCCTACTTGGAAGGACCCATTAAATTTTCCTGTAATATTTTTTTCGTATCTCCAGAAATGCATATTGCCCCGAAACAACTAAATCATCAATATGAGTTGTAGAATTTTATTCTTCTTTGGATAATTGAAGCAGACTAAAAACATTTTAGATTATGCATAATCTTGTGGTTTGCAGCACCATGGTAATTGCAAAATCAACACTGGGCCATATATAACTGAACCAGATAACCCTAAGAAGGCAGTTAGAAAAACTGAGGAAAGGACTGATTTCAGTTTCCATTTTTATTTTAAATTTTTATTCTTATGGCAGCTAACATGATTTCCTTTTGCTGGATGCTGTACCAAAAAAATAGAAAAAGAGACAACTCTTAGCTCAGTTTATATGACTGAGGGAAATGCACATTTGCCTTTTGCAAATACCCCTATTTGACCTATATTCACTAGGAGGGGATGCTGTGGGAATGAAGATAAAATTGAACTCAGGATTTGAAGCCCAACATTTTCAACTACACAAAAAATATTTTCATTCAAATTCAGCCTTTTTTTAAAGCTATGCTTAGAACCTTTAAGTGTACATAACTGCAGCTTCATTCTCCCTACAGCATTTGATGGTCTGTCCCATTGTTTTACCTACCTGTGTTTATCGTAAAGGAAGGGGCCAGAATATCTTCTTACATCTTTAAAAGATGCCTATGCTGCCTTCCTCCTGGCTTTTAAGTCTTAAAGTACAGACAGAGAAAGATCAATAGGATGTGATGACACCTTAACAAAAGCAGAATGTAAGCAAAGACAACTCCATGGCAGTGGTGACCTTGGAACTCATATGCTGATTTAAGTTAGTTATGGGTGTTTGCTGTTAAGGCAAATAGCAAACTCATTGCTTACAAAAACTTTTCACAGGCTCTAAGGGGATCTCCCAACTGGTAGAATGGCAAAACAATAAAAGATTCACTGTACTTTTTAATAAAATATTTGGTCTAAAACTCTACAGAGGAGAGTTGAAATGACAACAGTCACTATATTATATTCTTCCACCATGCTGCTGTCAGCAAAGGTGCTCTAAAGCCTGAAAAACATTTCCTCCTACAGAGATGCCCAGGTTTTACAGTATGTTTACAGTTACATTTTTGCCAGTAAAGGCAGAAACAAGATTAAAAATTACAGTTCACTTCAGAATTGTTTTTAGGTTTTCACATATGTACTCTGAAAGTATGGTTTACATTTTTGACATCAGCATAAAGAAACCCTGAGATAATGTTGCTCCACTATTTTTAAATTAGATCTAAATCAATAAAGACTTTCCTTTTTTACTTTTTCATCATGACACTGTGGAATACAGAATTGTAAAAATTGCCTGGATATTATCTAACCTTATCTTTCCCTGTAAGATTAAATTCAGCATGGCAGGCAAAAATGGAAGTTGCAGTTCTTTCACTTAATATTTATGTCTTAGTATGAAATTTTACAATATTGTGTTTATTAGATAACATGATACCTTCATGCTTTCAGTGTTTCTGCCACTTGGGTTTCATAAAAAGGATGATTCCAAAATAAGAAAAGAATCATATTTGAACAACTCCTAATCAAGCTTCTCAGTGAGGAACATGGATATAGCACACACCCAAGGTGTGACAGCAGGAACACGACTGATACATGACTAAAAGCAGCCAAAGGGGAAAATAGCCAAAGTTTCTCTAGCCTTTTCAGTTATCAATTACAACTGAAGTCTGCACTTATTTCCGTGCTGCAAGAAAAAGGTAATCTGTGAATCATTCCTTTTGCCTGGCATTTCAGGAGTGATCTGGTAGGGAAGTGAAGGGACATTAGAAATTATCATCTTGGAAAAAAAATCCTGCTGGTCTGTTGGGCAGAAGACTTACAGGAAGGTAATTCCAACATTTGGGGTTTTTTAAACCTTCCATTACGTCAATGACATTTTTTTCATCTTTAGGAAGGTGATTTGTTACCAGGACCTGACTCAGGCAGCCCTGGAAGGTGTGAGGTGGAGGATTCCCCTCGAAGTTCCCTGCTCAGCCAGACGGTGCATTCCAGGCCAGCTGGCCCTCCCTGCCCTCCAGCTTTTCCTGCAGTGACATCCAGACACTTCCCTCCTTGTCACCATAGGTCACCACAATTTACACCTGCAACAAAACCACGCTGTCCTACAAACACCAAGAGTGATGTGAAGTCCTCGCTCACTGTGTTCAATTTGTCTCCCAAAGGATTTGGGCTCCATAACTCCAGCAGTAATTTATGCAAGTCCAGAGAAGTTAGAGCACTGTCCCCTCCAATAAATTGATTTGTGTCCTGATGGTTAGAGGAAATAAAAATTTTGAGACTATGATACAACTGGAAACAGGAGAGCTATTTGAGAAGCTCTAGCTATAATTTCAGTCTCGTCCAGATAGTTTTGCTGACATCATATATTCTAAGCCAGACGTCCTTTAACAAATAAAGGACTTTTAAAATTGTTTTTTAAAGTTGACATTGAAAATGAAAATTGTATCCCAGAATCTATAGGGCATGCAGCATGGGTGAATCTTGTGGACATTGCTATGCATATTATTATGGTTGTATTCTCTTTTTTTCCCCTGATCTGCCTAAACATACAACAGCCGTGTCTCAATCCCAGGTTAACTACCAATTCAAGTTCCAAAATTTAACATTTACTGTTTGACACATGGGTCAGATTAGCACAAAGCCAACTTTGCCACTTAGGTTTGCACAAAGAGAAGAACTTACTCACTGCCGAAGTGTTGGGCAAGGAAATGAAGAGTTTTTTCATGATTAAGAGCACTTGGCAAGGACTCTGTTTTAATCTGCTACAGCTTGAATGTTCAGTTTTTGTTTCAATCTAGACTTTAGGGAAATAATTAAGTTTGTTTGTATTTCATATCTCTAGCTCTGCCTCTACAAAGAATCCAGTGTTAAGTCCAAATTCCAGTCAATATACCACACCATCAGAACCCGGCAGTGAGGTGTGCTGGGAATATTTTGAACAAATTGAAAATTCACATTAATTTCAAGAAAATTTTCAGACTTGAGGCTGTACAGTTCATAAGTTTGTGTCAATTCAATGAATAGTATCAGTTGGGAAAAAAAGACAATTATTTTACTGGGTTGAAAGAGTTGGGAAAGGTTAGGTGAAAAGGTCAAACTGAATATGAACAACTTTATGTTGATGTGCAAAAGATTTACACTGACACCAAACATATTTGGAGGGGTTTTTTTGCCTAATTTGTCATTCCAAGTATTTCTGTTCCATTTAATGTAAATCATGCCCCTTACTTCCTCATGTCCCTTCTGCCTGCTCTAGAACTCGTTCAGTTCTATCATGCTAGTGAGAATTTTCAGCTCAACATAAGGAACCCATAGGATCATCCGGGGAAAATACTCCGAGCAAATCTAAACTATTCAGAGGCTAAACGTAAGAATTAACTGAAAGATTAAAAAAAAATCAAAACAATGAATTCAGCCAAACACAGCAAAGATACTGCTGCCACATAAAAAACTGACATATTTATGTCAGAAAATAATGCATTTTTTTCCGTGTATATACATACATGCAAGAGAAGCAAATTATAGGTAGAGATATGCAGGTACACCAAGAATATTGATTTCCAATAGAATCAAGTCACTTGAAATGAGCAGACGGGAAGGAAATAAATCCCTGCTTTTCACAATCAGTTAATCCTTAGTAAATTCATTAATTTTTAAAAAGGAAAAGAATTACAGGCAGAATTATGAACCTCAAATGGCAGTGGTGTTTCCTGAACAAACCAGTTACTGTCAGTGCTCGCTATGGTAAGAGACCATTAGAAATTAATTTTTGAGTTAAAAACTAGAAGGCAGCTTTGCAAGACAATTGAACAAGGTAATTTCTAACAAGGACAGAATGTTTCCCATATTTGTTCCAATAAAATAACAGCTTTTCTCTTGGCTGTTTCAGATTTATAAAGAGCAGGATGAATTTTTCTGCATACATATAAAGTACTGGCATTTTGATGAGGTAATGGGAAATTTAAATTTACCCAATACACTGTCTGAATATTTCTTCCTCCACCTTTTTTTCTCAATTAAAAATTCATGTTGCACTTAATTGCTCAATTTGCCCAAAGTGTAATAAACAATTGAAGAAGCCACTGAGTACCACATAACAAATACATTACTTAGCATGATATGACAAGAAATTACTGGCCCAATTAGTGACACAGATCCTTTAGTGCAAGGTAAGAAAAAAAAAGGGATGCCTAATGAAAATAAGGTACTCTGCAAAGACAAAACACAATCTGTATGTATTGTACACTTTGAAGTCTAGGAGCGTCTCCTGGGAAAACTGAAAATAAGACACTAAGCAAGTTACTGATTAAAGCCATTTACTTCCGTGACATTTTGTGGCTGTGTATTGCCAGGGTGTATTAGGAAGATACAGCATTATCAGCTGTCCAGGGAGAGAGTTGTTTGAAAAACTTAGAAAAGATTGCACGGATTATAATGTAAACTACAGTTTTTCCCATAAAATATTGTTCCTAGTGTGAGTAATCTCTTGGTTTACATGCAGCATGATTGCTGTTCCTTATCCACTCTGCAGAATCAAAGGGAACTTTGAGGGACACTCTCCTGTGATGTGCTGAGTGTATCCAACATCCAGAAAAGTCCCTCGGAGTTAAAAGCATTTGACTTTTCCCAGAAGACACCCAGTACCTCACAGAGTCAGACTCAAAGGGAAAAAGTTAAAGATCCAGTAAAAAAAAGAAAAGAAGAAAAAAAAAAAGCAAGCTTACTTGAAAGGAAAGTGTGGCTGGAAGGTCCAAGAGCTATAAATCAGAGCAATTAAATTCAGTGGCAATGCTTCTCTCACTTAAAAGGAAATTGCAAGAACTACAGTGCCTTGAATGGCAGTTTTGCTGCTGTGGTGTAAAATTTGAAATGTGTTTCACAGTCAGCTTTTTAAAGATACTGCTATGTGCACTAAAATTCACAAAAAATGGAACTTCAGTTTTCCCCAGCATCTGAGTATTTATAAGGTCTTTCTTTATGGTTACCCTCCTCTGGCCTGAGAAAGAGGAATAGTAAATCATCTGCTTCAGATTATCTCTAGTCTTTTATTAAGCCACTTGAGGGATATTTCTATGGTTTAGAGTTCATCCACTAATAAGGACAAAGTAAATGAGGACAGTACCAAATATTATTACATCCTCAGACTGTCACCTTCACACTGTAGAAAAGCCCTTTAATGCAGGAAGCTGCCAGTGTGGAATTTCTTGGTAACTGGATTTAAGAAGAACTACTCTTCTGACGAGCAAAACCCAGCCCTATGTGCTACTCTGGATGGACCTCCATTTGTGACAGATCTGCAAGATACCTGCAGCAATGACAGACTGCACCCAAGGATGTTTCTGCAACAAGCCAAACACATAAACACAATTCAAAGTTTACTTCACAGGTTCTACCTTCACTCTGGTTCCTTTTTCAAACTTTCTCTGCAGAAACAGGTAAAAAGAGAAGAAAACAAGCCAAGCTTTGGGAAGTAATTTTTGTTGCAGTTAACTACCACTGCACTTTACTACTCTTGCCCAGATTACGAGCCTGTTAATTTTGAAACTTTTTAAAAGTACCAGTGTTTAGCAGACAAGTTGGAAAAAATAAGTCTGCTTGTGACACCTGCATTTATTTTACACCAGCATAATTTCACCAACCAGACAGGTATGACACCAGATTCACGTCAGAAGAAAATCTCTTTCTAGTTCTTGTTTGGTTTCCTGAAGGCCTGATTCTCTATAGCTGTGTTTAGTACTTAATTTTAAGGAATCCATCATGAATGCCCCTGTTACTTGCAGGTAATTAAATCCATATACCAATTTACTCTGACTACATTAGAAAAGGAAAACTACCCATCCAACCACCTAACTCAGCAGTAGCAGAAAAGCACAGTAACACCTTGAGTTGGAATGCAAAACTAAAAACACCTCTGTAAATTATCCTGTTAATGCAGATCATCCTTCTTGTAACTCAAGCAAAGAGCACACAAAGCAAATATGTAATGAGTGCACAGTGTAAACACATCACACATGCTTAATAACAATGAGATTTCACTGGCACAGAAAGCATTTGAAGCATGCTGAGAAAAATAAGGGTGCCCCACTAGCCAGGCTTTGCAAAGGAAACAAGAACCCAAGAAATTTTCCTTGGAAAAGTGGCCAGCTATGGCTTAAGGCATTCATCTTCCCCACAGATCATCCTTTTCTCCTGTCATTAATCAATAGGAGAAAAAAAAAAAAAGGGGGGGGGGGACAGGATGAGGAAATCTTCACATTACCACACCGTAGGAGTAGAAAACTGTAGGAAACTTAATTTCACATGGTTATACAGCTAAATAGAGAGATTTGGGAAGTCGGTGTGTGCTACACTGCATTTTTTAGGGAATACATTGTTCTGCATTTTAAAGTAGGTTAATTAGAACAAGATGAAAGAATAAATTCATGTCTGTTAGTCTCCATTCATTTTCTATATATACACCTACATGCTTCATGTATGTCTGCTCATTTCAAACTGATAAAGCAGATGTATAGTGGGCAGATTTTTCACTTTCTTGGTGGCTATGTCTGCCCAATACTTTGTGGCAAACTGGGGACCGCTTCAGATTTGTTAGAAACTTACTTTTTACATTCCTATAATATATACTTTGGTTTTATGGATATTGTATTTCTTGTTATGCTGCTAGAACACCTGTAATGTTATTCTAAAAAATGCCTTCAGACGTTTTCATGACATATCTGACTTTTTTATGCACAGAAGTGCTTTCCCCACTTTGGAAAGCAGGACCAATATTTTAACCTGAGGGACCTACATTTAAGCACATTCACCATCTCAGAGAACAAAGGCCCTAGAAGTTACTCCTAGGTTATTCAAGCCGTTATATGGTTTACACATGTCAGTTGAAACACAGAAATGATATGTTGTATATTAACTAGGAAACATAGCTCAGTTTTAGTGATAACTACTATGCCACTACTAATAATAGTCACTGCTACAGAAAAGTGAAAGAGTAGCTGTCATTCTCTCCTATTTTGTATGCAGTTCAGCTGCATCAAGATAGAAAATTGTCTGATTATATTTAATTACAAATCCACTATACAAATAAAGTAGCATATTCTAAATATTAACCCTATTAAGCAGTATGAGAAAAATAATAAACAAAACCACTAAAAAAAAGCCCAGAAGTGACAAAAATAATAAAATCATACCATTAAAAACCCCAAGCTACTGTACATTCAGGAAAACTAATTTATGTGGAGATGGCTTGCACATTTTTGAACAGCACCTGTTCAAAATGCAAAGGCACAAGAGTACTCTATATTTATCAAATGACTTCATGCAATATTACTGTATCATACTTTTAATTAGCAAACTGTGCAACAGATGTAATGATATACAGTAACTCCACACTCACATCCAGTTTTACGCATGATTTCAGGGTCTACCAAACAAACCACACAAAATTTCCAGGATTTTCGGGTTGTTTTTTTTTTACCTTAGTTAAAGAGAAATGAACTGTTCTGCCTCAGAGAAAAAGGCAACACGCCAAAACCACAAAGCCAGGGGCTTTTGGTGCTACTGATTAAAACAAAATTAATACAAAAATCACAACAATATACTGCCTTCCTACTTATGGCAAACTTCCATTTGCATCCTTTTATTCTTAGTAGGGTAGAAGGGGGACAATAGCAGAACTGAAGAGGATGCCACAGATCGTGAGTGATGCTATATGAAGAGTGTTGCTGAAATAAAACTATTTTAAAGCTGAAAGCTTCTTCTTCTTCCAAACTCTAAATGATTGCAGGCTGCTTTTACCCAAAATCTATTGCATTAAATTCTTCTAGGGAGGACTCAGCCACATCTTCCTCAGCCATGAGTGTGAATATCTATTCAAATATATCAGTCTGATAAGGTTTTCATTCAAGATAAAAGGGAGTTGGTTAGATCCAAGGCCATGGCGAAGACTGAAATGAAGAACATTTCAGATTTATGATGTGTCTATTTCTATAGGACACGCAGAAAATTTTGGAATGAATGAGACTCCTCAATAAGAGCTAATCTTAATACTGCAGTGGAATAAGAGGACCAGCAGATTTCTGTTGATTGAGATCCCTAATCCTCACCACTCAGAAAGAATATAGGTGCTCACAGTTTCCCAGGCATGTCCTTCATGCTCCTGCTCCTCTAGAAACCCTCCATGTCCTTCAACTGATTTCAGTAAAAATGACACATTGCCATTATAACACAGTCCTTGAAAGTCAATGCACATTCTTCCTGAAAGGAGGAAGAAATTGACCCCAGATTACCTATTTAAAATATTGTGGGGTGGTTAAAATAATGAAGGAATTTTCCCTTTTTTTTTAAGAGAACTTGACAACATTTTCTGTTGACTTAGGTAGCTTTTAGAGTAATCACTTCATAAAATCCTGCTTCCTGTTCCCCTGCCTCACTCCCCAACCACCTCATACAAACTCACACCATCTCATTAAAATATGGGTCTACATTAGAATTTGATAGCTAATTAACATTGCCTAACTAATAATATACTAATAATAATGATGAAGAGCCAAATCAGCTTACTTCCTTTGAAAAAGGCTATTTATACTTTTAGACAGAATTCTGAAAGGACATCATCAAGCCGCCTACAGAAGTGATTTAGACACTTGGCTATATGAATTCCTGCATTATACATAAGGTGTCTCTACAGGGTTTTTTACCAGCAGTTAAAAATTCCCACACCTTGTGGCATCCAGAAACCCTCCCCTGCACAGGGTGAGGCTACTGGGTCGTGCTGCTAGGCCATATGGCTTTTGATCCCTTCAGAAAGCGGGCACAGTCCACCTGGGTTTCCCATGTAGACACATCCTCTGACTCTTCAGATGACTTCAGCACTTTGGAAAACTCTATCCTGTGCCAGAACAGGTCAATGCAATGAACCAATAAAGCAGCAAATTAAATGGGGCATCTGAAGCATCCTTTTGAAACTGAGGGAATGAGCCTCAGCACCTCTTTGCTTCTAAGGTGGGCTCAGCTCTAATGGAAAGAGAGACTCCCTGCTGATCTTGTTGGGCAGCTGGAGGCACAGAGCTACAAGGGAGGTTTATGCATTCAAAAAAGATAAGAAAGGTAAAGGGGGTATTCCTAAATATAAGAACTGAAAACAAGAGGTGAAGTAAAGCAGAAACAAAGTGAAGCAAAGAGAGGGTGGAAAAAAGGTCAGGGCTGGTCAGTAACAAAAAAAAAATTGAATAGGTATGAGAAAAAAATAGGCATTGGAAAAGGAAATACAGAAGCTGGGAGATGAAAACAGAAAGGAAATTTAAAAAAAGCAAGCAGTCTAGTTTTAAGAGCTCCTCTATTGGGATTTCTGCAGACCATACAATAACTCCACAGAGTTGTCCTTTAGGACCTTGATCCAAAGATTATTACTTTGATTCTAATGGGCTTTGGATTAGGGAAGAGCCCCAGAGTATAAATTTATTTATATCTTCATATATAATTCAGCTCTGTCTACCAACTGCAACAGATACTGTGTACAGAATTTAAATAGTTCCTTTTTTTGAACCTGGACACTTGTATACAAAAAAGCTATTTGGCAACTTTAGGTTTATGGTTGGATTCCATGATTTTAAAGATCTTTTCCAGCCTAAATGATTCTATGAGTCTATGAAATTCTTACCCCATTTTATTCATCCCTGTGCACCATGGGATCAGAAAGGCATCTCTCTCAGCTTGCATTTTGATAAACTCACCCACTTTAAAAAACTCTGGTCAGGACTTACATCCAGCTGGTGAAACAGCCTCATGTTTCCCTAAGACACCCCAAATACTCGCCACAAATCAACCCGTTCTACAGCTGAATACATCCACACAAGTAATGAGTGAAACACAATAGCTGACAAAAATTACTGATAGTACGATCCTTAGCCAACATGCAGGGTATAAAAACGTTTTAATGTTCTATTTATAAGCTGTGCCTCTGTTCTTACAGAATACATTAAATAGGCTGGCATTTAAATTGAGTGCCTTGGGGGAGACGCATCTCCTGAAGCATTTAGTCACCTACATTAAGAAACAAGGCTTCTCCCCAGTTTAGCAACAGGTTTTATAAATGTGTGAAAATTCTTTATGGATGTATTTGTTAAAAACACAAGATCTTTTTCACACCTGTAAAAGGCATTTAATAATCCTTAGGGAGAGTTTTTCCAGTTTCAACAAGTAAGGCATTGTATTTGCTTTAAGTGGAATAGTAAGCGATTCCACTTGATCTTCTTGATTTTCTTAAAAAAAAAAAGAAAACAAAAAAAGATGCTCTTAATTAAGCCTACAGTTACTATGAATCAATGGGGTGGCATGAAAAAATACTACTTACTAATTAAAAAAAAGCCTAATTGGACGCAGAATGTGGGCAGACTGATGCAGCGTATATGCAACCAATCTCTAGGGAAAAACTGTCCAGGGTAAACACTTTAAAATTAAAGCTTTTCTGTTGACTGAATGTTTATTCCACATAAATAAGCTCTCCTTGTTGATAGCTTCAATTTTTCTTAAATGTAATGATTCTAATTTTTTTTTTGAGCACTGCAACTGTCAAAATATTATTACACAACTCAGAGAAAATAAATGTATACTCTTTGATTGTGACCAAGATTGATTTGACCCTGATGCTGCTACTTTTGGAAACCAATTTTCTTAATCACATAGTCCTCTTTATGAAACAGCTCATTTATAGATTCTTCTCCTTTTGTAAATGGAGACAAGGTCAGCTACTCTTTAGCACAATATATTCCACCATGTCCATGCCTAAGACAGGAGGACTGAAAGAAAATTCTCTCTAAGGAAAACACATTGTACACCCCATTTCAATAGTGCATTATACATCAGTGTTTCAATATATTAAATAATCTACATGATACAGTGGTCCATATTATGTATCATGTATTCATTCCCCTGCAGCAGTTTCAGATTGTGTTCCACAGAATAATGTAATGCCACTCTCGGTTCTTGTCCTGCATCACTTTATTTCAGCTCATATTACTTCATTCTACATATGGTTCTTTATTATGGCAGTGCTGCAATATGTGAATCACCATAACTGTGATATCCTGTCAATATCTGTCGAGTGATAGGTCCCTTTCCTTGTGTAAAATTACAAAATGAGCAAGACAAAACGTTACAGGGTTACCGAGTGCACCTTCAACACACATTTCCATAGCTGGGTTTTCACCTGGCTTATATTGCTCGCCTTCAGAGCACGCATTCATAAAGCAAACAAGAGGTAAACTGATGAATGTGAAGTAAATATTTTAAGAGGAACTGATGTCTGCAGGTATTCTTCAAAAGTAAGTACCAGAGCCCAGTGTTGCCGTATGTTAATAAGTAGGGAATAATCTGTGAATAACTACTGCATGAATAACCAGGACCTCATTAGAATTATGAGTCATGGAATATGAATTAAGTGAATGAATCTTTTGGTAGTAATATGCCTTGGGGTCTTGTATAAAAGACCACCTTTCCTCAGACAGGAATAATTTCTTGAGCCACAGCTGCTTCTGGAGCCACTGTGAGCAAACTGGTGCTGAAAAATACAATGCCTGGCAAGGACTGAAGAAAGGAGAAAAAGGGCAAAACGTGGTAAAATGGAATAGAATGGATAAAGAGCCATAGAATCATAGAATGATTTGGGCTGGAAGAGACCTTGAAGGTCATTTAGTTCCAAATTCCCTGACACGAGAATTTGGCATGGAATTAGGTTGCTCAGAGTCTCATTCAGCCTGATCTTGAACACTTTCAGGGATGAGGCATCCACAGGTTCTCTGGGCAGCCTGTTCCAGTGCTTCAGCACCCTCACAGTAAATCTAGCCTAAATGTACCTTTTTCAGTTTGAACCCGTTACTCCTGGTCCTATCACTACAGTTCCTGATGAAGAGTCCATCTCCAGCTTGCTTGCAGAACCCCTTCAGAAACTGGAAGGCTGCTATGGGGTCTCCATGCAATTAGACTTTTAGTCATCCACCTAGTTATGATAAACAGTTTTTGACCCAAAGTCTCCCACACTCAAGTGGGGGAATGTTTTATGACTTACCACAGTAACTTTTTTGTAGATTTGTAGATGGAATAAAAAAGGGAACCTAAGCATTTTTGTATTCCTTTCCCAATCTTTAATTCCCAACTCCTGCCTGGTGAAAACAGTTTCTAAAAATGCTTGAAAAAGAGAAGGCTAAATGTAGCCCCTTCTAAACCCAAACTCCTCTGCAAAAATAAACGGGATTTCAGCATAAAATAAAGCTTTGCAACTCTCAGTCTTCCAAGTCTACACATTCTGTTCTCAACAAGAGCAGAGATTAATTAATCTAGCTAGAGTCTTCCATTTTGGCAAACTTCTTTTGGAGAAAAAACTGTTATTAGCTTTAGATACTTTTAATTACAAGTTTAAGAGATGATCAAAGACAAAGGGCATTTCTCAGATCCTTCAGTTTTAACTAACTCTTTGATTAACACACATTTAAAGGAAAATGATTAATCACATTTAAAGGAAAATGATTAATCACAGTCAAGACACTGTCAATCTTAGGCTAATTCCCATTTCTACTAACACTTATACATGACAAAACCTACTGTACCAAGAAGCCAAAACTGGCTGGACTAGCAATTAAATAGCTGCATCAACTTTGCTAAAGTGGTTCATGCATTTCACATCCCAGTTCCTTCAAAAAATTACCTAATCAAGTTTGCAGACAAGAATTGTCTACTAAAAACACAAACCAGCACTCAACCAGAGTCATAGTTCCATGATAGGTCAACAGACAGTATTTATACAGGAAAACAATAAAATAACATACATAATTTACATTTATTTAGTTAGTATATTTTGAACCAATGAGACTGACTATTTCACAAATCTGCACATGTCCTTCTGTGCACATGCTTAATTCATGGGTTTAAGGGAGCTGGTTTTAGGATACATCTAGGGGAAAAAAAAAAGGTTATCTTCCTGTGTTTCGCAAAGCTGTTTTGTAAAGCTGTTTTGTAAAACTGCTCTCCAATGAACTGATGGAGATTTCCAAAACAAGTAGCAAATACTTTTACTAGAAGTTACCATGGAAGTTTTACTTCCTGACACAAGGAGCTTCTAAGACTGAAGTTTGCTTTCTGAAAGCTCTCCTCACTATTTAGGCATGACTAACACTAAGTGTCATTGTCATGACATTGAGATGAGACATGGAGGGGTACAAAAGAAATTCATAACATTAAAAATTCTATCATTTTATGTTCTGTGTAATGTCCCTATTTTTTCCCTTATTGCCATCATGACAAGTGCTAAAAGGTACTAAACTATTTCACTATAAAATACAAATTCAAATATTCTCATATTTTCCTAGCACACAATCATATACTCCTCTATTTTCTTTTACAGAATAGCTAGACTGGTTTTTACAATAATTGTCCATAGACCTGAGGATATTACCTCTATCACCTACCATTTAATCTAAAAAAGGAGGTTGAAAATATTGGTGGAGAAAAAGGGACAAAGAAAAGAGACCATTCCAGTTACTTTTGAAGTAAGAAAGGTAAAGGTTTGAAGGATGAAACCTGCAGTTTCAGCAGGTTTGGGACGTGGTATTTGGGACCAAAGGAGGCACCTGAGAGGAAAAAGCAAGAACTTCTCCTCTCTGAAGAGGTCAGGCTTCCTGATGGAGCTGAAATACCTGCTCTCCAGACAAAGCACAGGAGCAAAAACGGATCACATACAATTAATCCCCTTTGTCACTCTGTCATGCCAAATCTGCAACCCTGAGTATTAAAGAATCATTTAAACACAGGGATCTGGTCTCTTTCAAAAGTAATAAATCTCTTACTATAGGGAAATTTATTTTAAAACTTGTACATACTGTGCTCTGGTAGTGATACAGCTCCAGCTCTTGTTACATGAGTGCAGACTTCGATTGCAACCATCAGGTACCAATTCCAGTTAGACTTATATTCCAAAAATTAATTTCACCTAAAAAGTACCTAAAAAGCATTTATGATTTTTGATGTCACAGTTATAGCTTAAGACAAGATTGCTCCTGGCAGAGAAAAGATGAGATTGCAACCGCAGTGGAAAAAAACAATGCAGAGAAATTCAGAGAAAGCACAGGAGGAATGTCATGCTTTTTATAAGATCCTGGGGACAATTTCCACCTGTCTGGGTGAAGCTGAGGCAGCAGAGGATCTGCCATGTTCCCAACAGGTCAAGTGGACTGTGCTGCACAGAGCCCACCTCGTACACTCAGGGCAGCTTCTTACCCCTGCAGTTATCTCACCTCTGATTCATATGGCCTGAACCCTTCTCCAGGGACTGAAGGATGTAACAGCTTTTGATGAAACTATCAAAGATCTGAGGCTGACGCAGCAGCAGGGCACTTAGCAGTTTTTCAGGAAGCAGCCATGAGTGGATGGTGCAGTCTTAACCACATCTATTCATGTCCCTTTCAGGATTTACTGCACCTGGATCTAGGTCATATCACCTCACTGAATATCACCTACACCTTAGCATAAGCTCAGTAAGAAAGAATCCTCTCTAAAGCCTTAATATGTGCAGAAAACACCTGTGTTTATGAAAAACAATGGTTCTCACCAGAGTACGGCATTATCTGCTACCATCAGGAAATCCATCAAAAATTATTATCTAGTTTAGGACAAAGCAGCCTTTTATAGACCCTAAGTGTAACTGGAACACACATAACTTATTCCAATTAGCTGGAAGTCCTGACATAGCAGGTGGCAGCAGTGCATCCATTACTATAATGTGGAAAATATATGGTGCATGGCAACAGGCAGTTGTATTTGTCTTGATTATGGAACCCGGAAACAGCACTTTCTATCCTATCTGCTGTGGAAAAATCATTTTTTCTGACCCTCAAATGGAAACAAGCCTTTAACAACGTACACAGGTGACACTTTCATGTTTCTTCTGCTAAATGAATGTCAGGGCTACGAGTCTTCTATGGACACTTAAACACCCATTACAAGAGAATTTGATTGTGAACATGAAGTAGAAAAAAGTCGGAAAGAATTTTAGGTTATACAGGCACTTAGAAATCTCCCAAGCTAGAGGAGGGAGGATGAAAAGATCCTTCTTACCACAGTGCACAAGGCAACAGTAGCACATGCACTAATAGCACATGTGAAATTATAAACCTTTGTCTCCCTTCTGGAAACAGTAATTATTTGTCATTACTGCTCTGAACCCATGCTGCAATTACGGGTTTCCCTCTAGTCAATTCAGCCATAGGAGAGCTGGATCTAAACTCAGCCTGTCTTCTCAAACATGCCTGTGCATCAATGGAAATCATATAAACACAGCAGCTACTTCATCATTCCTGCCACAGATGCCTAAAATATGAGAGATCAAACATGACTAACCAGATTCATGTTTTACTATATTCTATTACCACAGGAAAAAAAAAAAAAAAAAAAAGCTTGTTGCAACTGGAAATGAGAGATTCCTGCACAGTCAAACAAGACATTAAAATCTCTGAAGAAATAATAGCCTGATGCTGTTGCTGACCCTTTGGCTTAGCCATGTTTTAAAGCAGTGGATGACACTGTAGCGAATGCTTGACCTAAGAGCAGTACATGTAAACCCCTTTTTAAATAATAATTACAGAATATTATTCCTTATCCATTCATTCATGAAATATTTTACTCAAGATTGTTACCAGCCCTACAGGAGGCAGAGAGGAATTTTTAATTTACCAATGGGGAGCCTTAGAACAATTGGCAATAAAACTAACTCCCGACTCCTACCCTGGTCAAATACTCCATGTGAATACAGTTGTGCAATTACTTTGGACACATCCATAAACACACACATGGGCATGACGACTGAAGACTAGTCTGCTTGAAAGGACCATAATTTTGAATCCAGCACAGGTTGCCAAAGACAACAGGTGAAGACAGCTGAATGTTTATAACACAACCAGGGAACTATCTTAACAAGGGACTGGTATCACTGGTGGTGAAACTAGGGTATAAAACCTGGTACGTCCACACGATCCCATGGACAGTCGGCCTCTTCTGCAGACTCTGCTCTCCTTCAAGTCTCCTAATTCATCATATTTACCACGCCAGAAAATGACTGATTTGGCCCTTATGTAGGGGCCTTTTTTTCAGAAAAGCGTATTTACGTAGGAGGCGAAGCATTACTTTCTTCTCCCAATAAAGAATTATTGGTAAAAGGAAAACAAAAATTATAAATGTTTTTCATTTAAAGTCATCTTCCCTGATAGGGACTGGATAAAAGACCAAAAATTCTAAGTATAATCATTTTATTTCACATGCATGAATTAGTATATGGGACAGCTAAATGCCAACTGGTATCATCATCATGCCTACCAAGTTAAAACACAGTGTTTTGTTATTCTTACTAACCATTTGTGGGGAAATTTTAATTCTGAAAGCAAAAGTGGCCTGTCAAAATTACTCTGTTATAAGAAATTTTAAAAGAAGAGACAGGAAATGTTCGTGCATATTGTTCATTTAAAGAAAAAAGGAAAGGCAATGCTGCAGATGATAAGAAAAATTATGCATAAGTAGAGGTCCATGCTAACTTTCAGCAAGGCTTTAGCCTGTTGTTTTCATTTATATTTAAGATACAAAGACATTTTAATTAAATTAGCATTTATATAGAGAGTTCTTAAATTAATGGAACATTTAAGAAATACCCAGCATATAAAATGACATCTTTTAAATTGCTAAAATACCTGGATAATATTTCAGCATGTGTAGCTTTCACTTCAGGGATAATTCATCTGGCTGTCTGGGCAACAATGTTTACCCTATACAATTTTTATCCACTAAAGACTCTATTGCTACATAAGATTCCCAGGAACATAAAACAAGCAGCAGTGAAGGCCCTTTGTCTGCTGTCTTAAATTAAACAGGATGTTTAATATCTTGTGAGGCATTAGCTAGCAGCTGGTGATGCTGGTCAGGCTGGAAGGAGAGCTCACTGACAGACCAGAAATGTTCTCCTGGTTCTGGAGTTTGTGGCAATGAAGAGGAAGTTTTATCCACTGGTCCAATCACACCTTTGTTTGGATAACTCTCACTGACAACATTTGAAGAGTCCTGCATCTTCAACTGATCTGCTGGCACAAATGCTTTAAAAAGCAATGTAGATACCAAACCAAACTGGCAACCTTCCTGGAAGGTGTGGTCATGAAACACTGCAAAATACAGCTTCCTGCTGTCTCTGTCAGGAGAGGCTCTGACCAAGGTGTTTCTGGCACTATTGCTAGAACACAGTCAGCAGCATCCCTCTGTGTCTCCTGGTGCAGGCACACCTCAGGGCCAGGCCTGATGAAAAGAGCTGAAAGCCACGGCTTGGCAGCACCTTGAGCTGCTGAGGACATGGCTCATTCAATCACTATGAACACAGGATGCAGAAACTTCATACAACGTTAAAGTTTACCCATATTTAATTTTTTATTTTCAGAACATCTGAGTAATGATGTCAGAGAGAGTTTATTGTGAATAGTATCACTGCACTAGTGAATCTGCCAGTCTGTGTATATTGAAATTAGACCTAAAACAAGTTTACTGGCCAAAATACAACAGTTTGAATCAGCAACACTGCGTGCCAGTGATGACACTACCTAAAGACCCAAATCTGAAATGCAAAGGACAAGCACGGAACTGGAGAGTCCTCTCAAATCTGTTACACTTCCTAGAAAACTACTAGTAAGATATGAACGTACTGAGAAATTGTAATTGTTTTTACCCCTACCACAATTTAATACACTTTATCAGATAATTAAAACTGCAAAGCTGCAAGGTAAATGTTCTACAGGCTCTTTGGCTGACTGACTGACTGCAAAAGAAAATATAGGGGCAGTGATTTAGAATTAAGATAGAATGGCTGAACATGGCAATATATCCTGACTTCTTTAAAAGGGTTATCTATAAATACTAGATATACACCAATACATTTTAACTACTATACCTTCATTGTGCATATTTAACTCCTTGACAATTATGCAATATAGTTCAGAACATTTGGATTGATGTCTCTGCTGAAATCAAAACCAAGAAACCTTTTATATATTGCTAAGTACTGTCCAAGAATATTTAATGGGCTCCGATGAAGATGTAATCAGGGTATATCTAAGGTAATGGAATAAGCTGTCCTCCAGCTCTGTTTATTAGGAAATACATCATTATTAAATCTTAATCCATTTCATAAGAAAATAAGCAAAGGAGGAATAACTGCAGCAAGACAAATAGCCTTATTAGAAGAAGATCTAAGAATACCTTTATTTCAAAATTGGATTAGAGGTATGACAGACTGTGCCACATAGCAAAAAAAGGTCTGTGCCATTTATCAAGGAATCTAAAATTTGATAAAATGCATGTGTGTGCAGAAGGATCGTTTCATAAACACGTTTAAGTGAATATGATACAATAAATTGAGCCTATGGACATGTGCTGAATAATTATTTATGATAGCAGTAAAATGTGATGGTGGCATTTATTATTTCAGGGTTTTCTCCATGACAGGTAATGGGTTTTTTTCCTTTCTAATTATGATTCAGTGCTACGTCTTTATTTTTAGTTTTTCTACTGCATATATGCACCGAACATATACTGTATGAAAAAATAACATTTTAAAAATGAGCCAACAAAATTAAAAACTTAATGCCACCTGCAAATCTAGAGTCTGAGAAAACACCTTTCTACATCAGAGAATACAAATTGATCTAGTACCTCCAAGAGCTACTAAAATTTCTCATTAACATTACGTTTCTATTAGATAAGAGTAATGTTCCCTGATTTCTCATCTCTTCCTGCTAGGAGTGAAGAAAGTTATAAAGATGCCAAAGACACAAAAGGACACTGATTCGAGTTTTATGCCCAATAAACCTTGCTCTGAGGACTAAACAGACTTCATCAATGCAGATATTTTGTAGTGAACAAGTTCCATCCAGAACATTTTGATGCATATTGTTAGTGTGCACTCATTCATTGGACTCAGTAAAATCTGGACTTTCAGGGACAATCTTCAGCCCCAGCCTCTTGCAAATCTTATTTGCAGCCCCTCCTCTCTACAGAGATCCCTCATGCCAGTGTAATATGAAAGAGGATTTCAGTACATGGGGAAGAGCTTATTAATTTTACACAGCTCTTGAGCTATTTTGAAACCTACCCTGGAGAGTACTGTCAGCAGTAAAGAGTGATTATTTCCTCAGCTTTCTTGTCTTTTTCTATTCAATCCATCTGCTTAGCACAATGGGCTCATAACCTCTGACTGAAATTTCTAGATGCCACCATAATACAAATATTAAAAACTGTAGTGTTCACTAACATAAGATATAAAAGACATGCTACATGACATATTATTAAAAAAAAAAAAAAACAAAAAAAAAACCTAAAACAAAACAAAAATAAAATTATGAAAGAAAGCTACTGCTGACCTTCCCTCTATGACTGTTGGCTCTTCATTTCTGGGGGTATTGCACATGGTAAATCAGACAGACTCACTGCAATCTAGAAAGCCTTGCCCCGGTCATTGTAACAAAAAATGGCCTGTGAAATCACTCTGATGAACTGCTAATTATGATAACAGTCCTACAGTAATGAAAGCAACTAATCCTTTTCAACGAAGCTGTCTTCATTGAATTAAATCCTCACCTCATTCACATTCACTCAGGGAACTGAGAGAAAATACTTTCCCTACTGATGCCAACATTCAAACATCCAGAGCAATTACATGGAGAGGGAACATTTAAATGGCAAACATTATCTGTAAAACAAAATGACACGAGGTGAAGACACCAGTTCAAATCTCGACTCAATGCATTATGACTGCCCTTCTCACTTAATAGACATCAGATACCATGAGCAACTGGAATTACAAGACAAGCAGAGGCAACTGCCCCTCATATGGACACACAAATGTAAGCAATGATGGGGAGTTTGGAAAGATTTGACTTATACCAAAAGACAGGCAAACCTCATCTGTGAAGGCATGAGAGCCTGAAGTTTGGTGTTCTGGCACTCACACAGATCAGTTTTTTAACCCTTTTCTGCAGCTAAAATAATTACAATAGCTCTATAAAAATCAAAACAGATAACTGTGGAGTTACTTCCCGGAGAAATTTCCACAGGGAGAAAATATGTGTTTTTCTTAAAAAAGTTATGCTGTCTGCTCAACTAATTTTCCTTTTTGTTGTCCCCTCTCTCCTGTCTTTGCATACCCCTTTTCTGTTCTGTTTTTTTTTTCCCACTTGTCAGTTCTGTGAATCCCACAGTGTGACCAACACAGAAAAGGAAGGAAGAGTGGTATTTGTTCAGTAACTAGCACACTGTTTTAATGCTCCTGGATCTTAGCATTGGCACAACACAATGGAATGAAACATAGACACAGAACTCGAGTCTTGCATTCCTTTCCCATTCCAGGCCGTTGTGTGACTTATGGATAGATGCTTTTCACATTTAGGTAGGCAAAGCTGTGTGTATTCCCGGGAAAAACCGGATGGCTGTTCATTAACAAGCACAAGCAAAGGCAGAGCAGAATAATCCTTAACCTGTGCTGTGCTGGTTCTGGTGTGACACGCATCGGTGAGGAGAGCACTGCCCAAGGAATTGCTCACAGAGGGATGACTGAAGCCTGGCATACGCTGAGCCAGCATGGAATCTGCTCTGAGCTGTGCCAATGGAGAGCAGAGTGTTACACACTCTGGCCATGCCCCAGATAGGGCTCTTACATCACGGGCAAGTGCACCAGAGACACAGAGGGAATTTTCAGGTGGCCAATCCGGCCACCGTGTGATTTCTTTGAATCATTCAAGAGGAGATGAATGCAAGGCTGATTCACTGTGTCTCAGCTCCTCTCTGTGAAACAGGAACAACCATTCCAGACAAGCCTGTGCCAAGATAGGCAGCAGTGCTGGAGAGACACCAGTGCATATGCAGGACAAGGGTTAATGCACATGCGTGACAGAAACAGAGGTTTTTTAGCAATGTTGAACTCATTTACACTAAGTCTCATTTACACTGTCTCATTTAGCAATAATGACTGCTCATTTTCTCCCTCTGATCTTCCTTTTCTTCCAAACTATACTTTTGCCAATTCACTGACCCCTACAGAAGACAAAAGTACCATCACACACTGTATGCACATGTAAATTTATTCCTAGATTACATATAATTATATCTTTTTTAGTTTTTCTTCCATTTCAAGTAATTACATTTGGAAAACGGAAATGAGGAAGAGAGTGATTACCAAATAGCCAGCTGAGCTCAAGTTAATGACTTGAAACAAACAAAAAATACTTGCAAAATCCTGACATATTTACTCACACCACAATTGCTATGACCAGCTTAGCATAAGTCTTTCTCACATCACCAGCAGTGACCTTGTACTGAAACACTGACATTCATCCCTATCCCAAATGCCAGCAAAACCAATACAGGATACACTAATTTCACTGAAACCACTTTTCCAAAGTCTGTAAGTTCCCTGGCATGCAAATTTTATCCTACAAGAACAAAGAACAGATAGGATCTCAGGAATCTTCAGGTGTGTGATTTATATCAGCATCAATAACTGCCTCTATTGATGTGTGGAAGATAGATCACATTTTTTCCCAGTTTAATTATTTACCTTTGCTGACCTCAGGCTCTTTGAAGCTAAGCTTCTGCACACTTATGTGGGAGCTGCATTTTCATTTAGATAATCATAGAACTGGTAAAACCACTGCCAGCTACTACTGAAATTTAAGTGTCTGGGTTAGGCATTTACGGGCCACTGTTCTTCTTAGCAGACCAATAACTCCTCTTAACTGCTTAACTGCAGTTTTGCAATGTTTTGCACAGTAAGAAAGTCAAACATCTCAAAAAAAGATGTTTGTTTTTGCTGTTGTTGCTGCAAAATAACGCTGCTACTATTCTTTCTTCACCAAGTTCTCCCTCTGAATGCCATACAGTGGATTTTACTACACTTATGTCAGACAACAGCTAAAGCTGTCAGATCGTGCTGAGTGGTGAAAAGAAGTTTCATGAGCTAATGTGAGAAGATTCTACAAAAGTTAGAAGCCATCATTACAAAAATTGTTCTGGCTTCAATCTTAGTGAATGACTGGGTTTCTGTTAGAAGTCAGCACAGGCAAAACGATCGCTTGGCCTGTGCACCCTCATACATAACACCTTCTAGCCAACAATTTCTAACAAAACCATATTGCAAGTTTCTTAGACTTAGGACTTGAAAGATAAGGTCTTCTAATTCATAAGGCATAACGGGAGCAGTCATACTCCCACAAATTCAGTAGAATTTCCAAGAAATAAAAAGTTGCTTGGAAAAACTTTCAAGCAATAAAATAACTGTAGTCTTTACCCTCACCTTCACTTGCCCATATAATGTTCTATTTAGCCTCACTTGAGATAACAGATTATTTAGGAAGAGGATATTTGCAGCATTTCTATTTTTTTCAGAATAATCGACAACAGTATTTGAGAACTGCTCTGAATGCCAAGGTTGGGGTGCATGCCCCAGGCAGATTTAAAATCCACATCAAGGCAAACTGCAAACACAAACCAGCCTGAGAAGAGGATGAGTAGAAAGATGGGGCTTGGATGAGTGCCAGAGAATGTTCTGACCAACTGGGACACCAGGATTTTAGGATGCATCCATTTAGACACAGCCAAAGGGGCTAATCTCACATCTGTTGTTTTGTCACAACTTCTAAACTCCTCTCTGTGGGCACTGACTATCCAAACCCAAAATAACGGCATGATTCAATTCATGCTCATATGTTTTCCATAAATATGGCAATTCATTATATTCGCTGAAAGCTCCCTCATAATTCTTGTCATGTGAAATAAAGTGAACACATCCACTAACTGCATCAAACATTTCAAAAATACACGTTTGCATTATTATTTGCAATATTTTGCAGTTTAGGCAGCGTTGTTTTAGGGAGGGGGACCAGGGGTAGATGTGTTGGGTGCTTGAGACACATCGTATCTGACAGAGGCAAAACCATTCAGGTCATGCAGTGGAAATTTTGGGCTTGACCTCAATAAAATCAAATCAGGCCTGGGTCAACGATTAGAAACAGTGCCTTTTGCAGCACTCAGTTCCTTCACATCTCTTCATCTCCACTGGTCAGTCAGGAGGAGTCACACCCGTGGCAATTTGTCCCCATCTCCTCTCCACCTACTTCCCAGAGCTCTAGATCTGCTGTCACTGAGAAACACAACCAATTCCAGTGATTCAGCAATGCAAACATGGATTAAGACTACATCTGATTCTTCTTCAAGGTAGAGAAACTTTCTGATATTTTTTGAAATTTCTCCAAGTCTAGTCATTCTCTGTTCTTCTTTATTTTACAAACGCTGAATTAAGTAAATTAGAGAAGCCCTAACTCAGTTGCAGATATGCAGGGATAAAAGAACACATTTAGAAAGCAGACAACTTGCTTTAGAAGCTTGTTGGCATTTCTTTGCATGTACAGCTGCAGTAAAAGAGAGCTAAAGAAAGAGTTAACGCTTCTAAAATTTTGGAGTAGATGTCCAAGGGCATCCCCTTCTAAGGCCCCCAAACACCAGAAGGATCTGAGCAAATCTTCTGTTGTTGAGCCTCTCTCCACGTTTGAGCAGGAAGCTCTTCAGGATATACCTAGCTATGGATTTTAAAGGAAGACTTGTCCTTGTGCCACTTACAGTTCAAATATGCGGAACAAAAGAAAAAAAAAAAGACTATGCACATTCCTCACCCCTCCAGGTAAACACTTGTCCAGCCTTCTGGGATTCAGGATCCCAGATACCATGTACTTATTGTATAGGCACACTTTCTTTGTCAACCAAGCCCAAGAAAAGAAGTTTTTTGACTCTTAGGCAACCTGCAATGCATAAGCCAGTCATACCCTTAATCCGGGCTGTTTTGGTGGATTTGACCAATTTAGTGCTTTCAGAAATTCAGAATTATTTTTCTACAGCGATTCAATAATTGTGGATTAGAGATGGTGACTTCTCCTAAGCATGGCCACCCTCCCTATCACCTTATCCCAGTCCTGTGGAGTGACACCCAGCAGCACTATTTCTTTGCTCCTCCTTTCACACTTTACTTCACCGGCTCATTTTTCCAGTCAGTTAAGGGGGAAGGGAGTAATTAATTTTGTTGTTCTGACCAGTTGTATCTGTGATTAATGAATATTGTCACTGAGTAGTTTTTTTAACATTTTCAACTCTTAGAGAAACTCTTTTCCAACTCACCACTGTGGACCATTTTCTCATTATCAGGGAACAACTGTGATATGTAAGAGCATGCACATGCTTGTGCACAAATGTATATAAAGTCATGAGAAAGAGGCACGGAAAGCCCATCCATGTAGCTATTCAGAAGGAAAATAGTGTCTAAATGATAGTGAGTACATGGCCTCTCTATGTTGCTTTTAATTGTATAGAACAGTGGTTTTATTTATAATAAACCTTCTTTCATCAAATTAGACTCTTCCATTCTCCTTATAATCACAGCTACATTCACGAGTCAGCTTATTATCACAGCGAGATCTATCAGCTCTGCCTACACTGTATTTACAAACTAGAAAGGAAGTTGTTAGCTTAGAAAAATGCATTACAGACACTGCGATAGACATGAGGACATCAAACTTAATCATAGAGAGATAAATTAACTGAGTCTGGGGAGAGACAAGGAAGAGGTCAGCAATGTCATCTTGATTACTCAGAAAGGTTAAGAACTACTGCAAACTTTGACCAAGAGAAGACAAAAGACAAACTTCAGTGAACTACACTACGTGATCCATTGAAATCACAATAATCAAGCCTATTTTCCTATGGTTAACCATGGTAAAGACCATCTGGGTGAGAAAGGGGAGAAAACATTAGGACTGCAGAATTGGTTGTGCTTAAATCACACTGGGCATAGTGGTTTTGTCTACAGAGTTCTCCCTTGGAGTAAAATTAAGAGACAGAAGGAAATTTCCCTTAAAGCCAAGTCAACTTTTCACTATCAGAAAAAAATCCATCTTTGAAAATTAGAAACAGCAGGAAGTACACTGCATTGAATGCTAAATTAATTTCTTCTGATAACTTATTTCAAACAGTATTTGATTAAAAGACAATAGAACATGCTTTAAATCTAAGAACCATGGTTACCACAGGCTGAGGCAAAAGTGGTGTTGCTGATAAGTGACAACAGTGTTGTTATTTATTTAGCTCTTGTAAAGGCACCCCAGTCAATCAATAGCTATGCATGTACCCAGGCAGTGGGACTTGTATAAAGATGCTTATCAGAAATCCATGGGCAACATTCCACTTTTGATTACAGTGCTGCAGACTGTCCCCAATCCTGCTGAAGACTGTGTGCCTCCTTGACAAGCCATATTGACAGAAATAATAATATAGAAACCCCAGTTCCTAATATGCATATCCAACTGCACAGCCAATTAACCACTATGCTGACTGAAATTGCTTTGTTATTCATTCCATTCCAACTGATGTTAATACTTTGGCAGCTGATGGGAATAATAACTGATGGAGCATATTGGAAATTTTGAAAGGGGATATAAAATTTATATAATTTAAAGACATTGAGAAAGCTGCTATGCTTTACAGTCCTAAAACACGAAAATGTCTCAGTTGTGTGTAAGAAGTACTCAGAGCAGGAGAACTGGTATGTATTTGAAAATCTCTGAATGAAAAGGAGGCATTTAAAAAGATTGTGATATACAAACAGGTTTGAAAAAACATTAAAAAAGGCAATTATAAGATGAAAATGAGACTTTTTCACCTCTACCTCTAACATCACACTGAGTAACAATGATTGAACATCTGGAAACATTTACATTTGATGTTTTAATTAAAATATAACTCTTTTCTGCAACATAAGCACATTGTAACTGAAAAATGCCATTTCATTTACCCTAATCCCTAAAACTGTTTGGTTTATTATCTTTATGTACCAAAACAGCAATTCCAGTATGTTTAAAAAAAAGGTAAAAGGTAAAAGGCCATAAAATTGTTTTTACCTACACTAATAAGTTGGAGGTTTCTTATAAAAATAAAATGTTTTCTATACATCATAGGGACATCTTTCAAAGTTGTTTTGGTCATATATTTCACATTGGTGGTATAAATTATTTCACTGCAGTGTTGTAATTCTGGTCCTGCTGTTCTTATTTGGTGAAAACTCCTGTGGAGTTCAACAGGCATCTTCCCTGAGCAAGGGCTCCCTGACCAGGCTGCTGCTTGGTACTCCAGTAACAGAGAGCTGGTGATTCTGCTGCAGAAGCCTCTCCACATGGACATCATGTGGGTGAATCCAGTGCACGTGAGCTCTGCTGACAATGGTGAAGCAGAGCCTGGAAGAAGCTAGCCTAGCTCAGGAGTGGGAGATCAATATGCATGTCCCTGCTGCCACATCATACTCTGGATGGAAAACACTGGAGGAGTGGATGTGCTGTGGTAGCACACCATCCTCAGCTGTCAGCTCCAAAACATGCCAACTTTTATTCCTCAAAACTCTCATTTTCCACAAACCCTTCTTCCTGCTCAGGAACTTTGCCGCTGAAGCTCAACCTCTTAAATCCCTCTACTGTTCCACCACAGAGGTCCCCAGCACCAACCCAAACTACCACTGTCTTAAGATCTGCTCCCAGAACCCCATTCTCTCTACTTCAGACTGCCTCTGCTCCTCATAAACCACTGGCCCACATGTTAGTCCTAAGCCTCATCAAGTCAAATCTCTTCTGGCACTGAGTTAACTCAGGACTTTAGGTGCACAAGCCCTACCACACACAGAACTCAGCTCTTTCTGTTCTGCCCATGAGCATGTGGGTCCTATTCCCTCCCCATTTTTGCCTTTTCTTTCCAAGCACATGCACATATCAACATGCAGATTTCATTATTCACCTCTTGGCTCCTATTCTCACAAATTAAAAAAAAAAAAAACAGAATCAGTTTGCATTTAGCCTCAACAAGATCTTGAGAGCACAGAAAGAAGAAACAATCAGAAGTGGACACACTGTACTTGTCATCTGCTAACTGAATTGTAGGGAATTGTGAGGCCTTAAAAGAGTAGACAGTAAAGAAGTGTTTGCAGGAAGGCAGGAGTGAATGTGGATGATGACAGCCATCCATATGGCTACAGTTTTAACATATTCAACATGCAATTTTCCCTTCACGTGTGATCCATCATGTCCCTGAATTCTTAAAGAAACAGCCTTTCTTCATTTAAAGTTACTGAGGAAGTTGCAATCTCTTTCCTTTTTTATGGGTTTTGCCATGGACCATCCCTGCTTTTGTAATCTAGAGTATGAACTATTCTATCTACTCAAAGAAAATCCCCCAAAACCAGACTTCATGGTAGATATAGCTATAACAAAAGCAACAGCCACCTTCCTAAATGGATCAAGTAGGTATGGACATAAATCATCAAATAAACCACATGCTACAGGAGACCACTGGTGAGGGCTGAGCAGTGTATGATTTATATTTGTGAACATTAGTCTCTCTCTTACTTCTCTTTACATTGCTGATGTCATGATCCACAGAATTATTTTCTTATTCCTTCCTGTGGTTAAACTTCCAAATCTTTCACCAGTCTTTCACCTGAGTTTAATGAGAGTCAGACAGCAAAATTGAAAAATCATTTGATCAAGCTCGAAAGATGTTTAATTTTGACTTTTACTGTATTAAAAGACTGTGTGCTGAACTACCTTTTGTCCAATATAGTGAGCTAATTGCTTGGTTGGAATTCTGTTTGTGAGGCACAATACTGTCCACTAAAACCACATGAGATCATACTACTAAGCAAAATCCCAGCAAAATTACCTGATGAGAATGTTAGCAGCAAGATTGTGGTTTGGTTTTTTAAAAGAAATGGAAGAAATCCAACCATGCTGGGCTTTTGGCTTTGCTTATACTACTAGCTAAAATTGGGTTGGCTCAAGGAAAACTGAAAGATTAAAAAAATTAAACCCAAGAGGATGGGGGTGTCAGGGCTAGCCAGTGCCAGGGGAAAAGGGGAAGGGTGTGGATGTCTGAGGACTGTGGTGACGTTTATTGAGTGCCTGAACAAAGTGATCATTTCTTCTTCCTTTCACACTTCTAATTCACAATATTAGAGAGCAATGCTTCCATTTGGGATCGACTAATTGACCTGCCCTAAAAGCTCCTTTCCACTTTTAGCAGGTATGATGCTACAGCAAGCTGACAAAGTAACAAAAAAAGCTGCTATGAGGTCACCATAAAACTGCAATTTTTTATGTTCAACTGTATGAGACTAGAACAAAATAACTGCAACACTGAATGGAGCTGACGCTGAAGGACACAAGCCTGAGAAGCAAATTCTCACCTGGCTAAGTCAGCAGGGGCTAGGGACACTGGAGAAGAGCAGGTAAGGAACAAGCATACACACACACACACCCTTCTCCCTCACCCAGTTCCCCCTGACTGATGCTTAGAGATGCAGTGTTGTGCTCCACAGGAACTGTGTCCAACACTGCTCAGCCTGAGACAGAAATGCTTCTGTCAGGCTTACAGAAGCAAATGGGAACACCTCTCTGAAGAATTAATAATGAAAGGAATTAAATGTTTTAAAATGCTGTCAGATAGCAGAATTTCTCACAAACACAGGAAAGCAAAGACACTTAGAGTTATCCAGTAAACATTCTGAAATGCTGCCTTATGACAGAGAACATCCCTCTTTTCATAAAATCAGCTACTTAACTTCTGGAGAGGCTCCTGGGCTTCCCTATGAAGTCCTTAAGCAGCAGCTCCACCTCTTCATATTTCATTTTCTTTTAAAAGACTTATTCCTTCTGAGAAAGCTGCCTTTCTACACATCACCCTTTGACTGGGTCCAAGGTAATGTTTTCAAAAATTTGTAAAAGATGTGATTTTAAAATGCTTTCTAAGGAATCGTAGCTGGTACCTCTACAAAGATGTTTCTTTTCCCCTCATCCTTTTACCTCAAATGGATAGCAAGCCCCTACATGATCTCCTCATATGGGCAGAAATTGAGACAATAATAAGCATACACATATATGTGCACACACATACATCTTTAAGTCTCCCCTTTAGCACATACATTACAGAGCATGCAGCATTCTCAATCTTACACTGCCTCAAGTGCACTACAGAGAAGAGTGGTGGCCTGAATTTCTCAATTGTTTTGTTTTTAATTAGACCAGTCATATAACTTTTTAAAAAATCACAAAATGTTTAAGAAGAGGCATTTCTGTGCACTTCATCTTTTCTAGCAGTTGTGTATCAAAGGATATTTAGCACACAGTGGGAATTTTCAGGTAAACAATGCTACCGTTTCCACCAATACCAGCATTGTTAATCACTGGAAAAAATCCAATAATTCCTAACTACCTCGTGCCTGCAACTAGGTCATCTTGCACAGAGAAGCAAAGGTTTAGTACAAGATCTGGTTTTTACTTCACAAAGCCTGTAAATGACATCGCATGGTCGTGCAAATGAAGCAAGGCAAGATGAGAAAATGAAGAAGAATGAAGCTGTATAATCTAATCAGAAACCAACAAGGGGGTTTCTTTATCTTCTCTTCCTCCCTCGGAGACAAAGGGAGGCTTTAAATCCTTAAAACATAGTCTGGTGTTTCGCTTTCTTTGACAGCTTTTGGTACTACCGAACATATGTATGCACACCTATTCTGCATGTATTGATGTGCAGGTTCTCGCAAGTCTGCGTGCAAAAAGAAAGAGAACTGAACGGGGCTCTCCAAAGGGCACTGAAGCAGCTTCCTGTCACTTCAGAAACTAACTACCGGAGCACTGTCGTTCTTAAGCAAAATGTATTTGCACCTGGAAAGAATTTCATCTCCGTCTTTTTGCTGCCCGCTACAGTGGGCATCGCTTCCCTCCCTCAGTGTCTCAGCGCTTACCGCTCCCCCGATCCCCAGCATAAAGAGCTGACCTTTGCTTTAGTTCATCGACTTTCGACCAAGGTAATGAACTGGAAGCAGCACGATCATCACCAGCGGTTTAAGCAGCGCACCGGCTCCCTCCCCGCCCCTCGCTCGGCGCCGGGGTCCCCGGGCGCCCTGCCCTGCCCTGCCTCCGCCGCGGGGGCGGCTTGCCCGGAGCGTGTGTCCCCGCACTGGGGCA
>VWZT01015218.1:907774-1080274 GCA_013397055.1 Pachycephala philippinensis
AGCCCGCGGCTGACCTCTGCGGGGCGGCGCGCCCCCGACCGCGCAGGGACCGAGCGGCACCCGAACCCACCGTGTCCGCCTCGCAAGGAAGCCGGTGACCTGTAGATAGCGATAGGCACTGAATGATGTTTGCTGCTGCCGTGGAAATGGTGAATGTGGTGAGCGCCCAAACTGGAGGCGCCCCACGCCACCCCAAGGAGGCCGCTGAGAGTGAGCGGGACTATCCAGAGCAGGGCCAAGCGGCCGCCGGCGCTGCTGCTGCCGCTGCTGGCGGGTCCCGGCTCCGGGCTGCCCCTAAGGAGCCCCCCCATCCTCCGGTGCGCGGCGAGCCGGCCCGCGGCGTTCTCGGGAGGAGCAGCAGCCACAGCAACGGAGGCAAACTTTGGGCAGAGGCGCTCGCACACTCGCACACGGCGCTGGCTGCAGCTCACGGCACCAGGCGAGCCATCTCTTCCCTTTGGGAAAGCCTATGAGGATCCTTTTCTCCAGGTCTTCTTCTACCCAAAACAATCCGAGACATAGTCAGAGAATCCAGGCAGTTCAGAGCCTTCGCAAAGAGATGGAAGTGGGGAAAAGCCCCGCGCCCAAACAATCGTTAGTTTCAGCTTTCCCGGGGCTGGTGCTCATTAACAATACTCCACAGTTGCAAGGGCTACGAGAATGCCAAGCATTCCCCCATCCTCAGTAATCCACAGTGTAGCCAATCATGCCACATTTCTGCTAAGGAAGAAAAAAGGGGATGCCACTCCATCAGCCAGCGCTGGGAAAGCAGAGAAAAATCAAACTGCTGCTCTTCCCTCCATTCATCTCCAAACTGGTGAGCCCTCACCGAGCGAGCTCTCTCCCGGCGCGCACACACACTCACACTCGCGAACACACACTCACACACTCGCACACGCCGCCAGACAATAATCAGGCTGCTCCGGCAATCTCAATGGTCTGGCTATTGACAGTAATACCCGAGGATGTTTTCAGGGAGAATAGTGCACCCTTATGAAAGAAGCTGGGAAAAAAAATAAAAATAAAAATAAGCATGCTTGCGAGGAGCAGGGCTATGCAAATCTGCAGTCTCCGAACAGCAAATCGCTGAGGCTTGGATGCAATGCAGAGGACGAGCCTATGTTAAAGAGGGAGGCTGAGTTCAGCTCCCACACAGTCGCGCTGCCTCTCCTCAGCCTTTCGGGAGCCGCGCACTGCCAGAACGCGGCTCGGGCGGTGTGGAGGGGACACACACACACTCACACACACACACACACTCACACGCCTCTCCTCCCCACCAGCGCCGCGGAGTCAGCAGCACGGCGGGAGCGCTTCCCCTCCTCCGATAGTTCAGAGGTACCAGCGTCTTGAAAACCCACTTTCATCTTAAAAGGAACGATTTCGGGGTCTTTTAATTGGCCTAAACTTCGCCCATCCGATGTTTCCCTCCGTCTATTCGGGCCCCGGCTGTGATTATCCGGTAATTACACACACGGCACCGAACAAAGAGTTACGGGGATTTTCTCCGGCACTACTCAACTACCGCACCTCGGCCGCCCACCGCAGCCGCGGCCGCAAACTGGGCTGAAAAAAAGCCTTTCTGGGCTGAGCCCCGCCGTTCCCCCGCAGCTGCAGGGCGGCGCCGGCAGCTCCCGCATCGCGACCCGGGTGCGGGGCCCCGCCGCGGCGCTCGCCCTACGCCTACCCCCAAAACAGGGGCGAGGGCTACCCTAAACCACTACCATCACCCCAGCACACACACACACAGCCGAGGGTGCCATGGGAGCCGATGTCACGTTTAAAAGCCAAGGGTCGGTATTCTAAGGGCCAAGCTGTCACCCCGCGGTGGGTCCTGCGCCCCCCGGAGCCGGGCGAGGAGGCGCAGCCCCTGCAGTACCGCACCTGGGCACAGCAGGGTGTGCGAGCCGCACACTCCCGGCCCTCCTCTTTCTCTCCCTCCCCTCCCTCCTTCCCTCCCTCCCCCGCTCCCAGCCTGCCGTAGATCTTGTGCCATGCCTTCAGCAGCATGAGATCATGGGTGCGGGGTGCGGATGCGTGAAAGCGAGAGGGCGAGCGGTGGGCGTGAGAATGGGGGTTTTTTTAATACATTTCGCGTTAATTTAAACGAAAACCGCTGCAATTTGCCGAGGCGCTAATTCCCGCGGGTGCGAAGGGAAGTCACAACCTTTGCTCGGCTGCGTAGGCTGAGGAACGAGAAAGGCGTTTTGCCCCGGCTCCACTCAGCCCAGGGCGGATCGCTCCCCCCGGAGAGAGGAACGCCCTTCACGGCGGGGTCGTACCGGGGGCTGCACACGGCGACGAAAAGGACCCCGAACCCCCGGAGCAGCGGCGAGCAAGCGACAGCTCCTGCGTTGCCCCGGGGGCGGTGCTGGTCACACCCCTGCCCACCTGGACGCGTCGCATCGCAGCCTCGCCTCGCACCCGAAGTTTTGCCAAGACGCCGAGGTAAATTATAACAAAGCCTTAAGGCAGTGAGGAAAGCACCAGTCCCAGAGCCCGAGCCCTTTCTGCGCTCCGTGGAAGGGCAGACACGCACCCCGAAGGAAGCCCGCACCCTGCGGGGCGGGAGCCACCCTGTAACACCCCCGGCTCGCCAGAGGGAAAGGCAGCTTAGGAGGAAGTCAGTGACTTTTCCAACCTGTCTCCAAAAGCCTCCGTGTGACAGAAGAAACACCAATTTTCCAAACTATCAACTTTCAACTGTCATGCACTGTCACCTCCTAAAAAAATAAAAGACCATAAATTGTCTAAGTTTCAGAGTTAGGGAAAGAAGGAAAAAAAAAAAGGAATGAAACCTTAAAGAAACGTCAGCTTGGATTCGACAGCTCTCATAAAATTAAACCTCCTGATGTATGTTTCCTGTTCATGCAAGTAATGTGTGTTAGAAATTTCATCCATAAATACCACTAGGTTTTCTATCAATCTGACTCAGGAAACAAAATATTTCAGTCTCTGGAACCAGTTTTTCATTAAACTGTTCACATGTTGCTGCCGTTTTAGAAACAGGCAGTAGTTAGCTTGACTGTTCTTAATGATTCTAGACATCCTACAGACGAGGAACTTAAAATTGTTGTCACTCCTCTGAAATAGGAAGCCGGTATTGCCAACCGTGTAACGATACAGTTGGCAACGCAGTTGTTCAGATAAAATTTCGTTTGGCAAGTCCTGTCTAGACTAACTTTGCTCGGCTGTGCTGTTTCAAGGCCGCCATTGAGAGCTCTATTGTTCTACCTTACAGTGGGAGTTTCCCTGCCGGCATCCAGGAAAGCATGGCTCCATCCCCATTGAGGGATTCCCCGTTAGGTGTAACCTTCCCTTCCAGCCCGAGCACAGTTTGCTCCGCTTTGGTTGAAGATACACTTTGGTGTGGATTCAGAAGGACTTTGTGTAAGCACTCTGCGTTGTTGGGTATCTTTGTAGTTTGAGTACCTTAATCTAAATTCTTGCTCCATCTGCCATCTACTGTGCCAGGGAGGCCTAAAGTGCTTAAAAAACAAGGGCAAATGAATAAAATGTTTAGGTACTTCCAAGGTACTTCATTTAATATTTTACTGAAGATAAAAGGGGTTTTTAAGCACTCTATTAAATATGTACTATTTATGCAGAGCACATACACAACTGCCACTAAAGTTTCTAGTTTCAATCTGTGCCTGGAGACTACTTGGAGAAGTTTTTTTTTTCCATCAGATAGACTATAATGGGTCATTTTTAGGTGCTACATTATGATATTAAATGCTACTTAGGGACTGTTAAATTAACGGATTATTTTGCTGCTGTGCATCCAAACCAAGAGTTGAGTACACAAAGGCCAAATCTTCACAAAACTATTTAGGCATCTAACTCTTACTTAAGTGCCCTATTAAAGTGTGAATGGGGTGACTGCCCTCTAAGTAGGCATCCCTTTCTGGATCTGGCAACGTGATCAGCACCTTGCGTGTAGCAGCTCTAATTTTAACAGCATTTGACCTTTTTCTGGCTCTGCACTCTGAACCACAAACAAGAAAGGACTATCCAAGTTTCATGGGGGAGAAAGGTGATCTAATGCAGTGCAAGGGTGAGAAATGGGAGAGAATTAATTTGCAGAAAATATTAAAAGATTGAAAATTTAAAGAATACCAGGAAGGTGAAGAAGGAAGTGTGTATGAAGGCAAGATGGAGACAGGAAAGCAAAAGAAGGACATTCCAGGAAGTAAAATCCTCTCTTGATCAATTTTTTTTTGTGTTTTCAGCAAGCTAATAAAACTTCTTTCCAATTTGAAGCAAATCCTGGTAGATATTATACTTTTTGCATGTTTTGATTCAAAGGAGGTTGTAGGTGATTGTTGGTCTCTTTTCTCAAGTAACAAGAGATAGGACAAGAAGAAATGGCCTCAAGTCATGCCAGGGAAAGTTTAGATTGGATATTTGGAAAAATTTCTACAAGTGTTGCCGAACATTGGAGCAGGCTGCCCAGGGAAATGGTGAATTAATCATTCCTGAAAGTATTTAAAAGACTTGTAGAGATTTAGATTAGATATTGGAAAGAAATTCTTTACTGTGAGGGTGCTGAGGCACTGGCCCAGAAAAGTTGTGGGTGCCCCATCCCTGGAAGTGTTCAAGGCCAGGGTGGATGGGACTCTGAGAAACCTGGTCTAGTGGGAAGCGTCCCTGCCCATGGCAGGAGGGGTGGAATAAGATCATCTTTGAGGTCCCTTCCAACCCAAACCATTCCAGGATTCTATGTGGCACTTAGGGACGTGATACAGTGGCAGACTTGACAGTGCTAGGTTAATGGTGATCTTAAGGGTCTCTTCCAACCTAAATGGTTCCATGATTCTGGGATTCTATTTAAAAAGTTTAATTGGGTGTTTTGGCACTTGGAGTTAGGCTTTTTGATGACAAGTAAGTTAAAAGCTTCTGCAAGCAGACACTATGAAAACCAAAGGTAAGCAGCATTTCTTCTTTCAAATGCTTGCCTTTTTTGCCCTGCTGACATAAGAGTATGGATTTTTGTTAGCTGAGGACTAACTGAAGTTGAAATAACCTGGTTTTAATCCCCAAGGACATAGAATTGTTCTCCCAACACAATCAACATGCTGGTATAAGTCTGTGAAGGTTCATTCAAAGAAGGAAGAAGTGGTACAAAAGAAGGCAACAAATAAGAGTTTGTGTAAACAAATAAAGGTTCCACTGCAGGCATAGCAATTAAAGCATGAAAATGAACTGTAGTGTTCAAGGTAGTTTTTAGTATCTCAAGAACTTAGCTCAGTGAAGTTAGTCCCATTTAACACTTACCCTGTGCGGGTCACATTGGTAGTACATGTGACTTTTAATCAAAGTATTTCACCAAATGAACTCTGTTAATACCAGTAGGCTCCTAAATTTTTGCGCAAGAAAATCCTTAATTGTAAGAACACATCTTTCCCTGGTTTCTTCTAGTGTCATTATGCTATAACACCAAATTTATACAAACAAAAAAAATACTCCCATGAATACAGTTTACATTACTTCCTCAAATAAAATCAGATACTTCTTGCTGGTATGACCATATCTCTCTGCACCAGTACAGATAGATCAGATAAGATGGACAACTTCAGCAACAGCAGCAAAACTGAAGTGCAGACCATGCCTTAGGCCAACAGAAGTTGTCAGTTAAATTCAGGGCTCCTTTTGGTCAAGTGCTGCCTTATGCAACCAGTCTCCTCTGACCACCTCTAGTTAATCCTGCATTTAGTGTAGCAACATCCATTCTTAAACTCCTGAAGCTCAAGTGCTGTTCAGCAAAATAAAAAGCAAAAAAAAAACAGCCCAAAACACCTCCACAAACCTGTATCTGTATCACAGGAATACTGTGTAATTAACTATGCACAGCTTTAACATGCTACCTATGTTTTACATTACACATTTTCCTCACTACTGTGCTTGGACTCTCCCTTAATTTGAAAACGCATGGACATTTTGTGATTACAATTAAACAGACCAGAATTTATGTTTATCCAGCCCACAGACAGAGGCTTAGAGAAGAAAACAGTTAAGCTAATGTTTCCTCTTTACCACTATAAATACTGATGAATTTAATGACATATATACACTGTATATCCCAGTACTTCTTTTACTGATGTCTGATAAAATTGGAGGTGGTAACTGTCCTCTTTTAAACAGCAGAGAATGTTCCTTTCAAAAGCCACTTAATTGCAAGATACTGAACCAAGGCCTGCCATCCATGTCTAGTTTGTGTCCTAACGCTACACAACCTACAGCAGAAACTGCTTACTGTAAGCCAATAAACTTTATCATATTAACTACTTGAAGACTTGGAAGGTAAAAAATATGATTCTAGGGGGATGGATGGAGTATTTGTGCAGGAATAAAATGCACAGAAATTCAAAATTTTGGTAATCATGTAAGAAAGGGGAGCTCACAAAGGAAATACTTAGGCTGCTTTCTCTGTAGTGCAGCTATTCTCTCACTATGCATAGCTCAAAATAAATCCTGGTACAGTTAATAAGTGTTTCTGTCCATCCAGATAGGCTTAAATCTTCATAATAAATGTTTCTTGACTCTGTGTGAATGAAGTAATCTTTTTCTCGCTATTCCTTGCTGTCAAAAGCAAGCTTATTTTCATTTTGTTTCATTTCATTGAAGCCATGCACATAAACCAGATCTTTTCAATTTAGAACCGAAGGGGCTTGTGGAGAACATTTTCCAGTTGGGAGTTTTGACTTTGAAGAAAAGGGCCCTCTTGGTCTGAAATAGCCCTGGCTGGTCCATAAGTCATCAGGGCACTTTGCCAAGCTTGTCCATTCTTACTTGAGTTATCCCTGGTTTGACCTGGCTTGAGGAGGATGGCTCAGAATCCACTGGGGGTTGCCTTTCGCTGGCTCCCGGTGCTGCGATGCCACTTAATGTCATATTTTCTTTTGTTTTGGTTTAACTTGGCACAAAGAGTTCTAACACTTTTTGTACATTCCCCTTTTGACTTCAACCTAAAGCCACAGGAATTAAGGCCAAGTCCACCTGCATGGACATAAAGAGATTTGTAGTCCTGTAGCAAACTGTCTGTAGCCATGTTGTCTCTGGGCTGCCATGAGTGGTTAATTCTATGGGCAACTAGGCTGCTGCTGCAGAACCTGCAAAAGTCTCTCTGATTTCTCCCAGTGCTGCTGCAGGGATTGGCACCACATTGCCACAGAAAAGAGAGATCCCTGGTACAGCTTGAATGCTACTGATTTGAACTCCTCAGCAAATACTCCAGCTAGGGACAAAAAACAAGCCACCACAAAAATAGGTTGTAAATTAGTCATCAAGAAGTTTGATGACAAATGCCAATAACAAAACCCAGTATTGTGCTCTTTTGTATCCAGTACAAGAATATGAAGCATATGCAAAGCCTATTTGTTGATAAAGGCCTCCAGAAATAGGAAAAGTGTGTGTATTACAGAGTTGTTTGCAGCCCTTGATATTGTTTACCACACACAATAACTGAGATATTAAATGCCATGTCAAGGAAAGCTCACAATAGACTCATAGGGCACCAGCGAGCCCTAAATGATATTTGTGGGCCACCTAAAGTCAGGAGTGCATTTTTAAGCAGGTTTTCCTGACAGGACTTCTAAGATATCACTCATTATGAGTCATGATCACACAACACCCTTCACTTTTCTGGCCTTGGCTGAGAAGAGGATGTACAGGTGAAGTTCCATCTCCTGCCTTCCTTGAACTTGTTAGTCCTGCTTCAGTCTTGGCAAAGAAAGGGATAAGGTACAGCCATCTACTCTTTGTCCAGTGCAATACATTGCTTTAGACTCCAGACAGCAGTAGTGTTGCAAGTCAGCTGTAGAAAGAACTAAATCTAAAAAGCAGAGTTGCAAGAAGACGACACGAACTTTTGGCAGTCATAACTTGAAAATGTCCAAATACTTATTTAGCTTTAAGCTTCTTTCTTTCTTTTTTTTTCTTTCCTCCAGAAAAAGTGTCACCATTGTGCAGAACACATTTGTAACGCCAAGCAAATTTCCTATAGCTGAGTTATGAACCTCTGAACATACAGGTCTAAAATGAAAATGCTGACATAATCTTAAATGTAGTGGCACAAATACTGCCACTACAATAATCCTTGTAATCTAATATATTAGCCCTAGGGGGATGGAGACTGAATTGCTGGTCTCAGACAGCCTTTCTGAGGCTCAATTCAAATTGCATAATTATTCTACATCCTTCAAGTTCTTTAAAATACATTTCAGATGCAGTATTGTACATTCCAAAATATTTGTTCTTTGGAGATTGATTTGACTTTTTTTTCCACTTTAAAGAGATATATGACCTCGGAGGCATGTGAAAAATCATTAATCAGGTTTAGACTGTGTAACACTCTTCTGTGTGTGAAAGACTAACTTTTTTCTAGATTCCCTCAGTTATGTTGCCAAGGTGATTCCCCCAGAGAGCCATGTGTTTATCTTGACAGGTGTTAGAGAGATCTGGGGAATCTCAGTGGAATTGTTACTGGTTGCTTTGAGGTACAGTAGAAAACATTAAGTCTGCAAACTAATGAATTTACCTTATTACATTCTAAATAAAATAAACCACAGAGTAAGTTGGATTAATCTACTAATGCCTTTCTAATGAAGCTTTTATTGGGCATATGGTGTGGTCTTGCTACTTTCCTCATATAGCTAGCACAAGCTAAAACTCAAAATAAAACCTACATGTACCTGTTCTGTGACATACCAGTCTCAAAAACTTGCCATCACAATTATATTCAGACTGCTATTTTACTGGCGTAACCTCTGATTATGGTTTGCAAGACTAAATGGATTAAAAAAAAAAACAAGAAAGCAATCAGATTAAAAAAGGAAACAGGAGACACCACTGATAGGAAAAGAGAAAATACAACTTCTACCGCTGTTCCTAGGGGAAAATTTAAAACCACTGCTGGTAACTTACAATTAGTCTAAAATCCATTCTGTGACCTGTCCTGACAATATCAGGGAATCATTAATTAAGTACTGTAATTTCCAAAGTTAAATAATCATTCCTTAGTTACAGTCCATTTGTGTTTTCCAGTTCAACACACTATATTTTTATAGTGCATATTAGAAGCAATAAAACAATAGGTGCTTTTAACAAAAAAGAATAGTCTTAAGCAAGGTGAAACAAAACACCATCATTTTCAGCCGGCTACGCCTTTTGCTTCTAATTGCCATTTTCTTTCTCTCTGTATATGCACAAGATCAGAACACGACAAAAAAACATTCCTTAGCAACATTCATCTTCTGGGAACATGCTGCTGAATTTAGGTATAAAACCATAACGGCATCTCAAAGAATAGCAATAGCTCATATACTTCAGCTTTGATATACTACTTCAAATCCTTAATCTTCTCTTTTCAGATTTCCACATAAAGTTTTACTCTGCTTCCATATTTGCAAATGCCCATTCGAGACAAAAAAAATCTTTTCATATCCTGGCTCTCCCCTCCCTGTATTTACTTCAACAACAAATTAGCAGCCAAATTTTTCTTTCTTTTTTTTTTCTCTTTCTTTTTTTTTTGTAGAGGATAAGAAAATAGATACAGTGAAAACAGAGTGAGAACACAGTTTTTCTTTCCTTCAGCACCAGCAGCCAGAAACAGTATGAAAGCAATGGATCATGAAGAAAAGCAATTTCCTACTTCAGGGATTAAGCAATACTCTCTTTTGTAATGTTAAATGAAAGTTTTAGTTCATTTTTTTTCCAAGTAATACTGATTTTTTTTTTCCCCCCCAATGTAAATAAATATGCACTGGAGAAGCTCCAATAGTCGCAAACACATCACTTTCTAGCCAATCAATAACACAGATAAAACCCTTTGTGTTGTACTTCTTTCAGCAGGCCTATTGATAGGGCAAGAAAAATTAAGCTACTACGGAAGCCAAAGCTAATTAACTTAACGAGAGAGAATATCTGATGATATATACATTCTGTTCTTTTCTTAAGGACAAATATAAGGGATTCTAATATAGAAAATAGACAGACTTTTGGGGAAGCATTCAAGAAGGGAAAACTATCTTCATTTTACTGGCACATTTCTCATCCAGTGACACTGTAATATGAATTACCTGTTGTGGTGATTGATGGCTAGCAGGTGAGGTACCACATCCTCCTTTAAAACATAATCCTATACTTCGGTAGTATGGAAAACATGGAACTTCTACACCTGCCTCTGCCACAGTTTTCCAAAATGCAGCCTTAGACAAATCGCTACAAAGCATTTGGGATTTGATGGCTAATTGGCAAGCTGGGTCAATGTTACCAGTCCCAAAGATAAAGGGTATTTGCAAGAGTAAGGCTTGGTAGAATTACACCCTTCACATCAATGCTGAAAGGTTCCAAAGGCTTTAATCTTCCAGCACTATTAAACAGGACATTGCAGGATTAAGTCTTCTCCACCTACAAGTTTGTGTCTATAAAGCTCTCACAAGAATATTCATTGGCTTCACTTTGAAGCCAATGCTCTGTTTAAAGCACTTTGAGATCGCTTCCTGATGAATGCCAATGTTTGTAATAATTATGGAAGCGTGGGCCTCCCTCAATTTTTGTACATAGATAGATGGGAACCCTGTAAATATTTGATCAACTTTGCTTAAGGGGACAATTTTTGTGGGAAAACATTTCCACCGTAAAGAAACTTTGTTGGCCAGGCTTGTTCTCCTTAGCATATATGCAAATAATGGCTGCAAATATCAAGAGATTGGAAACAGAAAATAATTTTATTCACACCTGTGTTTTAGTTTTTAATGAATCACATTAAAAAAAAAATTCCCAGCTAAAACAAAGTGCCTGCTATATAATTAAAATGAAGAGTCACAACCAGCTTATCTTTAAAAGCAGGTTGTAACAGGAAAGAAAATCCAGGACTTCTCAGCTGCAATTTTATGGCTCTATCAAAACTTGCCTAATTTTACCTATTTATTTCAGTGCATAATAAAAGATGTACTCAGAGAAAAAATGTGCAATGCATACATATTTTTAAAGGCTTAGAAAGCTAGCAGCTTTCTTTTAACACCCTTGGATCTAATTTTGTTTCTAACAAGTAAAATGAGAAGAATAGGTCTCTGAAAAGGATTATGGTCTGAAACCTGCTCTTTGAATCTTTGCACATGCTAAAGCTATCATAAATTTGAATAGAAAAGATGGGTGGTCTGCTGACCATCTTTGGTTACAGAGTTGAGCATTACTGCCCAGAAAAAGCTTATGGGTTTCATCAGGAAGGTTTCAGAAACCACTGTATTGAACCACCAGCCTATAATAGCTCTTCCACATTTCACAGGATGTCAGTTCCTGGAGCTGTTTTTCCTTTGATGCACACAAAGTACTGCCAGTAATTTCAATCAGAATTATGCCATGCACTGGAGGAAGACAATCACATAATATGAATTATCACATTTTTTCCATATCCCTGCCTCTTGCAGAACTGCTGTTTTGTTAGAGGAGTTGGTACAGTATATGTTACTGATCTGCGGCTGCTTTGTTTAAAAAAAGCTTAGTGCTGGTGTAGTCCTTCTCATCCAGATATATCAAAGCACTTTATAAGGCAGTAAAAGCAGTGGAACCAAGAAAAAACTTACAGTGAAACCCTTTTTTTTTTTTTCCATTTGATAACATGAAATGCTCTCAAATTATTTGTAGTGAAAAATAAAGGGAACATGATGAAAATTAAAGAATCACTTTGTAAAAAATTACTTCATTTTTAAAATGATGTTCCCTTTCATAATTTTTGTGGTCTTAGTCTAAAAAAGTTAAATGCCTTTTCTTTATTGCTATTTTTCAGTTGGGATTGAACAAATCTTTCAAATTCTTTCTTTTCAGAGAGACCTCTGAACCTAAGATTAGTTAATTCTTGTAACTCAAATCAGGGCACTTCGCTCAATAAAACTCCTACCCTTGATGCACTTGCATTGCATGGGACAACGAGCAACGATCCTTTGCCTAAAAGTGAACATCTATGCCAAAATTCCAATCACACAAAGGTTTTATGAATTGGAGCACATGCAAGAGCAATGTTTGTGTTGCTACTTTTGAGCTCCAAAACCCAGAAAGAGGGGGTTGAAGGACAGGTTGTTTCAGCAAACATCCCACTGACCTGAATGGAATTTACCCACATCAGAGGCCTGGGCTCTGCCTTATTGTCGAAACATTCCAGCAAAATCAATATGAGCTATAAATTATTAGAAGCCATTTTTAATTCTCACCTACTTTGCACTAATGATCAATTTATCATTGATGCAGAAAGAGATTTAAAGCGATGTTTATGCCATTAAAATAAATATCCATTAGCTATAGAGGATATCCCACAAGTGCATTTGCTTCTGGTGGAATTCTTCCAGAACACTGGATCTATATACAGTATAATATAATGATATTTAACTGGTAATGAGCTATTGAATTGCACAGGGGGAAATAGCTTACAACCTTAAAAACTTCTGAAGTAACTTCTCTAGTCAAGATGGGCTTCAATTATACAACTCAGTATATGAAAAAGGTTTTTGTCTATAAAATGCATCTCTCTTAGTTTGCATTTCTTTCATTTTTTTCATCAAAGGAGATTTATAATGTGCAAGCAATACAGTAAAGGCTTCATTCTACTAAAGAAGCTCAGAAATAAGCAGATTCACAAGATTAGTTTTCCAGAAGGAAAATTCTAATTATGCATTTGAAGAAGTTTGCTTATTCCTTTCCAGTACAGTTTGCAATGTAAATGTTGTAAATGTGACTAGCAGCAGGGAATTCCTGTGTCATTACTCAGTACAGACCCAGGTGGTAAACAACAGTTAAGTTTTTGTTAATTTATTTAGACTCTCTAATTTAATCTCTCTGTATGAAAAGGACAAACTACTGTACCACTGAGGTTTTTGGTCACAGTGATGAGATCAGCAGATTATTTCATCAGTCTTTAACCACAGACACATAAACCTCATTAGGAAATTTTCTGACCTGGGTGACTATAAGCACAAGGAGTGAGAAAACCCAGAGCATTAACACAAACCCAGCCATTAATCTGCAATGCATATTTCTCTCCTGACAAAAAAGATTATCAGGTTTCCTGCTGTTGGTGAAGGGGATGACTCAAGCACTCTGAAATCAGTAAATGTTGATCACTGATCTCTTGTGGCAAACAGGAACTTCTTTTTCCCCCTATATTTTCCAGCAGATTAATCTCCAATAATACTTTATCATATTTGTCTCATAGCTATGTGGCAGGGTGAAATGTTTGTTACTTCTTTTCCCTTCAGTTGTCTGGTTTTAGTGTGAGTCTCTGTGCTTGAACGTGGTTCAGGGTGACACCGTGAGTCGACATCTGCTCACAGCATATTGGAGTGCACAAACACAAGCGGAGCCTGCAAAAATGAGAAGCAATTCTCCCCTTCAGCTCAGCATTAATAAACCCTCAGCAGGAATACAGGTACAAATTTGGACATTACACCCTGGGAAGACACGAGCCTATTGGGAAAAATGTGAGGAGAGCAACATGACCAGAGTCTAGGGAACACGGGCTTCAATAAAGCTTGAAAGAATTAGGCTAGAAAGGAGACAACGGAGATTGAACATGATAATAGCTTTCAAATGCATGAAAGGCTGTTTCTAAAGAATAAGGAAATCACCTGTTCTCAATCACAGTGATGGACAGGACAGAAAGAAATGTGCTAAATTGCAGCAATTAAGATTCAGGACAGATATTGCAAAAACCTTCTCAACAGTGAGGATGGTGAGGTGCTATAAAAGATCACCTAGAAGATGGTGGAGTCTTCACTATTAGAATTATTTCAGAACAGCATAGCCTTCCTGGAACTACTCAAATATAATTTATTAGCTTTTCAGCACTGGGGCAATGTCCTGCACTCCCTTTCATCTTTAAATTCCTACAAATAGCACTCCTGCATGCAATCATTTTTGCTGGAAATTGTTAAACCAGAGAAATAAAAATATTCTCCTCTAGGACTCCCCTTGCCCATGTTGGTACAGAAATAAGTAGGAGGAAATTTCTTATCCACACCCTTTTTTGCCCCATGTGATGTTACTAGAGATGACAGGTCTATTTGCCTGTTTGATGCAGAAGACAGCAATGAGAATAACCAACCTTATCTAGGCCAATAATAAACAAATGAATAAGAAAGCAAATCTCACTGCGCCATAAATTCCTCTACTAGATCACAAAACAAGACCAAATGAATTCAAGAAAGAGGAAAATGCATGAAGCACAAAGATTTTAGATGAGGAGAAAAGAAGTTGCACCATCCACTTGGGTTTTGGAAGAATACTCTGTGAGAGATCTATATATATATATATATATATATACACATATATGTGTGTGCGTGTATTTCCCACTTTTTAATGCTGACAAAAATTGTCATGGTTAGACTTTATTTCCTAAAGTTGGACCATGTTATTAACCATTACATAACATCCATGAGATTCAAACATGGTTCTGCTCCTGGACTCAGTGGGCTCAATAGTATTCATTAAATAGTCTATTCTCATGGGATTCAACTTCCAGTCATGCTTTGAAACTTCCAGTTGAAGCAATTTTAATTCTTTACTGAATTACAATGTTTTAGTGAACTATATTCTCCACATCATTTTACATCTCTGAGTGGTTCAGAGAGTTGGATACTGTGGTGTCCTATTTGAAATTTCATGGAGCCAATTACATGTACTAAATGCAGAAGCACCCAGTGCTCGTCCAGATTTGGACAACTGTGCATGAATCTTTCAAAAATGAACTAAAAGATGGTTGAAAGAACTCACTTCAAAATGTCAATTGAAAGCTAGAGTAAAATTTGCTTGCAGTAGTTGTGAGGGAGAAACCTGCAGTGTCAACACAGCAGAGGGTTGGGGTTATGATCTATTGCTGCTGAGGATAGGAAGGAATAGAAATCCCCTGTCCCTTCCCAAAGTTATGTCTCTGTAAATTTCCATGTTACATCCTTGGCAAATCTCCTAGTATTTGTAATTTCTTCTTTTTCTCCCTGGTAATTTGCACTGCTGTGAAGAGTGAGAGAAGTCTCCAGAGCAAGTTCCTCTACTAAAAACTCCCTTCGGAGAAAGAACTTTGCCTTTTTGCTGGTATGTAAAGTATCTCAAGATTTGTCCCTCATTTATTAAATTCATTAGAGATCATCATGACTATTGAATTTCTTTTCAGCAGGATACTCTCTTGTCAGTAATTCCCCGTCCACTGTTCTTCAAAGAAACAGTTTTCTTTGATCCATATTGTAACTGAACCCTCACAACTGGAATATAAACCTGTTGAAGCTCACTCCTCCATTGCTGATGGCTGCATTTCCAGTCAAGACCATTCTCTCAGAATATACTTTTCAAGGATGTGAGTCTTTTCTCACACCTTTTGCATTACCTTCCTGCTTCATAGCACTTTTCTGTAATAATCTGAATACAGATTTTAAAACAATTAATCTATGCTTCTTTTCTAGATACTTCATAAGGACAATACATCTAGAAAATATAAAGTGTCTAAATAATGCAAGAATTGTGTTAAAAAAATGATAACGGTTGGATAAAAATAAACCTCCTTGTTACCTAACTAAATTCACAGCTGCAATGTCATACCCATCAAATTCAAGAATCAGCATCACTAGAGGAAAGTGAAAAACCTATCCAATAGGAGGCCATCAAAAGATCCAAGGAATATGGAGGGAGTATTGAAGAGAATGTGCAGAATACAGAACAAGAGAGTGAAAAGTAGCAGAGGACCCCAAAACAAAAATCCATAATATATTAGAAAATTGAAGCTAGGAACATTTTACTTATCAGACTCTTATTCTAACAATGGATCCAAGCAACTGCAGAATACACAACAGCAAAATCTGGTAATTCACAATTATTTCTTCCCCTATGTACTTATGAAATAGATGTTTAAATTTAGTGCTGCTTTTCTTGAAAAGGAAAGTAAAGCTTTTTCCATCATATTTCAGAAAAGCTTCACGACTGAAATGGAATATATTTCAAATGGAAAGATCAAAGTTACTGTGTTTCATCCCAGAACACACAAAGTTAAAGAAATTAGTTATTTTTTTCTAGAAGTGTTCTGATCCTGATTTCTTATACATAGGGAGCTTGAATTTTTGCCAAGTTGCATGAAAAACTATGCAGTTTCATTGATTCATAACTGTCCAATTATATATAATCTTTGCTTACTGCTCCTGAACAAGGACAATTTTCATGTCATTATTTTCCTTCTGGTTTTCAGTAAGCCAAGCATCACTTGTTTCAACAGAACATCATTACGGGTTGCTTTTCTCTCCAAATACATTTTCCAGTGGATCATGTTAAAAAAAAAAAAGAAAAAAGAAAAAAAAGAAAGATAACACAAAACCAAACTAAAAGCAAACAAACCCTTTAAAAACGACAACAACACCACTGCCACAGCAGTACAGCTGGGATGCAAGCTTCTCTGCCTTCCTGAGAATTCATCCAGCCTGCATGGGGAATATTGACTGCTGGGCAGATTACCATAGCTATAAAAGAGAGCATGGGGAAATGAAATGAGAAGGACAAAGAGTGTGAGCGGGGTGTGTGTGTACACTTGTTCGCCTGCATGCAGGAAAGAGAACAAAGAAAAAGTTCTATATTTGGGTTTATGTATCCTTTGCAACATTTCAGAGGTTAGCAACGGTCCCCAAGAAAGCTTCTGCTCATATCCTCATATCCTTTCCTGATTAAGGCAATAAATATTGAAGTAATCTCATATTCATGAGTAATTTACAAAATAAAAAAAGCAGACATTTTTAGAAAGACTTTAGCTAAACAATCATGGACTACTTAGGACGGGCCAGTTCCCCTTTACAAAATACATGCTTTGTTGAAGCTTTCTGAAATATCTATAATATACTTTAAGCATCCAGACCCACTATCACATAATTAACACTATGAAATTATGTTTTCAGCACAGTCCACTAGGTATGACACTTTTTTTACTTTTTTTTAATCTTTAGAATGGTTTACAAGTAACAATATTGCTAGCAGATTAAAACTGTTGATAAGACCTGTAATTGCATCCATATGTTTCTCCTCTCCACCCTCTCTTTTTAAGGTTTTGTAAGCTTTCAGGAATCTCTCACTTACTCATTTGCAGCAACATGAAGTAGCATAAGTATTATACAATTATAGTAGTATAAGCAATATACAATTATTGCATATACTGATGCAATTCCATAATCCTTCATGGAGAACGACATGTACACTCTGAAGGACACCTATAACTCTGAAAATGCAGATGGAATAGGCAAGAATCCTCTGGTCTCAGTTCAAACAACAGGAAAGCATTCTGCTTTTCACCTGGAAAGGAAAAACCAACCCAAGTTGCTTCACAAGTTTAGAAATCACAGCAAACCATTTGGGGACTGTAGCCTTAGATCTACATTTCAATATGTAGCCCCTCCACAAGTCTGGGGCTTACAAATTGTGCTAAGAAACTTTCTAATAAATGCATGTGGTATTTCAATATCATGGAACAATCTGATAAATGGCAGTAGACTACTAAGGAGTTGGAGTCCAATGATAAATGTGGTCACAATCACAGATTAACTAAACTGTTGTTTTTTGTTCTGCAAAGCTCCTGTTACTCAATTCATCAGTGTTATTCCACCAGCAAAGCAGTGCTCTCCTCTGCTGTCACATGAGATACAAAGGATTGTGAATAGGCTCGGAAGGATCACACAGGGAACAACATAATTCTCCAGTTCTGTTTTCCATCACCACCACAGGATAGCAGACTGTGCGTGCAAGAGACCCAATGGAGCCATGCCAGCCAGTAAAGAGGGAGGGACAAGAAACTCTGCAGCACTTCTCAGCTGGGTTTTGGTGGAAGAGGTATTGATGGACATTCCCATCTGATGCCTTTCAGTGCTTTGCACAACTTTTGGGTAGAGGAGATTCAGGCTAGAGTCACCATTTTAAGCCTAGTAGGTCTGATTTATCCTTTAAGAACATCTGTACTCAAAAATCATGTTCCTGATTAATTCCATTAGTCTATTTTCACCAAAGATCTCTTGTGAGGTTTCTGAAAAATTAGGAGCTTTCATTTGTCAAGTAAAATGGACTTATTTGCCATTCAGTCCTTCTGTCTTTCTTGTACTCACTCTCATTCTAATTCTCATACAGAGCCAGTGACACCAGTGCTGATGATAATGACACTGGCAAACAAGTATACAGAATTAAGCTAGAATGTGCTCCATGCTGGCTAGAATTAGCACCAGCATCTTGGTTATTCCTCCCCAAGGGAAGGAGGGAAAAAGATTTCCCTCCCTTCTCTTCAATTAGCTTTCTTTTTTCTACTGTAAGTAAATGCAGAACATATATGTATAATAAAAGCAAAAGTGAAAGTGAGGTTCACCTGCAATTCAATTAGTGATGCCAAAGGCTAAAATGATATAAACAATAACTCTCTTAAAAGGGCATATGTTATTTCTAATGGCATTTTTCAAAGCAGTCCTGTTAATTTTCGTGGTATTTGAATATATTCAAATAATTGCAAACCAGTCAAAAACATTGTGCGTTCTGAGGAAGTTTTGAATTAAGGAATCAGTGAGTTTGTATTGTAAAATATTTTACCAGATATCAACTATGAACAATAAATATCAAACAAACCAACAATAAATATCGAACCTTGGTGCTGAGGGACTTGCGTATAGACAAAGAGGAAGACTAAGCAGTTAATAATTTCTTATACCTGTGCTTGTTTTTAAAGGTAATACGAAGGTATTTCTCTTGGGTTCCATTCCCTCCAAGTCAGACACACAAACACACACAAATTATAACGAGCCACTTCAGGGAGCTGATACTGAATAACTGAAAAACCTGGCAGACAATAGATACAAAGGCAAGTGCTTCAAAAGCCAAAACAATGGGTCAAGTCTAATCTGCACCTATGTGAATTAGGGTTTCAAGATTGAGTGTGATTTGGTTTAGGGCAACAATGGAAGCCATATCACGGGTGTTGAAAGGAAGATATCCAGGAGAATACATTTATCTGCCTACAGTGCCAGATAACAGGAACAGAAGCAGCATGGTTTGACTCAGCCAGCGTCAGAGAGGTGAAATGCGAGGCATCCTTTTATCAGCCAACCAACCTGGAATAACCTTGGGAGGAATTACTTGGGAAAAGATGAGGGCTGCTGTAGCCATCTTCTTTTACACTTTCTCCACAGAGTGATGGAGGTGTTATTAAGTCCTGGTTTGTCTGTGTAAGTTCCCCCTAATCAGGCCAACTCTGAATATCCTGACTACCTGCTGGAAAGACTATCATGAAACATCTCTGATCAGGAGTACCCACCTTTGAAGCAGCATTTCCCTCTGCAGCCATATGGAACTTAGGCCTATTTTCTGTTGCTGCAAATAGAACTGAACAAATAATAGATTTGCTGGCTCTTTTCCAAAGCCAAAAGAAATAGTTGTTGTGGTTTCTCTAAACCCTTATTTCCTAGTCAAATGAAAATGCTCAGTATTTTATGATTTTAGATTTTGTTGGACTTTAAAGGTTTCAAAAACTCTGCTTTAGAAAGAAGTTTTTTAAAAGCTGTGATTTAAAAAAATGAATATTGCATTATTTTAGCTGGTGTGACTTAAACACATCTGCACAAATCAATGAATTGTTTCAGCTGGGAGGAACTCTAAGCCCTCTCTGACAGACTTTCCAGAGTTTGTAAGCACTAGGTGTATATTCTGGAGTTCACATGGCCAACTGGAGTTCTGCAGAGTAGGTTGGACCTCTGATAGTTCAGATTTATTTGTGAACATTTGTTCCTCTATTGTCTTTGATGATATAACCAACCACACTAATTTTGGATATAATTGTAGGTAAGCATGGTGTTTGACCATCTGTTGCAGTGTCTATAAAAAGATTTGTACTTGTACAATACATTTAAATTCCAATAAATAAAGTTGAAGAACTAAGAACATGCCTGAAAAGTAATTTTTTTATGAGTTCAAAACTTTGCTCATATAAACAGACCCACTACTTTGAAAGTGGTTTGTGTGTAACATGCTGCACTTTTTGTGATTGTTTCACAGTATGTGTGATATTCCAGTGTGCATGATACTGCTCTCCTCCTCTCCCCCTGCTTTATATGTTCACATCTACTTTTATGGCCTTTTCTCTTTTGGTTTAGATATATCCTGCTGATGTTGTCGAATACATCACAGTGTAAAACAATGGTGACCAAAATTTCAGAATAAAGAATTGCTTAACTCGGTTGTGTTGTAAAACTATGAAACAAATAAACCCCAGACCCATTTTTACTGCTTTTGATTTTACTTCTGTAAGTAAATCCAGAAAATTACTACGGGAGAGAAAATATCAGGATAAGGAGTTAATTGTATTGTATTATTCTTTCGCATGGAAAAATAGTACTAGTCAAAATATACTATGAATTAATCCTCCCACAATTAAGCACTAAAACACTACAGGAAGCAGATTTTTCAAGAATTATATCACTAAACCCTTAGAAAACATGCATATTTTTGTCATTGCATATAATTATTTCACATTTACCATGATGAAGTTTCCTTTCATTCATTAAGGATAAGAGAAGACAATTGTTTAAAAGTCTTTTCTTAAATAGTTTTAAAAGCTACATTAAACTTGCATGAAATATTATTTTACAATACTTGAATTGATGCCACTCACAGAGGGACTCATGCTGGTCACCACTGACTTATTTTTATGAGTTGCTTATATATCTATATATATATTAGCTAGTTGTTTGGTTTTGTTTGTTTGTGGGGTTTTTAATAGGGATTCCTTAATTGTAACATACAAAGCTGAAAGAACAAGTGCTTAAATAGCCTGGTATGTGACCTGGTACTGTCCCTTTCCTGTTTTTCATCAGAAACAGCTTTCAGTAGAAACTTGGAAGAAGACAATAACAGAAAGTTTGAAAAGCTTATGAAAGTAGCAAATAAGACAGCAGATACAAGTAAAGAAACACAGCAAAACCTGGGACATCCCAGAATACCTCAGAGAGCCTTCAGGACAGGGGAAAGCTAGAGAATTAGAAGTGATTAATGCAGAGTGCACTGAAGGGATCTAAAACTGTGTCTACTCAGATAGTTTAACCTGCTCTTGAATTCTAAAATATTCCTTGACATACCTTCAGTTTGCTCATGGAAGTATCTTGTGTAATTAAGGCCTGGGTTCCGGAGCCTGAGCTTTGGTTTCCTGGGGATATTGGGTAAATGCCTAAGACCAGAGGCTTAGTGCTCCCCACAGAGCTTTTTATAAATGACAGTGATTCAAGCTCCGAGCAGAAGTATCTACTAATCACAATGTATCAGCATGAAACTCCATTCCAGAAATCAAACTCACGTTAAAAAAAATCAAAACAAAACACAACCCCACCCCCCACCAACTACTAATTACCCATTCCCTTAGCAACTCTGATCCACCTGTTACTGATTTTTAAGACTAGATGCATTCCACACCACAACAATTCTCTTAATGCTTTATTTTGATGGTGTTTTCTCCTTATCTACCTCTGCAAACTTAAAAACATGAAGATTTTGTTTCCTCTTAAAAAAAAAAAAAAAATGGCCTTACTCCAGTTACTCTCAGTAACTTGCAAGCCATTTCCCGAAAATATAAATTTTAAATATGGCATATAAATTTTCAGAGGATTATTAGAGGAACTGGGAGCCACTCTCACAGTCCTCTCAATCCCGGTGACATTCTTTTCTCTGACAGGACACAGCAAGTGACAGTCAAGAATGCCTTATAAAAACAAAGCATGTAGCAAGGCTCAGGGACAATAGTGCTTTTTTATAGGTATAGTATAAATGTAAAATAATCATCGGACTCATTGCTTGCAGGTATTAGAAAGCTGATGGTGTGTAATTATAAAGAAGATATTCTACTCAGCAGCACCTAATTGTCTGGTCTTAATGCTGCCTGATGCATGTGGTACAACACTTCTGATCCAGGGAGCTGTCTGCTCTGCAGAAGCCTAAAAGTAAGACAAAATTGCAAGGACAAGTTGAAAATTTAGCAGGCTTATAAATAGAAATCAAGTTTGGGAGGTATATGGCATATGCATATAGAAAGCCAAGCCACTGAAAGGTGAGGTTTGGGAACTTCACACCTCGATGAATCTCTCAGTAATAGCAAAAAAAAAAACAAAAACCAAAAAACCAAACATTAGAAGAGAAATTATTTGGTATCTGAAAAACTAAGATTAGAAGATAATCTCAAAAGTTTTAACAAGGATGATTTTGTTTGCATGAAGTCATATTATTTTAAAAGCTCCAGAACAACTCATTCCAAAAAGCATCAAAAATGCATTTCAGAGCTAAGTTGTCACAATTACTGACACCATATTTTCTGTGTGGTTGCCAGTGCTTATTTAAGTTGCCTCTGATCTGAATGCTCCCAAGAAATAACCCTGGTTACCCTTGGAACTTTGAGAGTTTGGCAATGAGACCTTATAAAAATGGAAAAGGTAAGCCTGTTAAGTCAAAAAAACCCAAGAAAAATGTTTTCTTTTAGTGTTTGTCACTCAGTAGCAACTTAGAAACTGATGGTTAGTTCTATTATAAGTCACTGAATCTTGATTTTGACCATTAAGCTTCCAAAAGGATCTTTATAGGAATCCAGGAGACCCCGTAACTCAGAAAGAAGCAACAATAATTGGCAGTAATTTGGAAAATGGCACATTTTCTCTGCTGTTTCATTTATCTCATTGTACTAATCACTACCCTTCTGTGCAGCTGGGAGATAGACAGCCAAAGAAACTGCTTCATTTGGAAATAGATTTTTTATAATTAAAAAAAAAAATCACTGAGCAATTGACTTGCTCTTTTTACATGTAAACATCTCTGCAGATTAATTTCTGTTTCTACTTAATGAAGCAGGTTATTAAACTTGCTTATCAATTTTTTAAACACTTGTCATCTTTGATAATCTTAGAGGTGTTTCTCTTTCAAGCTGTAATCTGTATGTCATTGATAAACCAATTACAGATTTCAGAAGTCAAATGATCATGAAAAATGGATAATGAGTGGTAATAATTTAAAAATTCATAGGGTTTTTTTTGGTTTGTTTGTGGTTTGTTTTTTGTTTGTTTTTCTTTTTTTTTTTTTTTTTTTTTTTTTTTTTTTTTTGTTTTTTTTTTTTTTTTTAATGGAGCTAGAGATCAGGACAAACCTATATATATTTCAAAATAAAAATGCTAATCATACATGTCACCTTACAGCCATAATCTTTCTATATAGGTTTAGGTTAGATGCTAGAAAAAAATTCTTCACTGTGAGGATGGTGAGGCACTGGCACAGGGTGCCCAGCGAAGCTGTAGATGTCCCATCCCTGGGAGTGTTCAAGGCTGGGCTGGATGGGGTTCTGGGCAACCTGGTTTCGTGAAAAGTGGTCCTGCCCACAGGGCAGTTCCCACAGGTGAACAACATGATATTCAAGATCCCTTCCAACACAAACCATTCTATGCTTCTATGACAAAGGAACAGCCAGAGTGGCACTGAAGGCACCGAAGACTGTGAAAATAAAGCACAAACCAAATTAGCTCACCGAAGAAGTTTTTCATGGACAATGAGCCCAATAGAGATTTGTAATCAGCCTCAGTAGTATTTGCTGGCAGAAGGTCTGTCTCTATGCAGGTGAAAACCATCCATGCAAAAGGATCAAAAAGAGCTTGTGTTTAAAGCTGGATGAGGGAGAAAGAATAGTAACTGTGATTATTGGCAAGGGTTTCCTACAAAAAGCTAATCACTGAAAAGTGGCCGCGTTTAGGCAAGGTTGATCACAGCATTTAAGGAGAGTGCAGAAGAGATTCAGCCAGAGAAAAGACAGCATGTATCAAACAAGTAAGGATGGTATTAAGGACTAGAAGAGAAAACTCATTACCTTCTGACCTAGATGCTCATTCTTTGTTTAATTTCCCCATCTCTGCTTTAATTTTTTTTCCTTTCCTAGTGGTTTCCACATTCATCTATCTGACCAGCCATCTTCCAGATGAGTTATATATACTTGGGATATTTTTACTGTAAACTGGCCTGAATGCTTTGGAATTGGCATTATTTCAAATATATATCTATATCTCTATCTATCAGATGGGTTTGCACCAATTGATGTATAGGACCAACAGGCATGGATTTGGAGCTCGCTGGGCACACAATTCCTAGGAAAGGGATGCTGTTCCTCCTTTCATATGGGCTACGCTGCTTACCCTGGGTACCACTTACAGGAAAGTAAAACCTCTTGGTTTGCTAGTAGGAAACACTAGGTAGGAAGAACATTTTTTTTCTAGTAGAAGCATTTGGTAGAGAAAAAACTAAAGACAACTGACTTTGGTAAGTTTGGTCTGATGTAAAGTGACTGTGAACACTGGTCTTGATCAGGCTCCTACTATATTTTTATTTCAAAAAAGGATCCTTTTCTTACAAAAGGATCTATGCTACTGGTATAATTTTCAAACTCAATCCAAGGACTTCTCTGAACCCTTCCAAGATGCTTAAAGTATGAATAAATTTAAGGTAATGCTAATTCGGAATGTTTTCAATGCCAATGTAATGTTTTCTGCACTGAGGTAAACAACACTCTTGAACAAGGTCAAAAAAACATTTAAAAGTAATGGCTGCTTAAATCATTTAATGTGACATAACTTTCACACAGCTGAAGACCTTTTAAATCCCAAAATAATCACATTTTACTTAAGCATTGAGAGTAGATTTCAATCTAGCATGTTACATGAAAAACACATCTTCTCTGCCACAAAACAAAAAGGTGCTATTTACAGATAAATAGCTAATAGGAGGTTGTAGTTTCCTTGTGAAAATTGGTGAAGAATTGTCTTATAAAAGGCTTTCCACTAAGGTATCTTTGGCCAGAAGTCTCCACGTTAAAGACATCCTGATTTCTAATAATGAAGACACAATGTAAGGCTGCATTTGCAGAAAGACTACCCTGCATTTGATAAAACATATGGTAGCATATGGCAAACTGACATATGGTAAAGGATGACTGTGTACATGAAAGCTGCAGTTTTCACTCACATTATCTGTCCATGGTAGAAAAGAAAAAAAAAAGCCTCCTTCTCCCTTACATCTTAGATATTTCTATAAAATCTTCTTGCAGCAACTCTAACATTCTTTTTCTTTAATCTGTTGGGTTTTTTTCATAATTGTAAATAAAGATCAAAGTTTGCTTCTGTAAAAACTAAAAAAAAAAAAATCAGCTTGGCAGATTAAGCCATATGGGATTGAGCTAAGGGTATCCAACATCAGATATGGAACTTAGGCTTTACTGAAGCATATGACAGTGAGAATAGGTGGGAAAATATGAGGGGAGAGAAAACCATAAGCAGACATCCCTAAGCAAGCGCACTGAAACTGGCAGACTTAGTTGGATATAGCTGGAGATGAGAATTTGGCTCAAAGTATCTTTGATATTTATTTTAAAATAAAGAACATCTGTGAAAACTGAGAGAAGGAAAACATTTTCGACATTTTATATTTAAACATTTTGAGTAATAAAGTCCCACTCTAAGAACACAAGAAATGTCAAATGTGCCCTATAAATATACATATCTCAAAAGCAAGAACTGATGCAACTATAGCTATTATTTCCCTATTTTCTCTTCAATGTACATTATCTGTAAGACAGCAGAGAACTGAAATTTCCAATTTCCTCAAAAAGACGGTTGAAAAGTTTGAGCTGCATTTATTCTTAAAAGCTTCAGACTGCAATCTAATCTCAAAATTGCACCATATACAATTATTTTTGTATGGGATTAAGCGTCTTATTTCCTCATTATGTATGGTATTCATAACCAGCATTTTATCTCTTTACTGTGGACTACAAAGGAAAATAAACTGACTAAATTAACGACAATAATTGGCAACCAACCCACATGGACTGTGGTATGCAAAGGACTGCATACAACCAACACTCATACTTTCTATTTTCCTAGGCATAGCTGCAGTTAATATCCAGTCATCCACTGTTATTGTACACAGAGTGTTTCTAATATTCTTCAGATCCAGGGGTTTTTATTTTGCTGCATCTAAATGGGCCTCTTGCATTGAGGCTAAGGTTTACCTCATTACTTCCAACTGACATAAAACTGTTCATGAATCTTGCATTACTTGGAGTCTCCTTTTAAATGCAGCCTTTATCACTTATTTGGACAGCATGAGATATTTTAATTTCTGCCTACACTAACGCTCACTGGCCATTGTGCTTGGGATATTATTATCTCAGCACTGAGCAAGCATGACACTCTCCCTGTTTTCCACGGCGACTGCATATCCAGTAATGACAGTTAACTGCACACTGTGCACAGGTTTTAACACGAAGCCACTCAAGTATTCCATCTTTCAGTGGGAGCAGAAAATAATTATTGTACTCTCTCATCTTGTCAGTACACACATTTTATTTAGAGGATGGTTTTATTAATAAGAGAGGAAATGTTGTCCAGTGTCTGTTCACTCGACTGCAGCTGAAAGAGGAGTGATTAGGTGATAGACCTCTTTCAGATCCCTGTTATAGCTGATCTGCTCAGAGATCCTGAACCACATTTTTCCACATCCTAAAGAAGTGCCCTATATACCAATCTGTGAGGTGTTTTGTAGTGGAACTGCTGAAGCTGTTTCACTATATGCAAGTCATTCAATATTCATAAGAGAAGGGACAAAGGACTTGACTTTGGATGAATGAATGCCTTAATTACCAAACTATAGTAATTCCTCTTTTATTTCTCCTTGCCTCACCCAATGTGTATGGAATTACTTGGGCAATGTGGTGTAATTTCAGCAGGGAGTTTTACCAAGACTATCCAGTTCTGGCACATGGGGGACCATCATTAAGTCCTGCTTCAAACAATTCTGGGTCTAATGGATTCAATACTGTGAGGTATATCTGCTTTCCCACACAAAATTCTAACTCCCAGCTACCTTTCATCAGGTCATGCACATGAGAGAAGCAGAGAACACTCAGTTTGGGAATTTGGCCAGGGCATAAGCTGCACATCTTAAAAGCTCTGCAGTGAAGAAAGAGTTACACAGCAATCACTGTTTCAACAGACACAAGCTCGCTGCCAAAGCCAACAGATACTTTTCACATATGGCTGGGGGAAAGAATAACCTAAAGGAACAGATGGAAATCCTACCTGAAGAGCATATCAAAACACAGGCAAGCCAAGAGAGTCAAACACAGTCTTTTGTCCTGAACTTGTGAAGGCTCACAAAACTTAAGAGTACAGAAAGTAAGAATAATCTCCAAGTTCTGAGTCTGTGGATCCCTCTGCAAGATCCATGTGCATGGCTACATTTCCACTGAGGAATAATACCTTTAACCTAAAGACCAGATACTCTATGAACTATTAATTTATAGGCTCACAAGGAACTCCGTCACTGATTTCCCATATTAACAACACCATTAGTTAAACATTTGAAATCTAGAAATTCTAGCAGTCAAATTTTATTTGCTGCATACATGTTATGAAAGTACATTCAAAAGTCTTCTTTATTTTATCCAGGAATCCTAGAAACCTTCAAAATCTATAGAGGCTTATGAGTGTCTTGTGGGAGTCACATCTGTCCAAGGCAAGGAGCATGATGGATGCTCAGAGGTTTGAGGTGGGAACTGCTTTCTAAGCAAAAACCACAGGACAGAAACAGCACCCTTTTCTTCTGGTACAATTTAGAAAATTAATATACAAGATTTGCTGTAGTTAAGACTTCTTTAACTCCTTTCATCTGTTCTCTTTCATGGCAATGGAATTAGGTCTACACAATAGAATAAAGAAATGAAGTTATCCCAGGAGGAAGCTACTGAATGACAGTAGTTAATTGAGCTAAACTCTTTTTTCCACTCACTTTTCCAATTTCCCAGCTGTTAAGCCTTTTTTTTTTTTAAGGAAAAATTACTTTTCACCCTATGGGTTTTACTTTTATGATGATTAAAAAAAAAAAGTTAGATGCATACAAGTTTCTACTTTGTTTGAATGTAGAAGTTTTGTACGGAAAGCAGTAAAGCATAAAAACACAAGACATCAAACCTGGACCTTGGCCTTACCAGCACCATGCCCACTATTGCACACAACATCACTTTATGGTCATTTATGGATGCTTATCCACAGTCAGGCCTTAGGCTGGACCTTGTCTTGAACTTTGCAAATTTCTTTCCTCATGTTTTCAACCAATTTCTCGAAGTCTTTCAAGATGGACAACACATCATTAAACAACGGAGGATCTCCAGCAGCAAGACTAAGATGCTAAAGCCACAGGGAAGGTATCAGAGAGCAGCAGTCTCCACAGGAGCTACAGCATCAGAAAGCCTCAAAGTCGTGTCAGATTTTAGCTCTTCAGAAAAAGCTTGCGTAGTTTGCCTTTTCTTCCTCCCCCACTATTTAGAAAATAAAATACCAAAGGGAAAAGCAGACATATGGAACAGTCCCTCATATTCTGTGAAGCTTTAGTTATCTACTGTGCCCTGCTTTTACTATAATTTAATATAATAATGGTGAAAAGAAGTCAATAATCTTCCATGAGACAAGAAACTATTGGTGCTTTGTAGTCTATTCACTATGGCATTTACATTACTGTTATATCCAACTTCTATATTGGTACCAAATAATAAATAAATATTTATACATTTGCATACATATATAATTCAGTGTATCTAACGTTTTGTCTTTTATACTGTAGAAATTAAATGCTATAATGAGGAGTGTTTTTTTCCAAATCTCAGGGAAAAAAAAATCACCCAACACTAATCTTTGTAGAGAAGTTTTAAATCCTCCTGCAAAATATTAAACCAAAACAGTGGTATGAAAAGCTGGAAATCTGGTGGCCTTCAATATCCCTTTTTGACTAATTAAAGCTTTAAATGTAGTCAGAGTCAGCAACATGCTACTGCTAGAAAGGTGGGGGCATTAGATGATAAAAATATACTCTCTATTATCCAGAACTAAGGAAGGAAAGTTCTAGCAGTAGAGCATAAGTTTAACATTTTTGTATTTCTGTGAAAATTTAAATTAATATTATTGGAATCACAGATATAATAGAAGAGAGTCAGACAGGTGTTCAGAGTTGCAAAGTTCATCGAAACATTCTGATAAATCTTACAGATGCTGAAATTAAATACTCCTATTAATCAAGAGGGAACAGTGCAGCAAGATTTAGACCCAGTTTCCAGTCTCTCTCATGTTCTCATTAGTGACTTCTATTTAAGACCTACTGTGTTAAATTCACCCTTACTACTGTGGGAAAAACTGGGCATTAATTTACACTCAGACAAAAGTCCCACTGAAATGAAATATTCCAGGTATTCCAGGTTTGTGCCAGGCAGCTAGCCTGCTGTTTTCCTCCTATAACCCATGGAACACCACTACCAATCTCCACAAACCTACCCTTGCTGATAAAGTCAACTCCATATTATATTAACTTCCATGCAGACTTTGTATCAAAAATAACAGGAATTCAGTTTTAGGTCCAAAGATTTAGGGAAGGATAGGCCGCACACTGATGTCTGAAAGACCAACTGAAATAGAACTTGGAAAATATTAAAAATATTACTGTTAGAGATGTAAATACATAATTCACATATACTTACCCAAAAACTAGATTTGACTTTAGTACACAATCTTCTCCACACAAACCTTAGGAGAGAATCGTAACCAAATTCAATTTTTATTGCCTGGTTTTTTTTCAGTGCCTTTATCAAAATGCAGGGAGAGAGCAAGCTTCTGCTTGAAATAAATACATAAAAATACTGATCGCTGTCTGCATCGAGCTGTATCACATTCAAAGTATTGAGGCAACCCTTTGCAGGCTTCCCATCACAGTTTCCCTCCTATGAACAGGCTTCATCCATTCCCAGTGCTGAAAAAGCCCTCAACAAATAGCTTTGGTTGATTATCATAATATCATCTGCCAGTGCTATTATGTTGTATCAGCAGACACATTATAAACTTCTATTTTAGGTGCTAAATTTCCAAACTGTGAAAGAAGGCTCTGAACAGAAAGTTGATATTCAATAATGAGTAATTTCTGCATACATCTGAAAAGAGCAGTGCATTCATATGTTGATACAAGGGGGAAAAATGGTTTTTAATTCCCATTTCAAGACATATTACTGCATAAAAGCAACTTTACAAGGAATTTGTTTCCTTACTTTTTTTTTTTCCTATAAGAAGAAGAATTGAGATGGTGCAAGTAAGCCTCTGCATAGTGCACTTTGAATGTTGGACTTTTTCTCACATCCAGGGTGTCTTTTTAAGTAAATCTCTTGACTGCTTGCACAGGAATAGCCTTGTACATAGTTCCAGTAAAGTTCTTTATTCCAATGAGCACAACACAATGATTGGAGAGTTTTCATGAAACAGTGAAGCCCTACAACATATATCTGGGGGTTTTTTTCTGTAATTCTTTAATATTTCTGAGACTTTGAAAATGAAATGGCTGAAATTGTTATATTTGACTTTTTAAAAAATCTCCTTTCTAGTAGCTATTTTTATTTTTCAAATCCTTCAGCAATGGGCAAAATCCTGGCTAATCCAAGTCAGCTGAGTTTTGCCATTGACTTCAGTGCAACCAAGATTTCACTTACAACGTTTTATATATTAAAAAAAAAACCCTAAATGCAATAAAGAGCTCTGACTAACAGCAAGTGCAAATCTGTTTGATAGATGACGTATCCTATGTACCAATATACACTACAGCTCATAACAGCCCGACAAGAACAGCCTTAAGCCACTGAGTAAGAAGTGATGCATATGTTTTTAAGAACAGATTAAATGCAAAATATTGACATTTGTGTTGGTCTGTCAAATGTATAAGGTACATTTTGGTAAAAAACACCAATAAATTGACTAGTCCTGTATAATCAAGTTTTAAAATCTAGGTTTACTAAGCTAAAATTTAATGACTCTTAAATGTGCATTAGGAAGATAAATCCTAAATTGAGCTGGCTGAGTGCTTCATGACTGTTCTCTTTATCCATTTAGCCATCATTGAAAATGGACTATATTGGCAAAAATAATTGTCTGTTTTCCTCTTAATCCCATTGTGTACTCTTGTTTCTGCCAAAGCTTTCAGCAAAAATTTATTTTTAGGTATTGTTAGATATCTTAGCAATAGTTTTTTTCTACAGCAGATGTAAGACTACACATAATAAAAAAATTCTTAAAAAAAATACTGTTTAGAGTTGAAATTAATAACAAATAGGAGTAATTGTCTTTTGCAATGGATTAGACTAACTAGTTTTAAAACATGTATTTTAGAAGAGTACACCCTCCAAACCTTTACAGTGTGTTCCTCTGACAAGAATTTAGCAAGACCAAGGAAATGCCACAATTATGCTGTGAACTGTGCAATACTGTGGTGAACTGTTTCTAATTATTGTTAATGATGTGATGGTTTTTATTTATAAATCACAGGATATATCACCAGAGCAAAAAAAAAAAAAAAAGCAAATTTGGATGATCACTGTGCCAAAGTGGTTCTACTTTGTTTGGCTAATTTACTTGAATTCAGTGTACAGTGATTACAGTAATAGAAAATGTTAAACCTCTACCTTTAAATTCATATCCTTGTTGTAGAAGTAAAATACTCCCTACATTCAAATACAATGCTTTCTATATTAAATCCTTGATAATTTGCAGTGCTGATTGAAGGAAAAACTTGACAAAGCAGTACGTATTGAACTGGCCTATCTTTTAACAACAGTGTAGAATTTGGAGGTTTTTTTTCCCAATCTATTCTTCAATAGCACTGTGTTTTATGTCTTTACTATTATTACAGAAGATTAGGTGCTATGCTGACCACTGCTAAACTAATCCAAATAGTCTGGAGTATCTAAAAAGTCATTAGACATTTTGATTAGATATGTAATAAACACAGATGGTGATAATTTAGCTGATACAATACATTGAAAATTAATCTAAGATTAATACAAAAAGATTAATCTAATCCTGTCCAGGTCCAGGAAGGACCAAAATTACCCATTTTAATACACAGAAAGGAAGATTTTGTTTAGGAAACATCTAACAAGAGCTCCTGGATTTAAACCTCAGAACGCGCCTTTCTCTTTAAATCAACCACGGTTATTAACATTATATGGCAGATTTGTGGTGTGGTTATCTTTTATCAATACAATCATTTTGCAAAAGATTCCACAACCTGTTAATTCTTAGAGATTTGTATTTTCTCTCTCCCTCCATTTGCCTTCTTGAAACAAAAGTAAATATAATGATAAGCAGCCACTAGTTTTGTTGTTTTTTTTTTCTCTTTTTATACATTAAATCCATTTGCAACCTTTGAAATTTGTTGGCTCCTGAAGCCAAAGTGGAATTTACACACGCATAAAAAATTGCTCTAATTTAGCTCTGAAAATTTCTGATAAAAAGTCATCGAGAGATAACTTTCCTGTCCCAAACCCATATTACCTGGAATTTGATATTAAAACACACTTCAGCCCAAAATCACAGACCAGTTTTAATAACTACAGTTTTCATGTTGTAATAAAACTCTGTCTGGTTCAATATATTCACTAAGGAACTGCTCAGTTGTGTGATAAGCACTTCTGAGTGATTTTTAAGCTGCTGGTATAACAGGGTCTACAACGTCCTGAGGAGATACAGGATCATCACTTAAAAAGGTAAGGTTTGCATCAATTTCTAATATAATGCACCTGAGAACAACAAGATTTCAGAAGTGGCTGCTTGAGATACAGATCTTGTTATTCCTTTACACCTAAACACAACTGATGAAGAATATCAGAATTTCTTTCTTGGAGATCATAAAAAAATGTAAGTGATTGAACTCTGGTGGCTTTGTGGCTGAGCCAAGACAATACTCAGGTTGCAAACAAAGCACTAAAAACTGCTGCTACAATACTTTGGAAAACAGGGTGAAAAATTATTTTTTTGCAATTCAAATTAACTTTGTTGCTCTGGTAGAACAAGAGGTATTATAAAAGTGGAGCATGGCTGAATACAACAAAATTTTTCTATCTCTTTCCTGATTTGAATTTTTTTCATGGCAAATTAAAAATTAATCAATTGATAAAACTTTTCATATTAATGCATCCCACAACCTGATTCATTGAATGGAATAACTAAAAAGCATAATGAATTGATTGGTCCCTGCTGCATATTTTGTCACCCGGGTCTTACATAGTAAGTAGGTATAATTTCCCACAATAGGTGGAGTTTCAAAACCAGCCACAAATATTGCAGCAAAATTTGAGAACATAAGCATCGTGCAGTAGAATCCCACATCCAAGTTTCAAGTTGATTCTTCCAGATGAAAGCAACACAAAAACACTTATCTAAAACCATCCCCAGGTGGAATGGTGATGCCATTATATATCCAGTCAAATATTTGGATTTGGCGATAGCATTTACAGGATGTAGAATAAACCCCAGTAAAGAGCCTTGCAATTAAAACAAAACAAAAAATATACATTAAATGACTAATCAAAGGAATCACAAACCATGGATGTTCTGAAACTCAAGTTTCTGTCCCTGTATTTCATTTCACAAAACAATACAGATGGAGCTAACCAAGGAGCAGGCAGTTCCATGCCTGCTTTCCATCAGATGATTGCAGGGGAATTGCTGTATCCTTTGAAATACAAGTGGCATCTTCCCACCTGCTGAGTTTAATTTCAGAGTCCAGCACTATCATTAACAGATTTTTTTTTTTTTAAACTGTGTACTATCTTACATTCCTTCTCAACAAAAAAACAGAAAGCTTTTCTCAATAGGCGTATGCCTTTAGCTTCCCCTAGAAAAAGCAAATCATTCATCTAAAGGATATGTGAATGGTAGGTATAATGTTCAAACACTTTTTGGAGTGTTTTAAATGCTGCTTCTTTCCTTATGAATGGGAAACATGAACATAGTGTAACTATCAGTGTCTGAAGCTAAGCTCAGAAGTTTCTGAGGTATCCAAGCCCTTGTTTAATTTGACAGGCATCCCCTTTAGTGCCACCATTGCTTTTGAGCAAGTCAGATCACTAAGGTAGCTAAAAGCATGTCCAGGAAACACGTTCTACCAGATCATTTGCATGGGCAGGAGATACATTTTCCATATTCATTCCTGCATAAATAGGATTTAGATTCAATTTACTTTTAGATGTACCAAAACATAAGCATGAAAAGGAGAACAGGATTAGAACTGAACCGTGTCAGCCTTGTAGTACAGTGAGTCCAGATCACCCCCAAAGTTTAGGTCAGTTCATATGAGAATAAAAATTACATTATTCAGCTCTTACTAGCTAGTCAGTAGAAATAAAAGCCTTTCCTAATGTCATCTTACTCTTTATTGATTCTTCTTCTCTTGTCCCCTTTTCAGTCCCAGCTCTCCCTTACATAAGCATAATCAAATTACAAGAGCACTATCTGATCAAATTCTACTTTGCCCATTCTCGGCTTCATCCCTATTATTAGAGTCTCCCCAGTGCCTTTAATTTAATGAAAAGCCCTGCAGCCTAAATGTCATTGCTATTCCAGATTCCTATTTTAAATCTTCAGGCCCTGCAAGGCCTCACAGAAGGCACTACATGAGCTGGGTGGAGCATGAACAGCTGAATGCAGGTCTGAAGCACTTAGGAACAGACCCAATACCTGAGCAATAACTCCCTAAAGACAGGAAAGAAAAGCAGGAGGCTGTTCGTCTCAACAGGGGTGCGTGAGGTATGGAAGAAAGGTTAGATGGTTGCAAATGATACTGGGTCTTTCTTAAGCAAAACCAAAAAGATTAAATCTCTTGTGTGGTTTTTTTTTTTATTATCGAGTTTTAAATAGCTTTATGAAAGTGTGGGATTTTTTTCTAATCTTTGGGGACAAATAATTCTGATGTTCTAGATTAGTATTTTTTCAATTTCCTACCCATAAGTCAGAGATACAGCTGTGGGCAAAAATTTATACCTGCAACGAAATAAAAGCTCAGTCAGCATGATATGGTTCTCAGAAATGCCTGTTTTCATTCATGTAGACACTCTTACAATCTTAAATGCACCAAAAAATACCTGCTAATGTCATCCTTACCTTTTGTACCTAGTTGCACTGGAAAAAAAATTACGTTTCAATGAAAGCCTTGTCAAAGATGAGCTAAAAATGCATCCCGCTGCCTTTTCCTCTGGCAATTTGGACATTCATGTCAAAGTTACGTAAGGGCCAGAGACAAGAAAATCCACATATGGTAATTCATACACCCAGTTTACTACAACATATGGCACAGTATAACGTGAACATGTGTTCGCTGCCCCCCCCCCTTCCTTTTTTTTTTTTTTTTTTAATTTGGGAGCCTTATAAGTAATTTCTGAATGCATGGGAAGTTTTATATGTATGGAAAGCACAGCAGCTAGTAAAGAACTTGTTAAAATGGACAAGTAGATGAAATTCACACAGGAATAAGGGAGATGGTTAGCTAGGCTGACTGTTCGCAGAATGCTAGTACAAAAGAAAACGGTATTTTTGGTGAGATCTATCAGTGAGCACCAGTCTTTAGTTCCATTTACTTGGGTGATTATTTTATAAGGCTTTTTAATGAGAATCAAGAAACTTTCTGCAAAGCACTTTCTAGAGCAGAAATCTGTTGAATAGATGGAATTTTAAAGTTCTACACATCAATATATTGCATATGCATCACTTTACATACACCACTAGATGTATGATATGTAAGTATCCCATGTATATATCTTGCACAGGTATCAAAAATTTGCACATTTTTCCCAATATTTAAGGTGTTTCAATGGTATCTAAAAAAAATGGCATCCAAACATAGAAGGAAGCTCATCAGCTGACTTGTTACGTGACAGACCTAGAGGCAACTCCAAAGCATCAACACAACTGCCTGAGGAGACTGCCAAGGAGCCAGCTGCTGCTACTGGAAAATCTTCCAAAGCTTTGCATCTGTGTCCTGTTACTGCTGTCCAAAAAAATCCACCACAGTAAACAAAAACAACAACAACAACGATAATAATAAACAAAAAAAAAAAAATCATTTTTGTTGTGAAAAACTCACAACATGTTGTATAACACACTATATGCATCAGGGCAAGCTGTATCTTTTCTCACAGATATTCCTGTACTCCAATCATGCAACGTGTTGCTCCTCACTTGCCTCTGGTGCCTTCCATGAACTTAACAGCATCTGAGCAGTCAAAACGTTAAGGAAGCAATTCAGGAACCTAATCATGGGTGTGTAGTGGCATTTTAGACACCTAGATCCCAGCTGCCTGAAGGACACAGTTGTCCAAAAGGTTGTGCAGACATCTAAAATCACTTGAGACTGTTAAATACAGTCCCCTCTCAAATAGCTGTCATGTGCTTTAGCAACAACAGGAAAGTTGGACTTTATGCAAGATAGTTTTACAGGATTTAGAAGTGAAAATAGCTCCCTTCTCAGTCTGCTCTTGAGTTTCTGGATCAGTATAGTTGCAAAATGTAATTAGACAGGATAAATACCTAGATGGGATTCACTTATTCTACCTATTAAGCAATAAAATCCCTTCTCTAAATATAGGAGTGGAAATTCAAGCAATTAGAATAAAGTCCTTTCAAAGAATGCTTTTGCAAATTACCTCAGGTTATTTGTCATTACTGAGGCTGACAGAGAACCTGATAGTTTTTTCCCTATCATCCTACAGAAATTATTGAAATAGTTTGAATGACAAATGATCAATCAATGAATGAATACCCAGAATGTTGCAATGGGATATGCTGAACAGGCTCTGGGTCCTTCTGGTATCTGTGATCTACAGCCGTGCAAGACTCAGTAATGCAGTATTTAATCTACCTCCCTGTGGAATCCTTAAAAAAAAAATAAAATCTATCAAACCAAGCAAATATGACCAAAAAAAAAATCCACATGAACAGAAAATATACTGGTGTGCATAGTTTTATTTTCCTCTACTAAAGTAAGTTTTCTCTTTGTGAAGCATTGTCTTTTCTTTATATTGTGGGAAAGCCAGACAGGATTAAGGGACGAACAAAATCTGTGGTGTACATGAAAGAGAGCTAGCAACACAAACATGTCCTCACAGAAAGTTCAAGAATTTTTTAGATTTTAAGAAGAGAATTCTTTTCCTGCAGAACAGAGATAGAAAAATGCTCTTGAGACAGGTGCTCAAAGAGAACATTTGCTTATGCAAACGTGGCCAATTCTGTTTCATGGGTTTTAAAAGCTGAGTCATGAGTCTGCAGCACATGGAGATGAGGGTTCTAGATGGAAACATGTGTGGCTTATTTTGGATCAGAGGTCTCCATGGGGAGCCTCAATAATGTGAGGCAGAGTGCCAAGCATCTGAAGAAGCCCACAATTGTAACGTTGATTAGGATGACAGTCTTTATATTAGGTGCTTTAGGAATAATTTAACCAATCCTTTAAAACCTATGGAAAATTGGAAGGATATATTTTCTCGGGGTTAAGTTTCCAGTTTATCACTTTCTCCTTCCATATGGAGACTACAGGCAACTTTCATGAATGGCTGGATCTAAAATATTTCCTGAGTTAAGCTTTTAAAAAATTTGGAGATTTTATGCAGGCTGGATTAGTTTTAGGTTCTCAAATGCTAACTCATTGAATGATTTATTCTAATCAAGGATATCCTTTTTTTTTCCCCTCCAGATGTTTGTAGTATTTGAGAAAGGGTTTTAAATGAGTCTTTTAAAATACTGCATTATGTTTCTTGAAGCTTCACTGTGAAGTCTGATGAGCGGAGGAACAGTGATTAATTGTAGTTTGCTGTCTTGCATTCCAAAATAGCAATTTTCCAATTTAAATCTCTTGTATATTTTTGTAAGAGTGTAATTTATATTCTCCCTCCTGTGACTTCCCAAGTTAAGACACGATTTAGATATAATTCCACAATATTAGAATTGGGGAAAATGAAGCTCTTTTGACTGAATATTCAAGCAGAGAATGTGTTTTGGGCTATGCCATAAATCATGCTTGTCAGATCCTTCAAAGGAATTATTCTGTACCACTACCTTGTCTATTATTTAGAAAGCACAGACACTGAACAAGATAATTCAGCAGTACTGTATCTGATTTACATATGGTTGTCTCCCTTTAATCTAAGGCTTTGAAAGCACTATCTATTTTCAATTTAACTTCAAAATTGTTAAATTTTATTTTGATTGCCTCGTAATTGCACTGCATGTGCATATTTAGAGCCTTTTGGGCTTCTACTCAAAGATGATCTGGGGGTTTGATGATAACTAATGAACCATGGCAACCAAGTGGTGCTGAACTCTTATATTCAAGACACATAACTCACCATGAAATTACTGACACTTTAGGTTAGGCTGCTCTCTTGTTCTAAACATTTTTTCAGGAAATTTCCTAATGGAAATCTTCTATGGAACCAAGAGCCTAATTCACAACAGACAATCAAGCATAAGGAGGCAACCTTCCAACTTGTTCCAGAATTTTACATTTCAAGTACATCTTTAGTAATACATTAATTCCCAAACCTGCCACTGGACCCTCCATGTCAAAAAGTTACCTATGAACCACTTTCCCACTGAGATACTTTTCAACAGAAATGTTTGTTTTCAAGTCATTTATATTAAGAAACATCACATTTTTATATGGCAGATGGAAAGCTGAAATCATTATTTATAAAAATAAACTAGTAAGTGAAATCCAACTGAAAACCTAAGAATTTAAATATGCAGCTATGGTGTAGAGTTCTCTGTTTCCAAAGTTTAGAAGATATTATTTTGATTTCTTAAACCACTACTTATAAACCGAAATATCAATTTGCAAAAAAAAAAAAAAAAAAAAAAGTAGGAGTTTTTCTACATAGGAGAAAGCAAATCATTGCAAAAAGAGAGATAGATTGAGATTTGAGACAATTCTTACTGTAGAACTTTATTGAAGGGGAAAGATGAAAACACAGTACTACTCACCAGCTGGAAAGCTTAAATTGGGAAAATACTTTGGAATATGTGTTGACAGTATGTACATGACCTGGGTGATAATAATAATTAAGGCAATTGTCTAGGAATTATTATTTAATTATTTACTTTCTTTAAGAACTAAAGACATAAAATTTTGTGTAGCATTGAAACTTGTGCTATGCACTGCTCTCTAAAATTATAATTGTAGCAAGACAGAGACACCGAAGTGAGTCTCTTTTGTGAAATCAACATATACGTGGCAAAGTATGCTTCAGATTATTTGGGTCCACACATAAATGCAGATTTGACTAAAGAACCTGGACACCTTCAGGGCTTAACAATAACCTCATCAATTTGTTTAATGCTAGTTGGATTTATTGGTATAAATTGTAGTCACACCTCTGATTCAGACTCATAAATCCGTTTATTAGCACTTCAGTCTCAGGTGATTTAAACACTAAAGCAAAACTCAATGGGATGCAGGCACCTGAGACACATAAAACTTGAAAAAAATATTCTACAAGTCAATTTTGATAGCCAAATAAAAGTTTAAAGGTGAATCAAGAAACACAAGTGGATTTTGCAAATATTTGAGTATTTATTATTAAACCCATTGGAGTTTGGTTCTTTTAAAACTCTCACTAGGTATCTATAAGCATGTTTAAGTCCATAACTATACTTATTTTTCTCTGTCCCCCACTCTCTGTTCAAAAATACAGCAAGCCCTGAAGTGGTTTCCCACTCGGAATGATTCACCTCTGTATGTAATGATTGTTATTTCCTAATAAGCGTTAATAAACCCCAAGAGGACTATTTCAAGGGCTTGTAAAAATAATACTAAAAAGCAAAGATTTTCCTTTGGAAAGCCCAGACTGCACCAAACAGCAAATGTTTCAAGTTTCATTCCCAGCTCAGTATTTTAACTCCTGTTCTGTATAGTCAATGGTCTCACTGTACATCTTCAAGAATACATTTTTAAAATGCTGATAAACACTGCTTTTTGGCGGGTGGGTTGACGGGGAGGGGGGAAAGGGGAATTTTTTAAACTATTTTTAAAATCTTTTTGGTGTAGCCTCTTTCTTCTGTATAAAAGCCAAGCCCCCTTATTTAACATAAGGAAAAAGCACAACTCAGTTCTTCCAGTCACTGAATACTCCTCTTTTTGAACACACGCTCCCTTGTGACACAGGCTGCATCACGAGCTCCCTTGTTAAAGTCCTAGCACTCTGTTATTCACCATAAGCTACGGAAATGCCACTAACTACTCCATTAGTTTCTGTTCTGTAACTAAAATGCCAATTCTCTGCACCTTCACTTGTTTCTGATATGCATCAAAGTGGTGCTAGGAGCCTTAGCAAAGATATTGTTTGGTTTAGAAAAAAATTAAATGAGGCAAAGACATCATCTGGAGAGTCTGCTTTGACATTTTTGATTTCCTATGAAGTGGACATATGTATTTGCATCAATCATCTAACTTTGAGCAATCATTAGCCAAACAGGGATATCCCTCCAGCAAAAGCAATTCCTTACTGTTTGCCTAGGTGTCATAGCAGTGACATCTGAATGTCCCTGCCACTATTGTGGGCAACAGAGGCAAGAATTATGTTTTTCCTTTCACCTTACAAAAAACCCCAAATGTATATGCAGAAAAGAAGTTAATTACGCTGACACATCAAAAAGAATAGTGAAGCATGTATTTGTTGGTTGATGGAAACCTAAAATTAAGCAAAAAACCATGAATGATTTCTTTCTTGAAAGCTGCAGAGCATACCTCCCACTAGCAGCTTTGGGAATCTTTCCTGTACTGTTCTAAAATTGGTAAACAATGGATGCAACATAATTTTCTACACTGGAAGTTTCCTGATTGCATATGTCTTCATACAGTAGTATCCAGTTCAATCCTGTTTGGTGTTTTCAGGTGAAAGCATAATCCAAAAGAACTGGCCACCAAAATAAACAGAGCAGAAAAGCAAAACGACAAATAGATAAGGCATTTGCATCTAGCAATTATTCCTGACCAAACCTCAAAGGCAATATGGGAATTTTTCCTAAAGAACAATCCCTACCTCTGTATGCAAACAGACCACCTGTGTGCCTTAACCGATAGCTGCAGGAATCTTTTTTATTTGCACATACTGTTTGTATTCTACATGAGAGATACGTCTATAGGCAGGGGGTGTGAGCTCACAGCTCAAACAGGTGAGTATAACCAGACTGACCCTCCATGGCACTGAAGACCTATATACCATAATATAAACTTAAGCATCTATCACAGGATGCAAAACTTTCATGGTAGATACTGAAGGAAAAAGCAATTTTTTCCTGTACTTGCTGCAGCTTTAAATCACTAATGAAAGAATACAAGGGAACAATCTTGCTATTGTATATCAAAAGAGCTTACTGTCTGCTCCTTGAAGTGTTTGGATATTAATAAATTCTGAAGTCATAGGTAACTAGAGAAGCAGTGTATAGAACTTCAGTCAGTGCCTTCTGACGTCAAGGACTTTCTTGATAGTGATAATTAGCTTTAAAATATTCCCCCGAGATCTCGAGATTCAACACTTAACTGTGATGGCTTCTGTACCGCACATGGCAGTTGTTCAGGGCAACTGGAAGTCTACTCCCTGAACAGCCACAACCTACTTTTTGTTTCAATTTGATCAACAGAGAGGTTGCCAGCAAAATCTAAGTTACGTATTAGCATAAATATATTGAGATCTGAAAGGGCTGCTATATACAGCACATGTAAATTATTTACATCTAGTCAACCCAAGTGACTGCAGACATTGTAAGAAGCACAGCTGCTGCTGGTGCTAGAACCTTGAAGCTGTTTCTTAATATGAATATTCATCATTACACTCTTAGAAGACTGTAGGGGAAAACATAGCCAATAAAAGTATATTCTGTGTTTTGTAATCAGTAAACAACGTAAGCAAAATAGTTTGTGGAGGATAAAGAGCAGCTGCTCTTTCCAAATGAATGCCTAATTGTGAAATATTTAGACCTCAGCACTATGATTTCCTTAACAATTCTTTTTCTTGTTAGGGTACATTGGATGTCCTTGTGCTTTATTTAGATTTTCTTTTTTTCTCCTCCACTCACATGTTACCACAGGCTCTAAAGCAAACAACCATGGAACAAGGGATTCAGATAATGGAACTTCACAATAATGACCTACATTTATACAATGCTGCTTATCCCAGGGCATCCCTAGACACCATAGCTACAGCATATGTGGGAATTTCCCACTGATAAGCAAAATATACTTATGGCATAGGTAATCCATTTGCCACTGACGCTTTGGATTGATGGAGAAACCTATAATGTGTGCACCACTGTTTGACTCCTGGCCCTCAGTGGTTTGAACATGGAGTGCAGCAAAGTGCACTTTGGAACCTCACCAATGAACTCTATAATATTATACAAATTAACATTCCAGAACTTAGGGCTTGGGATCAAGAACATAAAGCACATATGGAAACAAGATTTCCTTGCAGCACAGAGGCTATTCAATAACTGTGACTGCACAGGTAAATTCCTAAACCTGTGTGTAGTCCGTGTGTAATTCAGAGTAACTCATCACAGGGATGCCAACCAGCAACAGACATTTGCTTTCATGGCAGCACCTAAAAAATCTCCTCTAAAATGAAAACTCTCATTCTTAGAACTCACTGTGCCTTTGAACATTCCAGTGTCTGCCTTCATAAATACAGTGACCACAGATCTAGCACTTTTTAATAGCTTCATTCCTGTTTATTTCATATTGTTGTTCAGAAAAAGATTTGGTCTGTTTAAATTATACTCTGTCCTAAGAAACAAGTACAAGCAGTTTTATCTGTGCAACAATAAAAAAGATAAATTTTACTGTTCCAAATACCTTCTAAAGCCTCTGCAGGGATAAAAAGGTGCTATTATTTCCAAAAACACTTTTTTATTTTCAGAAAATACATTATAGTGTTTAAACAATTTTTTATAGATCTGAGTGGGAATGCTTAAACATCCCACCAACAAATTAGAAACATAATCTTGCAGCAAAAAAAAAAAAAATTAGGATGCATACCTTCCCTAAAAGAGAAATATCCTTATATAACTTCAGCTATTGCAGTGATAAGGAATTTTTATTTATATTTGTATAATGGAATGCAATTCCTTGACATTCTAAAATATGAAATTCAAAAGGTGTCATATATATGGTGGTAACTGCTGCATGAATCTTCGCAGCTGAAAAGGAAAAATCTTTACAGTAAGCAAATGTTGATGCTCACCAGGAGAAAACTGGACTGAGGCCTTGAACATCTAAAAGACAGCTGATCTCAAAGCACAACCACCTGTTTTTTTACTGAATTAGATCACCAGCTTTTATTTATAAAGAATCAACAGCTATTGTCACCAGAGACTACATTCTGAAAGACAAAGCTCTTGTATCATTAATATTACTGGGAACTCCTCTGATAATGCAAATATGCAGTAAATGGATATTTACTGGGCATCACTTAGCACCACTGATTCACCTCTTGCCATTTTGTTCTCCCAAATCCTATCCACATATAAAAGTCATGAAAAAAAACAGTATATTGAAAGCTGTGATTTCTCAGTACCTGTTGACAAAAGATTAATGTTCTATCAACTTTACTATACTGTACTATCTACCCAAAGCATTTGCAAAGAACAAGAGGGACACGGATATAAAACAAGACAGAAAGGGGTGGGGCAGAGGCTACAAACAACTCAACCAATTGTTCTTGACCAAGTTTTTGTTTTTCCTGTACTTACTAAATGCTTCAGGCGAGCCTCCCTACTCTACGGATTCCAATACACATCCCCATTCAATGGACATGTTGAGCATCACCTTCTGGATCTTCAAAAGTCAATCCCACAAACCCACTGCCCTTCCCATCATGCTGGGAGTGACTTTTTGTTCTGGCATTACTCCTTATGTCCTAGACGATGAGTTTCTAACCTGCACTAAGAATAAAGTCACATTCCCAGCCATCAAGGATGACAAGTTCCATGCGCAGCAGGCTTTCCATGCTACCGAGGTACAGTGCCAGATGTTCCAATAGATATTTAATGACTATGACATTTCATTTTTATTTATTTAGCCATTGAAGGGAATTATTATTATAGATAATTTTCAAACTATCAGAGCACATCAAATGATGTTTTTCTTCGTTTTTTGCTGCTAAATGGTTGCAGCGTAGAACATTTAATACAGCTTTACATCTGCTGTATCTCAAAATGCAACCGAGGAATTAAAAATTAATAAATAATGGGGTTGTCTTGCATTGACAAAGGAATATACTGTAGCTCTCCCTTTTCTTTGCTTTAATTTTAAAGAGAATAAACGCTGCAAGGCATAGGTATCGTAAGGAAACAGCTGGATGAAAACCAGAAAGACAACTCAGCCTGAATCTTCTGTAATGAGTTTTAAAGGCCGTTCACATTTTCTATCCTTACAGTTACTATGCCATTTGGGGGGGTGAGGGGTGGAATTAAAATATTTCAAGCATGTTTTTCTGGGGGAATAAATTGAGAAAAGAAGAAATATTTCTTTTTTTAATGTCAATTTTTACACACAATCCCTATCCTTTTGTTTGTTTGTTTTAAACCCTGGTGATAATGGTTTTAGATTTAGTATTTACTTCAAGAGCTTGGAGTGTTTGTATTTGGATAAGCAAAAAACACAGGTTTTTTCTACGTACAACCAAGTAAAGCCAATTAAATACATTTGTTTCCAGAACCTTTCCAAAAGAACATTAATGTACATCTATGCATAACAAATATTGTCAATCACAAGGAAGGATAATCTATTGAATGATATGACTTTAACTGTTTTAATTCCCTTTTCTAACATAAAGCAAATATTTGATTATAGCAAGTGACTACTCTGTTCACCCTATTTTGTCTTAAGCTTGTGTTCTTTGTTTTAGAATTTTCATTTTCTGAAAAATTGTTTTTAGCTACATGTTCCTTATCAGCACCTATCCTTCTATTATCTGCTTTCTCTTTAATCTCCTATGCTTGCTGTTCTTCTTTTCTCCCTTTATTTTCACTTTGCCCATCTCTGCTTTTCCTTCTCCACAGATGCTTGTTTTCTAATCTGTCCTGTAGAAACTTTCTCTGTAGTATTTACAAGCTCTTATTTTCAGACAGATGTTCTAAGCATATGCTGAGGTGCCTTACGATTCAGGGCTTTACAGGTGTTACAGAATTAAAATTGTCTTAACACTCCTTTAGCATAGCTTATAGAGATACAGAGGCTGAGAAATTCTGACCTCCAAAATATGAAGGATCTCTGCAAAGGCAGAGCTGGTGTTTAACTAAGCCTTTGTTATTTTGCTTTCACAGTTTAAATAGATAATAAATACAGAAAAGAAAAAAGCTTTCTGATACAACACAACTTATGAGAGAATCTGGGTTAAAAGCATATGTAATGCAGAGCAAAAATGCACTTGGGTATGCCCAAGAAATCACTGGATCACAGAATTGTCAGGGTTGGAAGGGACCTCTGGAAATCACCCAGTCCAACTCCCTGCCAAGGCAGGGTCACCTGGAGCAGGTGACACAGGAACGTGTTCAGGTGGGGTTTGAATGTCACCAGGGAGGGAGACTCCACAACCTCCCTGGGCAGCTGTGCCATGCTCTGCCACCCTCATGTAAAGTTCTTCCTCGTGCTGAGGTTTTAAAGGTTTAAAAACTTCTCGTGTCTTAGTTATGGCCTTGTCCTGCCACTGGCCAGGATTGAAAAGAGACTGGCATCCTCCTTTGAGATATGTATATGCATTAATGAGATCCCCTCTATCTTCTCTTCTCCAGACTAAACAGGTCCAACTCCTCGGCTGCTCAGAACTAAATTTTCACCAGTTAGAAAAACCTTGACAAAAATAATTCAGGTTTAACTGCTTACAGTCCACTATGCAATGGAGTAAAAATAAAAAAATAAAATAAGACTTTAGGCTTACTGGAGAGAAAAACATTTATTTTTAACCTAAATAGAGCCTCAAGTGCAACCAAAGTTGAATTTTAAAAAGAATAAGGTTTAGAAAAATATTTCTGAACAAAATATTACTGTGACCCCATTTTTTAATTAAAAAAAAATCTATTTTCATAGCCAGTTACAGCTGCCAATTTATCAGAGTCATTCAAGATGCAAGATGTTTCATTAAAATAATAAAGAAAGGAAGACAATGATGTAAGATTGTTTAAGATACAGGTTGGCTGATTCTCTCTGCAATTAACGAATGAATTAATTAAACTTGACAAAAACCAAAATGCACTAGACAGCTCATCCAAGAAGCAGTCCCAATCTGGCAGATGACTGTAACCCAAAGAGCAGCTGAGGTTACCTGAAAACTAACTGGTCAAAAGAAACATTTATGCCACTGCAGTTGGGATTTGCACATTTCTACTTTGATTACAGTCACAAACAAGCTCATTTGAGTGAGTTAAGCACAACTTCAAGTGGAAGAGTTAGGGAGCCAAAGGGCCTTGGAACAGAAACTCATCAAACCTGCAGTATCCATTACTTTTTCCTACGCAGATTTTTCGCACACAAAAACAGTACCATGAAAGATACTCACCATGGAATTATTGACTTCTTGCTGCTAGATGTTACACATCTAAGATTAGAATGTTTGTGCAACACCTATGGTCTGAGGTCTAAATTTTCTCCAAGTTTGCTGGCTCTGGGCTTGGTGGTTTAGGTTAGCTCTTTCTTTAAACTCCAGTTTGACAAAAAAAGAAAAGAATTTAGGTGCTAATTTTTCAGCTCAGTCAGCAGCTAATTAACAACCTGAATGGAAACATGAAAAAACTGTGCTACACAGTGAAAGGGAATGCCTCAAGAGTTTCCAAATATAATCCTGTTTGCAGGTTTGTCTTGGTTTTTGGTATTGTTTTTCGATATTGTTTTTCCGTGGCAAAGTTGTTTCAGAACAAACTTCACTAATTTTCCACTGAGAAATACCTCACAGACATGTTTATCTTTAATTACTGTAATTTCTTGCTCAGACTGATGCTTTCTCTAAATGGCAAATTCTTACTTTGAGTGACAAGTGATTTTGAGTAATATGAGCATTTGCAATAGTCTTCTCACATTCCCTACACAGGTTTGTTTTCCCATTTGTCTTATCTCATAGCTATCTACTAAAGAAAACAGAAAGTAGATTAAGGATTTTAGCTTTGACTTTTTTCATTTTCAGAAAAATTATTGCTTATGAATATTTTGGATCTTGGGATCCAAACACTTCAGAACTTCATATAAATGCTTTTAAGAAAGACACCACCACATCCTCCTGTGAGATTCCAGACTATTTAATCTATGATAGCAAGGTAAGTAAATAACAATCCTCATAATACTTGATAAATGTTACAAAAAACAGGTGTGCACAGGGCTGAACAGTCAATTGGTGCACAATACTGACACTCTAATTAAGCCAATTTCAATCACAGTCAAAATGGCAGTATCATCCAAAAACCAGCAGGTTGATGACAGGTATTCATGACAGGTATCATCTAACTGAGGAAAAAGACGGCCATGGTTGTCAACAATATGTGATTCCCTGTATGGGACAGGACACCCAGGAAGGATTGCTCCACAGGGGGCACCCATCACAATCTTTCCTGATGGCCTCTAGAAAATTTTTCTTTCTCTTTCTGCCTGTTTTTCCCTAAGGCAGTATGGACATAGCTGTAGGTCATCAGCTACATGTCCCTGGAATAAAAAAAAAAAAAGCTTTGTGCATGTCTGGCTGCCTCAGCTTTGTGTTCTCTGGTTTGTTATACCAGTCATTAGAACACCTTCTTTATTTATTCTTCATCTGATACTTAGGAGCCATTGTCTGCTTCATGTTTTCTGCAGAATGGTCTGAAAAAAAATACTTAGCACTAATTTGTACTAAGAGGTCACACTCAAATGGGTAAATGCACATTTCCTCTAGTTCCAAACTCAAGCAGGAATGGCACATGGCTGCAATGAAGTCAGAAGACATGGTAGAAACACGTGCTGCCCTAGTGCTATTAGACTCCACAAGAACAAGCCACTTTATTTTAGTACTTGTATGATCAGAATGATGACATGACATGAAAGCAAGTTTATTGCTTTTTGTAGAATTTGCTCCCTGGAGTCTTTTAAAATATGGAATTTGGCTCCTTTTTGTGACAATGACCTTTTGGGGTAAGTGTCTTGGTTGATGTTTCCTAAGAACACCAGAAGATCATCATTGCAATGTTGTTTTTTGTTTTTTTTTCCCCCTAGGTCACTCTCAAACTTACCACCTCCAACTTTAACATTTAGGCCCAAAAGATAATGGTAACAAAGACAACAGAGTGTGGGGGGTTTGCTCAGCTGTTTGTCTCGTTGTTCCTTTTTTAAACTAAGTGGAAGAAGGCAAAGATAAAAGGAAGAAAAATCAGTTATTCTTTCTCTCATGTGAATGCAGCCATGGGAAACTGCTCCACAGGTCGAGAGACTTAAATTACAAAGGCTAAGGGCTGGTTTCAGTCACCTCACATCAGAGCACATGTCTGCACTTTTTAATTTATATTCTCCCCTCAGTTTACAGAAGGCTGCCTGAGATCAACAGCATCCTTTGATCTCCCTGAAAGTCACTTGTCCCTAGGTAGGGACACCACATATATAGAGTCATCTCTGTTCCTCTCCCAGCATCCCGCTGTTTTAGTCTTTCAGTTGTTTCCAATCTATCTTTTAGAGATGCACACAAACATGCTCTTCCTAGCCAGCTCAGCAAGCTGTCCTACCTGGAAAGCACAGAATGTGTCTCTGGAATGGCTTTTTAACAAGTTTCACAAGGATGCAAAATTACCTAAAACGACGCTGTAGATGGTCAGATGGAGCTGTCCACAACAGGCACCTGGAACTAACATGCAACTGCCTCAAGCTAGGGAAAGCAAATTTGAGAATAAAGCATCTCTTGGAGAGCAATTGCCCATGTGTGTTCCCACTGTGAGAGATTCACATTTGTGAAAAGCAAAATCTTGGCAGGCAACCCCTTGATGTGCAGAAATTTGCAACTCATTTCAGTCTAAGCAATTTTCCCATCCTTACCAGAGAGCACTAAGGCTGCAATTGTACCCTGATAATCATAGCTACTGAATTCTAAGCAAAATGAAATTTCAGCACGGAGTCAACACTGCTAAATACTAAAATGCTTAAGAGAAATGGGATTTAATTAAAATATCCAGAACTTTTGTAGCTAATGCATCAGACTTTGTATACTGGAAGCCTAAACCCAGGATTAATGGAAGTTTAAACAGGGATTAAACAACATGAATATCTGGCATTATTCTGATAAGATTGCAAAACACAACAGTGCTCTTCCACCCAGCCCCTCACCAAAATGTGAGATTAGAATAAGTGATGCTACATACCCTTCTCTTTCATATCTCTCTTTAGATATTTCACTGGTTAAGAAACAAAAGCTTGCCCAGGAATAAATGTAAAAAGAGGGTTTAAATGTCAATATTTCCTAAAGGTAAGCTCAGTCATTCAGCACATTTCTGGCACTCACCAGAAACATCTGGTCTCGCAAATAGTGAAAAGTGAATGAGTCGTATCATGGGTTTATCCCAGCATGGTAAAACCTCTGATCTAATCGTGACACTAAGATCAAAATGAGGAAAAAAAAAAACAACAGAGCAGAATAACATAAAATAGAGCATGTTGTGAGAGAGTCTGAAATGGTTTAGTGAGCTAGGAGAATTGCTTATTTGTTAGGTAAACTTTCCTGGCCTCAGACAGCACAAGTTACTCTCAGCCTCTTTCTAGGATTTAGAAACAAGTAGGGAAAGAGCAGGGTATTAGTTACACAAACTGTTACTTTCATTGCACACGATAGCACACCTTCTTGCAGTCTCAAACACCAGACCAAATACTAGGCACCAATATGAATTTGAGCAATCAAGTCACCTGAAAATTCTGTCTGTTTGAACAAACTGCTGCATGTGACCGATATAAACCCATCCCTGCACTTGCATGGCTGGCTGAGGTGGAAATTTACCTATTTTCAAACTAATCCTAAAATATCAACAGAAAGCACGGCTTTCTTGAGTTCTTCACTTTCTCCAGAATGGCATTTAGAGTAGTTTTGGATTAATTTTGTAGTATTAAGCCTGTCAGATGAGCAACACCACCACAGATTTCAAGTATGAAGGAGTCCAATGGAATGGAAACTGTTTACTCAAAATCTGAATCGAGCTGCAGCTTATTGTACGAGATGATAAGGTTCCACAGACTTGTATATGTCTCCAAAAGGGGGAAAAACATTTAACATAGTTAAATAATTCTTTTTACATCTTAGATTTCTGGGGCCTTGAAACCTTTTACAAGAAATGTTTCTCCTACCCACTCTCTATTTCTAATGGTTTTCACACAAAGTGCTACCTACCGTCTCCTATTCTTTTTTTTCTTATAATTTAACTGTTTTCCAAATTTTTACTCAACAGTAACATTATGGAAGATAAGCAACTAATGATCAATTTTTAAAAGATTACAGGTCTTAAGCCTTAGAGACAGGACACAGTAGCATGCAGTATGTAATTTTATCTGTGCGACACCCATTTTCTATCATTAAACTACACTATATAAAAGGAAAAAGCACACTGTAAGCACAGTTATTTCGTCAAACAAAATACTCAAGGATTTTTAAGGTGCAAAAAAAAATATTGTAAAATCATATGCCATAAGGCTTTAACAATGCTGAAAAAATAGAACCAAAGTCTTGTAGGATATTGTTTTAGTTAAGGAGTGGTAGTTGTAGGATGTCTGAATGCATACAGGCACCAGCTTCCTAATGATTAGCACAGTTTCATTGACAGGCTCGGCTGCAGAATCACAAAGCAAACATAAATTGCAGCAAATTAGCAGAAGATTTTTTTCTTTCAAGAAAAAAGTTTAATGGATGTTTTGCCTGAGGAGCTGATTTCAATGGCTTCTCAGCAGACGAGGCCGCACTGCCAGGAACCACAGGAGCGTACTGTAAATTTAATAATGGCCCTATGCCACAGCATGGTTTGTACAGCTACACAGCAGATCCCCAGTCAGGCACAGGCTCTGCACATTCGGCACAGGAAACTGAGCATTTCAGAGCCACGAAGGCCTGGGTCTCATTAGGCAGAGCTAGAACTTGTGGCTGTCTACAAAGATAGCTGCCTCTTGAAAATCCGTCTTGCTTCCAATGAATTTAACACAGTTTTATCAATAAATTCCATCACAGCGGAATTTAGCCCATAAACAAAGTTACTGAAAGATGCCAAAAGGAAAAGGAGATTTGGAAATATCTGAGAAAAGATAAAAATTAAGAAAATGTAGTATCAGGAGGACTTTTTACTACATCTGATTGATCACCAAATTCATCTCTCCCAATTTAAACACACAAAATGAAACATCAACTTCATGTTGCAAAGACGTGAATAAAAAAAAAAAAGCCATGCCAGGAATATTGATATCAGAGCATGCCATTTGAGTTACAATCGGCAATAATTGCCACTCTCTATTCCAGAACATTTTAATTTACTCATGACAAACTGACATTCAGACAGGTAGAAAAAATTATTTCCTACTTTTAAAATCAGCAAAGAAATTGCTTCCAATCTGATGTTTACAATTGACTAACCCCATAATAAACACAGGGCAAATATCAGCACTGAAAGGAAAGAGTTTTCAGAGGTGATGCTTAATCATGATAACCACAACATCATTGCTTGCTTATTTTGCTATCTGCAGAATTGATACATATGCTGTCATGAATAAATTCATTGATCTCTCTCAAACAATATGAACAGGCGTCATGCTACAGAAACATATCCATTTGGAATGCTCTAAAACCTTCTGGGAGAAAGTGCTTATAAAAATAGGCACTGAAGATGAATAAGTATTTTGTTATTATCACCATTTTCAAGTGTCTCTATCGTCGATGAACTCAGACATCAAACATCATTATACACTTGATGCTTTTCTCAAAGAGGTATGAATTATTGCTGCTAGTTTGCAGTGGACAAAAGTGTTCATTGTCATGTTAGTGCTGCCATACCCTCTACGTGTCTGACAGATTTTCCTTGAGAAGTTACACTCTTCAGTCTGCTGGAGAGCAGAAATCACTCTCTGTATACAACACCACAATAGATGAACAGTTTATTTATTTGTGTCCCACTCATATCCCACAGGAATGAGTCCCAAACTCGCTCTTCCTAAGCAGGCAGAAGAGCCATTGTGCGTGGTGAGCAGGAGTGTACCTGTGAATCCCAGTGATGACCCAGGTCAATAAAGTCAGAGCCAGAAGAAAACTTTAAATCTCCTTTTCGAGTCCATACTGTTCTCAAATTGTTTTGCTGTCCTGGAGGCCAGGGGCAGAGGGGACATTTTCTGTTCTGACAGTGCTATTGCATTCTATCTTCTTAAGGTAATTACACTGGCTTTCTTGAGATATAGTGGATTTTGACTTAAGGCCTTTTTATGCCACTCCAAGAGGAAAAAATAATAAAGGTTTTAAAGTGCTTGAAAACAGCCTCAAGTCCAGTCATAAATAACTACAGAATTACATCCGAAATGTTTACTAAGCTGAGGGAAGAGATAAATCACATTATATCTAAATGGAATAAATATACTAATAAATAGAAGTTTTGGAGCACAGATGGCAGTAGAAATAAATATCACTGCAAATCTTTCCCTTTTAAAAGCTGATTTAAAGTGAACATAAATGATGACACAATCATATTTTAAGGACAAGTGTAAGTTAAATAATTTACGTATATTAAATAGCTAAGCCTTGACAAAAAAAAAAAAAAAAAAAAAGGCAGCATGGACAGGACCATTAATTCTTCATGATCATTAGACATTTTTGTTGCTCTCTGTGGCAGAGTGGTATACGAAGCCTAATTATTTTATGTTACTTTCTTCAAAAGTTAAAACATATGTATAAAACTTAAAGAATTGTATTACTACAGTGAGATTTACATAGGATTTTATGCTAAAAGCACAGGCAATATGCAGTGACTTCTGCAACCACTCTGGGGTGGCTTACCATGGCTCTCCTTTGTGCCCTGGCAATACACAACCGAAATACAATTACGGGATCGCCGCCACCTGCCAGCTTGAGGAACCAAACCCCGCGCTCCCACAGAATAATAAAGAATGCTAAGATTAAAAAGCAAATGAAGGTTAAATCCCAAAGGTCTTCAGGGACCTCTGGGCTGTGTGTTACTCCTTTTATCATATTTACTCGCCCACAAAGACAAAGGCTCTTCCCAGTCAAAGAAGTCCATTTAATGAAATTCCTGAATTTTCACACAACTGAACATGTGCAATGTGCAACTCATATTAAACCTCACCTTTGGATCTATAGCTTTTCCATCTTGAAGCAGGAAAAAGAAAATAGACAAATTGTTCACACTGTCAAAAACCCCACAAACTCAGCAAAGAATTTCACATTAAGAAGACATCTTAATGTGAAAAGAGGGTTACTGGTGTACGTATCAGTCCGAGAAAAAAAATTCCAAAAGGTTGTTATTGGTCCATGATTAAATTTTCCCCCTCCTTTTTTTTTTTAAAAAAAAAAAAAAGCAATTATATTCTAATAGAGTGATGAAAAAAGGATTTATTCAGAATCACTTAACAGTGATATGAAGGAATGATTTTAATTATCTCTGAGCGTATATTAATCTAGACGTTTTTGTCTTCATATGAGACCACTTTTATAATTCTGCACGTGTTCACATTTTTACTCCCATAAACTTACATATTAGATTTAATTTCAGAATATTCACGAGGGAATAGTATTTGCCAGTGTACAGATACTTCTCAATAGTCCATATTTCAGCTTAAACAAACCTAAACATGAACAAGTGCTTGTCTACAGATATCCTATGGAGTTTCTTCCCCACACTTTCTATTATTCTTAAAAATTGGAAGGCTTTATGCCCTTAATACTTAAGATCACTTAGAACTTTGCTTCAAGCTACCCAGTATTGCCCAGAATTTATCACCTAAGGCTGTACAACTACAAACACCTATAAACAAGGTTATGATTCCCTACAGACTTCCACATTCTTACTCCTTCTTGCTTAAGCTTCCCAGTTTTCAAAGGTGTTTCATGCACAACTCCACCAATATTTACACATCAGTAACTTAGTACGGCACAAACGGAGCAATATTAACCTCTGTTCCCAGCATCCCCCCCCATACTAATTACTTCTGGCATATCAAGCTGAAGATAGAGCTCTCCAAGATCTTGGCTTAGGATGCAGAGCTGGCCTAAGAAGTTTTTAAGTCTGAAATTTGCTCCAAACTGGTCCCCCCACAGCCACCACACTTGATGCTGAATTACATGATGTGACTTAAAAATATCTTTGCCATCCCACTTCCACCAACACCCCCATTTTGGAAGGTACATGGGACCAACAGTTTATAGAAACTGAAAAAAAAAAAGGAACAGAATTCCTGCTCTTCGAGAGCTTCTATGGAGGGTTACATTACAAGGGTGTTAGGGGAATTTAATGTTTCTCCTTAAGATTACATTCCTGCTCTAAATGTAAAGACCCTTCTGTTTTGACTTTCAAAACTGACATTTTCCAAAGCACTTAAATTCAACAATATTTTTTACAAAACAACCTTAAGCCTGACTTCATTATTCCTAGAAAACTGGGCTGAGAAACAAGTTGAAGCAATTCTTTAGACAACTTATTTGTCTTCTGATCAACTAGTTTAAAAAAAAAAAATTACACAGGCGAAATACACAAATTAAAAGAAATCATCTCTGAAATACATTTCTGAAACTACAATACACTGCATTGTTGTTATAGGTTTGTGAATTCAGCTTTTTTTCTGTTGTCTGGCATACAATATCATACACAGGAAAAGGTTAATCTTCAGAGAAAATATCATCTCTTGGCCCTGTGTATTTGTTGGAGTCACACAAGCTTTCTTTGAAGTTGCCTGTCATCCCAGGAAAGCTGCTTTAAGTAGTTCAAATTAAATATCACTAGTATTACATGTTGGTAGCAAGTAGAGGCAAGAAAGAGAAAAGCTTTGGGGTAGAATTTCAGGGGGAAATAGGATTATGTTTGCTCTGTAACATGCCCCCCAAATTATGATTTTGAAAACTCTTCAGGCCCCAGTTGTACAGAAATTCAATCTACTCAGTTCTGAAAGTATCTGAACTTGATCTGACGTGCCACTATTGGTCCAGCAAATTTGGAAACATTTTTCATTTATTCCTGGTAGTGCATTCAATTACAGAGATACTATCATTTTGAATATTTCATCCTATGAAGACTTTCCCCCAGGGTTTACAAATGGAAACCTATTAAAATGTGTCCCCATCCTTTCAGCAGAGAAAAAAGACAAGACTGAATACAACAGGAAAGACTTTAGCTCAACACTAAAGCAAAACTTGGCCAAGGAGCCACACTTGCTCCTGGATCAGAGGAAAATTCATGACCACAATCAAACTAAGGCCAAGCTAACATCCTTTGGTGATCCAGAAGGTGGGATAAGGGGGTGGGGGGAGAGTAGAAAGAATTTCAAGTAATTTCAAAATTTCTGGGTTTAGTTTCAAGATCTGAGTTTAATACTTGAAGGAGAGGGAAAATGCCACGATCCTCTACATGACTTTGGATTTCAGCATACTAGAATGAAATGATTCAGCTAGTGCTTTGAGACTCAGATTGTAACTGAATTTCAGTTTGCTGGTAGAAAGCATCTGTCCTGTCTAAATATCAGACCATTGACCTGATTAGAAGTTTTCTTAAGATTCACACTCTTTAAAGGGAGAGAATTTTAAAACATCAAAACATACTGTAGCGAGGACTCCCTTATATGGTAAAGCAGACTCCAAGTTTGAGATGATTTGCAAATGGTATCTGTAAATATTAATGCACTTTGACATTGAATATTGCATATCATACATTTTAAGTGTTTTTTAGTGTGTGGATGTTTACAGTGAAACGATGTGCTTCTGAATATGTCTGTTTTCAATTCAAAGTGTGGCTTCATTAAGGAGAGTGATAACATAAAGCTTAGCGGTGTGATCATTCCTCGAGAATTAGCACAAAATTGACATGCATCCTTAATACAACCTTAAATTTGCTTTGTGGGCACCAGACAGCTTCATGAGCTTTAGATGTTCTTCACCCTCTTTTCTACAGTTCCAGCTCTCCAGTACCCAGCCTGGGTGTTGACTGCTTTTAATACAGAGTGGTTTTCCCCAGGCTGGGTCTTCATTTTGCAGTTGCCTTCATTAAGAAACCAGACACTAAAACCTTGTAAGATTCCTCCAGTCCTAGGGGCATTGCTTCCATCAGTGTTTTTTTCATACTGTTGTTACTGACTCTGTTACCTTCTCTCATAATGTCCTAGAATACCTAATTAGAAAATGGCTACAAAGAATTCCAAACACAACATCAGTACACAAGATTCATAAGCCTCAGTTAAAATGAAATATTGAAGGCTCTTAAACATTGCAGGTGACACTGAGAGAATAAGCACGCTTATAGATGTGTGTGCTAAGAAAAATATGTTTTTTTCATTTAGATTAACTGCTGGGCAAGTGGAAAGGCAGGCCCACAGTGGCCAAAACAGGTGCAATGTCCAGTCTGCAGCACGGGAACAAAATCATGAAAGCTGCAAAAATATCTGTATAATACATCCTTCTTTGTGCCTTCAATTTGGGCTCTGAGACACTTCGATTTACCTATATCGGATTCAGGGCATTTTCTTTATTCTGCTTTTAACAGAAACGTTTTCTTTGCCTGAACCTTCTGCAGGATCTGGCAGAAATGAGCACACGGAAGACTGTGTCAAGAAACCGACAAAATCTCCTTTTTCAATGAGCACAGGAATGCCTCATATGTGTGGAGTTACTTTGAATCTAACCCACCTATGCAGCTGTCAAGCCAGAGCACATGCTGAGGAAGAACAGGTTGCCTTAGCAACCCCAGCCCTGTTGTAGAGACTTCAGAAAAACTGAGTAATTCTATCTTCCTGAAGTACCCTTGTGCCATTGTGCTTAAATACCTCACGCATAAAACAGACATACGTTACCAAACTCTCCATGCACACTCTGAGCTATTTTCATGCTATGGGTTATAGAAGACACTGCTTGGGAAAGATTTTCTTCTTCTTTCTTACCATTTGTGACCCTTGCAGCTGTCATCTATTAAAAAAGGTAGCACTTACTCATTGCCTTTTTTTGGCGTTTGTTGGAGATGAACGACTGACACCATTACAGAGTTAAAGCTTCTCTTCCATCTGTGCAGTGTATAATGATTAATCTAGCTCAGAAAACGACCAGCTACCTAAAATTGATTTTAATACCTGATATTGTTGGGATGTTCAGAGAAATCTGGGAGAAGGAATAATGACTGCACTCGGCCAGTATGCTTATTATTGTGAATAGCTTTTGGCTACACAAATTTCAGGTCTGAACTATAGATATTATGCCATTAAATTGTAATAATTGAAAGTTCTAGAGAAAGGAATCTAAGGATACCCAACAGAACAATTTTAGTTCCATGAGAATATATTTAATTAACCCTTAATCATTTTCACCTTTATGACACTGGAAACACTTCTAGGATTTGATTTACAAAATTATTATGCCATTAATAAGAGAAAGATATTATTGACATACCAAAATCCAATTTAATTACTCCCTTGATTCCTCCAGAGGCAGAGAGAAGCTTGCAATTTTCTGGCACTATGTTCCATTTTTAATATTGTGAAATAAAAAAATATCTCTGAGTAGGCCAGAAATGTTGCATAATTGCTTCTGTCTGAGCTACAAGCACAACTACACCAATGTATTTTGGCTACCTTGAAAGTTCTTTTTTGGCTTTTTCTGTATCAAGTATCCCACTGAATACTTTAGTCTTTGCTAGAAATATTCTTGCATGAAAGAGCTTCTACAGTGACTGTCAAACAACTTGCTATTATTTTCATTTTTTAAAGGTATAGTTTGCAATGTATTTAAAAAAATGGAAATTCCTGAACTATTTTAGGAATGCATAGCTCATCTAACCGACCACTCCAGAATTTGTATGTAAACAAGGAAATAATTCTTAAACTTGTTTTCAAACTGTCGAGAAAACCATGCCTGTTCACTTACATAATTAATAGACTGATATATCTTCACAAAAAGCTAGAATTTACATACTTACAAATTTACATACTGCAAATCCACACAAAAGAGAGAAGAAGAAAACCTAACAGCGCTGGGACAATGAAAACTTGAAAAGATGGTTGTCATCTATGTATCAAGCTCCATCGTTCTTCCTGAAGCACCGTGTGCTGCCATATAACATCACAGAGGCCTGACAGTTCAAGGTGAAGTCTATCCTGATTAGGTTTCCAACAAAAACAACAAAAAATAAATAATCTTGGTTGGCAGCCACAGGCAACACTTCCCTTGCTCTTTTTACAGCTTTTTCTAATCCACCTAAACACCTCAGCTTCTTTGCATTTTCAAGACGTGTGTAAAGTCCTACTTCCTCTGAATTTTATACAAATTAGGCCACTGATATTTGTCCTCAGAAATTCCAGCTATTCATTGCAGAGAGATATCAGAAAAGATAAGCTGAACAAATTGAGATTTCTTCAATTAGTTCATTCCACCATTTTGCCCTGCATTGTAATTTTGTGCACAGCTATCTTTATTTCTCGTGTGTGAAGTCAGTCTCAGTGGCAAAATAATCATATGAAGTATTTAGACTGGTATGCTATTAGGGACAAATCCTTTTCGTTCTCAGCTACTGGAGATGAAAATCAGATGTGTTTTAAAGTACACTTGAGGAATTTCCTATCCCTTTTCTTAATAGCAGGTTATACGTTTATTGGTAGTTAGCAACTGCAAAGTCTTAGCCAGAAATATGTAATATTATTTTGGAAAGTACTACTGAGAGTGGATATTATGGTTAGTTCAACTTTTGGCCATTGGATTAATTAAACTTCTTCATTTTGTATATATCCTGCTCACAAAAGTAGCATTAAGACAGATCTTACATTCTAGGTGTCAAAAGGTCCAAAAAATGCACTATCCATATCAGTTAAATCAATAAATAAATGTGAAGGAAATCTATGCAGCAGAATAATTTAAATCTATCCTTTGTGTACTAGTGGAATGATAATACAAAATGAGTATCACCCTTGTTTGCAGTCCAGGAGAAGGAAGACACTATGAGAGGAGAATGACTGCCAAATTCTCAACACCATACAAGAGTACAGAAAACCGTAAAAAGTCAGTGGCAAATATAAGATAAAATAATAAATACTCCTATTTTTATACACTATAAATATAATGTGTGATTTTTTTCAAATGTGCATGTACACATGCAAAACACTAAACAGTGCAAGCCTCAGGATATCTATATCTACACTTGTGTGCAATATTGAATTACCTGCCTTGCATCTGGGTCATTAAATACTCACTAATTACATGTTCTCAAAGCATAAGACCTATTTATGTTAGAATAGATCTTTATTATGTCTCATTTGGTGTGAGAATGTGCCTGTTTTGATCTGAATTGTGCAGGGAAGGTGGCTGGTGTTTATAAAACCACTCATTTGATGTTGAATGCTGACCCAATATTTAGAAGTTTTTTGGTTCAAATTGTACCTCAGTATTACTTAATACACGCTCCAAACACTACCGTGAAGAGAGAATTCAGTTCCTTCTGAAATTTTTATCATGTCAAATACTCTAATATGCAAATCTCTCATAAACTTTAACTAATGTATTTTTACAGTGCCTTGCTTCTAATATCTTCAGCAACAGTCAGAAATATCCACTGTCCAGTGCATTCAAGATTAAATAACTAGGTTTTGTTTTTCTGGAAACATACATGTTTCAGCCCCCAATGCAGAAAGGGAATTATGAAAGCCAAGACCCACTTGGAATTTAATGTGGCAAGGACAGGTAAAGTCTTAGCTGAAAGGCAGTATCTGTGTAATGCAAACAAATATCAAAAAAATAAAACATATTTTATGTGAAGCCATGTTTGTAATACTGACACAGTTCTCCATTTAAATTAGGACTTCTGATTTTTCTAGATAAAGAGTAAAAATAAAATAGAAGAACCTTTAAAAGAGTGTTTTATACTCACAGTAGTTGAGAATGTTGAATTCCTAGCCAGGAGAGACTGCACAGTGAAGCACTAACCCTTCAGAACTGGATTTTATTGGAAGTGTTGACACAGTGTTTGTTATACCACCGCGAGTACAACGCCAATACATTATTCCTTTATGGTAACAGACAGTGTTGAAGCTGCCCTGCAATTTGGCACAGAACATTTCTATACTAATGCAATGTGACAATGTTATTATGTCTGCTATTTTCCATGCCATAATAGCAGTATTTGTTTGCACAAACGTGCCATTACATTCACTAATATGGCTCTACTTAAAGACTGCCCGAATAAAAACCAATGCAAACTTAGAGAAAGCAGATAATCTCCTATAGATTTGTTTTCCTGTGCCAGAGTCATTTTCTACCCTATTCTTATAAAAAAGAAAGATGAATTCCCTGGGATGATAGCTTTCACTATATAACCTGCTGTTAGATATAGTTACTATGTTCATGATGTATTTTCTCAGAGGAGATGCATCCATTTGTAAGAACAACCATTAACTGTCCTTTTAGTACAGTCTTTTTATGATACCATTTGCAGGAAAACCACTACAGTCTGCTTTACACTAATCAGTGTAACACTTCCGTCTATCACATCTAAAGAGCACTGGTGCCCCGAATCTCTAAGTGTCATATCACATCAAAATAAAAAAAATTATGAAGCAGATAGCATCTTGGGGTGAAAACTTCTTCTGCCTTGTTTATCTTCCAGCAGACAGGACACTGCAGCACACTGAACGTTCCCACCTCTGCCACCATGGAGGCTTAGGGTCTGCAGGCACTTCATGCTCACTGGAGGGGACTACTGAGACTTGCAACCAAGAAAAAGTTGTGTGATGGGTGTTTCTGACTACAACTGTAAAACTATAGCCTTACACTTAGTTGGCCCAGGTCTATTTCCATAGGAGTGAATTCTCTAAATTTCTCCTTCTTCCCTAGCAGACAGACAGAGGACACTCTTGGACTAGGAAAGAAAACAATCTGCCTCACATGGTGCTTATTTTGAGAGAATTTAAAAAAAAAAAACAAATCTTCATTTTCATTTCCACCTCCAATAATACACTGAACGGCACAGGAGTAATACTTTGCTGTTAGCACAAAAAATTAAAGAAACATCTCGCACAGCATATTAGTGGAATGCATTACAACACTTTCCAAGAAACTATTTCTTTCATTATTTCCTCCACACTTCCTGTTTTGGAAATTTAAGGCAAAAATTATACATGTGAAACATTTGCATTGTAAAGCCCAGGAACGATGCATGTCAGATCTTCATGCTCTGGGGTTACTATGGGAAACACATTGAAAGTATCAGCACAAACGCAGCAAGGTAATTTGTGCACATTTATGCAAATTGCAGATGATACAAAGCTGGGAGGAGTGGTTGATCGACCAGATGCGTGTGCTGCCATTCAGAGGGATGCTGACAAGCTGGACTGACAAGAACCTCCTAAAAAAATGCCAAATCCTGCACCTGGGGAGGAATAAACCCTCACATCAGGACAAGCTGGGGCCTGACCAGCTGGAAAGCAGCTTGGCAGAGAGGGATCTGGGCATCCTGATGGTCAACAAGTTGCACATGGGTCAGCAATGCGCTCTTGTGGCAAAAAAGAGCAACACTATTTGTTGGTGGTAAAACGTTGCAGAAAGGTTGAGAGACGTGATCCTTCCACTCTAATCAGCACTGCTGAAATGCACCTGGAGCACTGTTCCCACGTGCTGGGCTCCCCAATGCAAGAACAACATGAGAACAGAGGAATAAGCCCAGCAAAGGGCCACAAAGGCCATCAAGAGTTCTCTCCTATGAAGAGAGGCTGAGGGAGCAAGGATTGTTCAGCCAGGAGAAGAGAAGGCTCAGTGGGGATCCATCAGTGTTTTAAAATACCTGATATATGTGAGGTAAAGAAGGCAGATTTTTTTTAGTGGTGCCCAGTGACAGAACAAGAGGCAATAAGCACAAACTGAAATAGATGAAATATCATTTAAACTTTAGGAAAATATTTGTACTCTGAGGGTGAATGAGCACTGTCACAAGTTACGGAGCCTTCATCTTTGGCAAGCATGACCAGACAAGGAGTACAATCTGACTGCCCTGAACAGATGGGTTGGACAGATCCCCTCTCACCTTAGCACATTTATCACTGCAATTTCTGCTCAGATATGTCCCCTAAGAACAGGTGGAACAAAACAGAGGTGAGGTGTGATACGTTAAATCCTGGCTGAGGGTGAAACACCCACCCATCTGAACACTCACTTCCTCTTCTCTGACTATTCCCTCTGCTATTTCTCACTTGTTTTGTTCCCTCCTCCTTCATCTGTCCAGCATTTTGGGAAAAATGGCATGCTTTCTAAGAGTGTTTTCATAGAGATACCACCAGCTTGGCTGAGGGACTAAGTACTTATGACTGTTTCTCTTATTACTGCTGACACTTATTTTTAAGTGGTCAGGTTTTGGGGTTTGAGACTAAAAGATCTCTGTCTATGAGATTTTGACCTCTTGAGTATTCCATTTTATATAAAACAGTATCTTCACATGCAAAGTGAGCCAAGGGCCTGCCTGAGTAGCAATACTGGGTTAAATTTGAGCTTCTGTCAACCAGCGTTGCTCCACGCACAATCTGCAATGGAAACATGTTTGGGAACGTGCCTACATCCTTCCTGAAGGGGATGCATTTTCTGCAACAAGCAGGTGCTATTCCAGACCTGTCACTGAGATAATCTTTCCTCACATGAAGGGAATTTGTCTTATTTCAGTGCTGCAAAGTTTAGTCTGTGGCATGCAGCCTGTGCCACTTTTCAAAAGATGTAGTAACATTTCCTCATTTTTCTTCCCATTATGCTCTTCCCAAAAACAGCAGAGAGCAGGCTTGGAGCATGCAGAAGACATTGACAGCATCATTTTTCCTCCTTTCCAGCATATTTGCCATTATGAAAATTCCCTCTTGTTAGATGTGCTTTGCAGATATTTTGGTATCTGAACTAATCTAAGGAGCCAAGATAAAGCAGAAACCAAACGTATTATATTTACTAGACTCCTCATTCTATTACAAAACATCCATATCGAGGATAAATTTATATTTCATACTTGTGATTAAAAAAATATTGTAGAAAAGATTTATATGGGAATAAAGTCAGTGTTTTTAGCAGCCATCTACTAAAAGGACTCCTTTACCATAATCAGAAATAGCATATTGTGAAATATCTTAATTGTGTGCAATGTAGTCCATGATGTTACTATATAAATGCGTATTCACAGACTGGTAAATATCTTTCTTAAGTAAGCTCATCAATTTGCCAAATTTATGCATTAGCTGTCGCTTGAAGAAATAATTCACAGAATATTCCATGTCCACACAAAAATTTCTACTAAAAGAGTTATAACCAGAATTTTTCCTTTGTGAGATGTTATATCTGCAACTTCCTATTAATAGGTTTTAGTTACTTTTGAAATAACTCAAAAGATAACAAAACAGAAATAACAAGAGCAAAACAGAAACATTTTTCTTTTGTAGCAGGTAGGGAGATGAAACCTTTAAAAATGTATGTTTAGCAATATGACTAACCACGTATGTTGCTGCGAAGTGCAAACTCGCATACATGAAGTAAACCCAAACCTTTGCTCAAATCATTGAAAGTTTTTGGATACCACATTTCATTTCTACCATGAGAGCAACGGCAGAGAAGCAGAATGAGTCCTTTCATCCTTTCCCTAGTTTTCAAACCATGGAACTTTCATGGGAGTAAATTATTAGCTTTTACATACAGTTAACTTCCTAGCCTTGTGATAAATACAATTTGAGCCAAAAGCTTTTCAGATGATAAATATTCTGCTGTTTTAGGGTTTCTCCAAGATGTCTCACCTTGCTGTAGAGTGGAGAACCAGAACAAGACAGAAAAATCCAAAATGCTCGACTCGAAAGTTATACAACGCTTTCTATCATCACTCATTCTTTCAGATAAATGTATACAAATAGAAATAAAAATGCTTAACCTTAATGAAATTCCATTGTCGTATGGGTATAAAAATATGCAACATTTGGATATTACAAATGTGATGAATTAAAACCAAAACTCAGTAGCTCACTTTTATCATTTATCGTGGAACATTATGGCTCTTCCATTATTATGCCACCATCACTTCTGCATCTATTTAGATCAATAAGGTTAGATTGGAATAAAACTACATTATGAAGCTGGTGAATCAGGACCCTTATTTTTGACCCATTTAAGCTTTTCCTGAAAGACCAGATGGTTGCTGTGTGTTATTCAGATGAAATCTAAAAGAACTAAAATACTCAGCATGCTTTTATTATTGGCATGTTTAGTGTGTCACCTAAAGAAATCCACAAAGGGAGATAATAAGCCTTCTCAACTGTTTCACAGTAATTATAGCCCTTGTGATAGTGCTACATTAAGATAACAAAATGTAAAACGTGTTTTCAATCAGGAAAAAAAAAAATCTGTTGGTAATATTTATGCAGGAAAGGGAGTGCATCAAACAGGTAACCACCAGTATATTAGACTTGGAATCAAGTGTAACAAAACCAAATTCTGCTCATGTTTGATACTGCAAGTTGTCCAAAATTTATAAAGTATATTCTTTGTTCTTACCACAGGCCTTATAGATTTTCACAGGGTCTACCAGTGCAGTTAAATATCTAATATTAAAAACCATAAAGCTTCAGGTACTTCCTTCAAATGTTGCCTTGGAGGTCTCAGGTGTTCAGAGGGACATTTTTTCATGTACTTACGGTCATTGCATAATGGTCCACTAAAGGAGGTCATGCTACAGTCACAGCTGAATCCATCCCACTGCTGTAAGCACACGCCCTGGTTTGCACAGGAATCCTCTTGGCACGTTGTGCTGGGGCCTAATGAGAACACACAAAAAAGGACTTGCACTTCATCTTCCAAAGAAAGGTACTTCTCAGTGGGTCACATCGAGTAGTTGCCAACATCTCAAATCAAATGAGCAAAGAGTTACCAAGTCAAACGCACATAAACTTGCTGGTTTTGGAGCAGCATGTAACATTAAAAGGGGGGGTTTTGCCTTAGTTGTAAGGTTGCTATATCAAACACATAAGAGTGCACAAAACGGAAGCAGAATTATTCCAGGTACAGTGGGAACGTTAACTTTGTTGTCCGTTATTTGTTAATCTCATGTCAGACCATTAACTGGCTAAACGTTGTCTAAAAACTTCATTATTTCTTCCTGTAAATACATTTCAAACAGCAAAGCCAGATGCCATAGGAGTCAAAACTCTGGGATATGAAAGATTGGATAATGAAATAGAAAAAATGAAACAAGTTTTAAGAAATAATAAAATGAAGCTACGCTATTACAATTATTTTAATCCCACAAATTATTTTAAATGATTTAGGTCTGAAATTCAGGGCAGTTTGGGATTCTTTGGCAGGAATGTTGACAAGAACTGATTCACATGCTTTAGGGATCCCATGCAGGTTCCTTTTTAAAGGGGAAATGCAGAAAATCAGACTACTAATGAACTGGCATGCCAAAATGTGACATACACATGAAAAACAAAGCTACTCTATTTCTAGAGAATCATAACTAGACTACTGAAATATAAAGAAATTTCGAAAAGGAATGATCAAAGCACTAAAGCAATCACTATACAAACATATTCAAGACTGAAAGCCTTTATGCAAGCAATGCTGGAAAATGAAGGTTCATTTAGCCCATTGTTTTAGAGGTGTGAAAGACAAAATCAGCAACAAAATATCACACTTTAGTTCTGAAATGTACAGAGCATTTATTGCAGAAATCCAATTGTGCATTGGGGGTTTCAGTCTTGTTTAATACACACAGGGCTATCTACCTTGCAAATCAGCTTTCATCAATGCAACTTTGTCAGCAAAATAAAAAAGCAAAATATAGTAAATGTTAGTAAGCAATATTGAAATGGCAGCAAACACAGAAAAAAACCATTCAGAATAAAGTGCATGCTGCTGTTAAAGAGAGAAAGAAATGCCATATAATGCAAACAAATTAATGCTAATAGCCATAAATCTTCAGGCAAGGCAAAATAAGAAAGCAGTAATTTGCCAGTATTTTACTAGAAATATAATGGTTAATTGAGCTGATGACATGTAATGGAGGAAAATTAAAAGTGGTTTTTTTTTTTTTTCTTCCTTGGATAGCTATGAATGCATTAACAGAGTAAATGCATGGCTGAATCCTGACTAGCCCTTTGTCATGTTCAGATACACTGAATTCAAGAATAATTAGCACCATCATCCTCTGTGGTCTGTCTTTTTTTCTAGGCCTTTCTGTGTGGCTGGTGAATGAACACTGAAATACAGACCGTGAACCACAGTTTACTATGAGCTCACACACACATTTCACACTAACTCTTGACACTACAAGGAAAAATTTGGTTCTGGGATTATAAAATTGTCCCAGATTGGTTTGGAGGAGACACAACAATATCCATTTGAAACTCCCACTACCAGTCATTGATGACAGAGCAAAACTGGTCCAAAGATTACATAAACAAATTAAAAATCATGCCCTAGAGAGAAATCCTCGTAACCCTTCTTTTCCAATAGACCTTCTTCGAATATCTCAGTGTGGGATTTTCTTTTGATTTGCCAGTACTTAAAAAAAATCCACATCAATATGATTTAAGTCAGCTCAATGGCCTCTTCCTTTAAATGAGGCACAGCTCAACCTCTGAACCAGGGCCTGGAACAGTCACCAAAGTGACTGAGAGGGAGAGCAGGCTACACTGCATCCCTGCCTTGGCAAAATTATTAACTCCTCTATTTTCTCCCGTTATAATAATAATAGTAATTATAATAATAACTAAAATAATAATATCACCACCTATTACTGACTGCAGCAGGCAGACGTTAGATAGAGATGTCCTTTTGTTTGGAGTTCTGAGCCCAGAAGTTTAAACATTTGGGCATTACATCACCCTTTCTTGAGCAGAGGATTATAATGACAGAATCCCGTAGCTGACAAGACATATTTTTTCTCACCAGATTCTGCTACTCGGAAACTTTACAAAGCTGAAGTGAAAATATCTGTAGGTGTTTAAATGTTATATATTCATGGATTTATTTACACTTTAGTTATGCAATGTTGAATTTCCTCATCTTTGCAAAAGTAGAGCAAAAGTCACAAGGACTTGAAAGTACATAAACTGCAGGACCCTGCAGGCACATTAGGAGGTGCATGTGAAAATACATATCTAGAAAAAAATACAGATTCAATCTTGCTAAAAAAGTGAGGTATTTTTCTTTGTATTAAATTGATTCTTAGCACTTTTGGCTTATCTATATTAGTCATTATTCTAAAATTGCCATCAAGACTAGCTTGCAAATAAGCATTTCTTTAGCAAAAGTTGGATTTTTTTTCCCCAAAGAACAGAAGAAGATTGTTTAATGGTGGTAAGGACTATGATATTTACCATAACAAGTTCATCTTCCCCTATATATTTATTTATATATTGCAGAACTAAAGTATTTAGCAAAAATATTGTAATACACCTTTCGCTATATCTTTTTTCATATTCAATTTTTAAAATATTCTATTTTATTCTGTCTTCACTGCAGACTTTTTAATTTACTGGTTTTGTGATCTCCTTTACATTTGTCCTGTGTGAGGGCTTACGTGCAATAGCTATCACAAAAAGCATTATAAATTGACATACAGATGTTTTACAGTATGTTATAAACAAATTTCTTATCTTACCACCAAGAATCTTCATGTATGTCATTACTGTGAAATTTTTCATATATTTCATGTAACACTCAAATTACATTTTATATGCACATGTACACACAGTGTATTTTTCTTTTAACTATATAAAAACTATGTTTGTATCATACTTTATTTTAAGTGGGAAAAGGAAGTACAATTGATTTGACTAGAGGAAAACAGTGTTGACACAACTTGGCTTTGGGGTTTGCCATTAACAATTCAAAGAGCTATTTAGCATACTTATCTTTCTAGCTGTTAGTTTCTATCTGTTCTAGTCATTGAAAATTTGTCAACAAGGTGGATTCAGCCGAGTGTAAATTATGTTTCATGTTCAATGATGGAGATATCTCTCTGCCTGTGGCTGAAGCTTCAAAATGCAAACCTTCCAACTTGCCACAGCAATCCCATGGGTGGGCTTGCCAAAAACGTTTCATGCACTTCTGAGCACCAAATTATTGAGAAATATAAATATTTTAAGTACAAAATCTAACAGATAAAATTAATTAGAAGTATATTATGGCTTCAGAGTTTGACAGTTTGACAGAAGAGAGAAAAGAGCTTTTTGTTTTGTTTTTTGTTTGTTTTGATTTTGGTTTGGTTTGTTTTTTTTTCCCTCAATATATACGTGAAAGTTGGGGAATTCCATCCCATAAATCTGAAAAACAAAGAATCCAAGTGCCTCACTTCTCCGGACAGATTTTCCAGCAACCTGATGTCTTAACATGGCACATATACCAGCTGTCTTTGGGATTGAGGGTGGTGGTGACTAACACTTCTGAAATTACTTCTGCTGCTGTGTCCTGAGCTCTTTGGACCTGACATCTCAGGGGACTTCCAGGGCTTACACATCCCACTGCAGGGTGAGATTGATGCAGAACTCTCAGCTCTGCAAGGATGGAGACAGTCCTGGCTGGACACAGCAGCAGAGGCAGGAGCAGCTTGAGGCATGCAAGGGTTTTCTAGGAGGCACCTAAATTCACAAGTGACCTAAATCATATTTTAGGTGGCAGAACACTTTTTTGGACATCTGATTCATGGTCTGCAAACAAAAGACTGACAGATGGGTCAGACATGAGGACTTGAAGTAAACAAGTGAGATGGAAGAGATAGCTTGCAAGGTTAAGCAGAAAGGTTGGGAGGGTATATTTCATTCCATGCTGTTCGATTTCCTTCTGAGGGCAGAAGATTTTTGAGGAGGCAGTTCTCTGGGAGCCAGGCAGCACATCTGGTTTGACCAGTTTGTTGTGTCAGGTGATTTTGGTGTTGGAAAAAACTCTCTACCAAAAAGGACAATAGTTTTATGGCCTTTGTTAAATTGTTGGTAGCTTTATTAAATTCACCGATAGCTGAGTTGTGCCAGTGGTTTAAAAGGTGAACTCACACACCAGGCCGGTGGCAATGTTTCTTTGAAGTACACAAAATTCATTTAGGAAATGACATAATTTCAAAAGAAGCTATGAAATGAATAATGGAATTAAGGCATACTTTGACTCTCTGAAGGGATGGTGCAGGGATGGAATTGCTAAAACCGTTCAGAAAGCAGAATCTAATTTTCTAAACTCAGTGGCAAACTAATTTATACGTATTTTTGCACTCCTGAAAGAAATATGTAAAATTCTCATCTTACACTTTTCTGTAGCTTTAGTGCCTGTTTCTATGTACTAACAATAGAACTTCCATTGCTAACTAGAAGTAGCAGGTAAAGAACAAAAAAGCTCCAAATGTACTGTAGACACAACAAAAGGGGTGACAGAATTTATCCACCAGGAAGCATTATCTCGTGAAACTTGAGGAACCCCCCAGCTCTTGGATTTTTACAATGTCAATTTGCATACTTAACAAGCTTCATATCAAAATCATTAAGATTCCAACTTGAAATTGATTTTATAATGTCATTTACACATTTTTCTGTCCAGAGAAGAATGGCACTTGAGAGAAGAGAGAACACATAAAATTGAACATAAACACAAAATTCAGAATTATGTGAATAAATTAGATATGCAGGGACAGAAAATGTATTGAAATTATTCCATAAACCATAGTAAAAATAACGTGGGATCAAATGACAGCTGGAAAAATAGCTAAAGATTGACACCCCTGAATTAGAAATACACCTCTTCTAATTCTGTCCTCACTTAAATTTCATGATATTCCAGAAGAGTCAATAAAGACATAAAATTGTGAGATAAAACATATTTGTCTGTTACTGATTTCAGATAGAAAGGCTCATGTCAATACTAATCTCAGGGGTGACCAAAAATACAGAAGACAGAAGATTGGTATTAAAAAGTTTCATAAATTAGCCTTGAATTAAGCAACTCAAAATGTCTGCTTTAAAATTGGAATTACTTAGCTAATGTCTCAGCATTAACTAATGCCTAATTGTTATGTAGATATAAAGAACTTCATTGAAGCTAATTGTAACCGTTGTTATCATTAATTAAAATACATCAGAAGTAAACAAAACACATGCAAAAAATCTTGCCACTGGAGGAGTAAGGAACCTACATTTAACATTCTGAAGTTAACTCATGTTCTCAGATCAATCTCTGTGCTTTAGGGCAGGCTCATGCTTATCTCCATAATACTAAAAAACGCAGCCTTTATGTAAGAAAGGGTCAAGCAAGATCAATTAGAAGCAGGTAAAATATAGCCTCTTGATGTATGGAGTGTAAATATCAACAAAACGCTGCAGGATTCGCACAGTACTTTCAATATATATATAAAATTGGCTTATTTAATACCTTCACATCCTCTTTCTATTTGCCCATTGCAGAAGAGAGCATCTGAGATGAGATCGGGGAGCCGTCCGTTCAAGTCAACTGATGCAAGGCAGCCTTGGAATCCCTCCTTTGCGTGCACCAGTTTGGGCAAGGATTTAAACATTTCTTTGGCCACTCCTCCAATATACAAATCACCTGTTGAGGAGAAATAAATATTAGATACAAAAAAGGACCAGCAGAACCTTTGATCCGCTTGATCCTCTGGTCTTTTTGTGCTGAATGACAGATATGTCCTAAAAAAATATTCTTCAAAATAAACATAGAAGAAAACAAACACTGATAACGTGTATGATACTATGGCATTGCAGGACTGTATTTTTTCAATGGCAATGTAGACTTCAGATTTGTATAACTGATTACTTAGAAGTACCTGGGCATGTTTTTCAGGAACATGAATCCATTTCAGAGAGGAGGATTAAATCATAGAATCCCCATCTAGAAACTCATCTAGCACTAATGCAATTGTTCACACACTCATGGAACCTGACCATACCACTGATGGACCCAGCACAGTGAGATAAAAGACAATAAGTGAAGTAACAAGATCCACCTGAAATCCATGAATACAGAATCATCCATTCAGAAATATATCAAAACCCAAAAGATTTAGGGACACATGAAAAGAGAAACTTAGGAGAAAATGTCTAACATTGTTAGACAGCAAAATGACCAACTATCCCCACCAAAACTTATACTCTGTGCCAGTCATGGGAACAAGGGAACTTAGATGCCTTTAAAATGGCAATATGAACACTGAGCAAACAGAATTTTGTTGCTGAAAATGATTCTAATGATAGACACTTATTACAAACAGCTTGCTCTGATGAACCTCAGGCAACATACTCAAGACTGAAAACGAGTGCTTTTCTCACTTCAAGTAGTTCTTAGCTCTGAGACAGACTTGCTTTGAAAGGATATAACTATAACTTTCCCCTTCAACACCTTAGGGACATGCATATTATTACATTTATAAGCAAACCAAGCAAAAGTCTTAGCAACCTTTGTAGCATCATAGATTAAGAAACTTCAAGTTTTATCCATTTTATGTAGATAATTTGGAAAATAAGATCTTGCTTTCTTCTACAGCTCTGAGGTACAGTGTAAATCTCACAGGCACGAGATTAAACATAACAGAATAAAATATGGTGATCCATCTGTTCCCACAAATGGGATCTAATTCATTCACAGCAGAAAGATTCCTGCATTTTTCAATCTGCTGAACTGAAAACAATGTTAAAACACTTGTGTCATGATAAATGTTCTTCATCTTTTTCTCAGATGGAACATCTAGAAAGCAAAACCTTTCCAGGTTTCCTGAAGTTCTGTGCCTTCAGTCACTGCCAGCTCAGAATAGAGAGAAAGTTCATCTCAACTGATCCCAACAGACTTAAAAGAGAGAAACCATTCCAGAGAATAGTATTAAGAAAATAATTTATATGATAAAAAAACTTGACACGTGCAACGTCTTTTTAAAAATATACTGTCCAAGTAACCCTTTTTATTCTGTGATTAGTTAAACTTTTAAAACCACAACCTTTCAGATCGATCCCCATCTAATTCCTGATATCCATCTCTCAAACCTATTGAGATTGCTATGTACAGTCATACAGCAGGTGCCAGTTATGATGGATGGCTAGCAGAAATCCAGGTCAGTGTGCCAACATAGAAGCTGGAATTCAGAATATTTGCTGCTGAAAATATACACTGGAATATTGTCAATTAGGTATCATATGCAGTGAAGTACAATATATTGAGTCTAAATAAGCTGTATCCCTACAGTTTACTTACAGTACCTTTGTGTGTCTCTAATTATCAACATAGCGTTGATAATTAGACTGATCATTTTATACTACTAAAGATACAATTTTTACAAAAACATGTTCTGGGTAATATCTCATTTTTTATGATGTTCAAAATAGCTTTGCGTTCTGTTTTTGCACTAGCAAATACACTACACAAGTACATATCTTAGGCATTGAGCAGCCATACTGACTATTAGACTTCAACTTTTATAAAGTATATAAGATTATTTTTATGACTATGAACTAAATCTTCCCAGATTTAATATCAAATGTTTAATACCATATGTGGCTTAAGTTTGCTGCTGCTGGCATAAAAACACTTTCTCTAAGACACAAAATTTTGCTAAGGGATAAGCTCTGGAATTAAAATTCAGATTTTTATTTTTGTTTGAAAGTTAGTTAATTTTTTTCACTTGGCAATTTTTCTTATCTGCCATCACAAATTTTCTGCATTGCTACTTTTATTTTAATTAATCATGTGCCATTTTCATGTTCATCTCAATGAAGAAGTGGTTTCCTACAAAACTCAATCCATTAGACTTTCAGACAAGACAGGATTGTTAATTGAAATATCTTATATTGAACATGCAATAGCAGAGATTCAGAAAAGATAAAAGATTGTCCTTGCCCCTACTAAAAGAGATCAGGGGAATCAACATAGTACAATACAAATTCCCAGGTTTTCTCTTTCTCACTTCTTATGTAAGTACAGTTTCACTAGTGGAAATTTTACTCCAGAACAAATCTCTTGTTATGTATCTGGCTACTTACAGGTGTGAATTACATGCAAGTAATTTCATGAAGGAAGGTACCACAGTTCATCAGAACAATAGTACAAGATTATGACACTGTGTAAACTGGCTGCAGCCTAAATGCAACACTAATGCTACACTGCTACCACCTGAAAATGTGTAACCACAGTTTCTGGAATTAAAGTTTAGCTATTTTCTTGCTTGTACATATTCTCTTCTAAAGTTCAGTTTTATTTTTAAATGTATTCCTGAAAAAGTCTCATTTTTCTCATAGCAATCCTGATTTTCTTTAATTTACAAAGGAAAACAGCCAATTTACAAAAAACATATGTCAACTGTCATAGGCAAAGTTGCAGGTAGTAAAGAAACGGGTGACGTAATAAAGCGATCCAAGATTTCCTTCTGATCACTGGAGAAGCTTCAAATAAACCAGTTTATTTGAGAGCAGATATCACAACTCTCTTCTTTCTTGTATTAGGAATCAGTACACGGATTTATCTCCTTTTTGTTGGAGTGGGAAGATTGTTTCCTGTCTTTGTTTTTTGGAGGCCAAAAAAAATAAGTGTGCTGCAGGCGTGTTCTCACTGGCAGGTTCATGGCAGGCCAGAGGAATCAGCTGGAAAGCAGCACTTCTAGAGCTAGACCTGCTCATGGCAATGATGGTACTGCTCAGTTATGCCATAAGCACTGATAAAGAGAAGATTTTAGGGGGTTTAATTTGCATCTTTTACAGGAACTGCAGATCCTTAGTTATTCCAACAGGATCTTTCCTATTTACAGCTATTTATCTCTTTTCTGACTTAGAGCTGATTTGTGCTTTAATAACGAGTAAATTTAACACAGAAACAAATTGCTAGCTAATAAATTAACCCCAGTTCTCAATGTATTCATTATTGGAATCACACTTATGCAAAAGCACACAGAACACCACACAACAGTGAGTCACACACAACTGTTGGTAAAACAAATGCCAAGTCCTCCTGTAATAGCTTATCTTTTTTTATCCCAAGCCTCTGCATTTCTTCAAAATAAGAACTTTGCAAATGCTAAACCAAAAAAATGGAAAACAAAGATTGAAGATGCCGTTCTATTTTCTGAATAACTAACAGAAGTTATTAAGAGCTATTATGTGGCACTAGTGACCTTACTGACAGGTCACTTCAAAGACTTTTCTCCTTTCCTGAGAATTCTTACATGATACATGCTGGTGGGCAAAAACTATTAACTTCATTTAAGAGCTACCATTGTCTTCAAATGTAAGTAGAGAGAGAATTGTTTTCCATGTGTTCATAATGGTAACAACATAAGAATGCTGCTCAGGTGTGACGGGTGCACCTGGACCCCTTAACCAGACCAGCAGCAGTTTGGTACAGGAGATAGGTGACATCAGGGAACAAGTAGTTTAGCCAGGATATAATTAGACTTCTCTACTCTCCTAGATCTGTGTGCTTTGTGTACTTATCTGGTGTTCATTTCGTGAACACCTTTGTTGACAAGAAATGCAAACCATTCATTCAAATATGGTTCCATATATGACTAAAAAAATAAAAAAAGGTGGAAATAAAACAGTGGAAGGAATTGTTGCTTGACTTTTTCATAATCCATAAAGACAATATCTCATTTTTATATGGCTGAACAAAAGCGTGTTCAAATCCATCATTCTCTCCAAAAGCAGACATTCTCTCCCCCAATCTCTTGTTGTGCTGCTAGTTTTAAATATACTTTCAGCTATTCTCTTAATTTCTCTTTCATTTTGGAAGAAGTTGCTTTGTCGTGTTTCTAATGTCACATTGCACTAAATCACCACCACGGCTAGGAATGAGAGTGCTTCTGTGGAGTACTAGAGTGGTGTTACTCCCCAGGAAAGAGCTGGATAGCCCTGGCATACCATGGTGGATTCTGAAAACACAGCAGGCATCTCCACAATTCTTTTATGTGACATGAAAATACAAAGGAACATCTGGCTGTGGCGAAGCCAAGGTGTCAGGCATACTTTTCTCCAAATATGCTATTTCAAAATGATCAAGCATAGAACAGCTTCTTCCCTCAGGCAGGCAAAGAGGAAGGAGGACTGCAAAGACTGAGAAATGCCATAGGGAAAGTCTAATCTCAAAAGAAAGAAGTGCTCACTTTATTCAAGTCCCTCCTAAAACAGATGAGCTGCTGTTACCAGATCAATAGAAATCGCTTTGTAGTATCTTAATAATTGCACTACAAAGTACATGGTGGAACTCATCCTAAGACAACCCACACAATCCCAACTCCTGGTATTTTTGAGGCAACTGAATTGCGAAAATAAGCTACTCCACGCAAGCTGAATGTGCACTGACTAAAAGAACAGACACCATCCTGGTCTCAAATCAAGGGCTGTTGTCTCAAATGAAAATGTCAGGCATTTATTGTAAAATTCAGATGTCTGTGACATTCACTGAAATATGGCAGCCTACCTGGCCTTGATGACCTTCTCTTCCCCAGTGCACAAGAGCACCCACCTTTTGCACATTTACTTTGTGCAATGGGCGGAGGACAGCGGAGACTTTTCTTTCAGATGGGGGATTTCAGCACACACTTTAGAAAAGGAACTGGGCCTATATAGTGGATGAGTGGTCATTCTAGTGTCTCTCCTCACCTTCATCAGTCCTGAGTAAACATTTGCTCTTCGTTCAATACCAAAAAAGTGTTTGGTCCTTAAAAAAACGTTGATGAGACATAATTGCTCTTTTTTTCATAAACCAAGAAGCCCGCTGTGATCAGAGCCCATTAATAAACTGAAGAACAGTTGACAAAGGCTTAAATGATGCATCCACACAGCTTCTGCAGCACATACGCTCCAGCATATGGCTTTTCAAACCCCCTTTGCAGCAGGGAATATGCACTTTGCTGTGCATTCACAGGCCTGCTTGATGCTAGAGCAAAGCATGACTGAATTTTGTCTACCACTTGCAAGGGCACTTGAGGGAAGACATGAAAATGTAAACTTAGTGTTTTATGTCCACTTACTCACTTCAAAGAGTCCATTCTGTAGCTTCAGTATTGATTTGTGGTTGATGTCTTTTGGTTTTGATGTGATTTTTTTTTTTAAAGAAAAATAGTCTTTTCAAGTATTTGTCCTGTTGGAGTGATTAATTCTATCACTTTTAGACCCTCTCTCACCTAAGGAGGGAAAGGGTGGCCAGTTTACTTGTTGAGGCTCTGCTGAGTTATCTGTCCTTTCAAATACTTCAGGAAAGAGGCTGTTTTATGATGTGACAGGTGGTGGCTTTCATCTTTCACATTCTCTATACTGATAACCAAGCAAGGCAAAATGTTTACAGGCAAATAAAAAGAAGGGAAAAAAAAAAAAAAAAGAAAAGAAGAATTTCTAGGTTAGCAAGTCACCTCTTTTGGGAAGGAATATAGAAACTGATCTTTTCACCCCAATTCTACGCTGCTTTCAGTATCTTGCTTGAATACCCCATTAAATGTATTAGGAAAAAAAAAAAGAAATCACCAGCACTGAAATGCTGACATTGTGGGTTTTCTTCAGGCATTCTTGTTGGCACATAGTACATATTGTAGTTATTTGTCAAGAGAATTGAACTTTGAAGATATTTCTTTCCTTGACTGATACTTGACTGTTCTTTTTACAATTTTATTGTAGCACGGCCCTTTAGACCACGCTGACAGAAAAAAACAAAACAAAACACAAAAAGAACCACGTGGGAGAATAGGTGCACCAGGAACAGCAACTTACAGTTTTCACTTGCCACCAATTTCCATGGCAGTCCACAGTGGAGATATAGCTGCTGCTCCATTTTCCTCCAGTCTCCTGATTCCATCACACTACTCATAACTACACTGAAGACTTCTCAGAGTTCCACAAATATTCTTCTGCCAGGAACCTTTTTCTTATGCTCTGCTAGATGTGCTCTCCACTTCTGCATGTACCTCTTGGTGCTCAGATTTCATTCTCATTACAATTTTTGACTCAGTTTAGTACTCCTCAAGGATTCCACAAATATGCCTATGTTTCACAAGCAAGTAAAGCTGTGTCATAGGAAGTGCTGGTGTTTAAGAGACAGCAACAACACAACAACATCCTTAGGAGACAAGTTTTGAATAGACAAAAGGAGATACTCCAAAAGGTAAGTGCTCACATCTGAAGAGTTCTCCAGGTTAAAATCCACCACTTCCCCAACAATTCTATCCTCAAAAAACAGTTTTCCCTCAAACAAGACACAGTTACACAAAAACATTTAACATTTTCCTGACAATAAAAATCTGCAGATTCCCAGCCGCTTTATTTCTCTCTGCTTGTTTTTATCCCCACTAAAGACTAGATGGAGAGCACTGGCATTGAAAAAGATTAAACAGATGTAAAACCAAAGCAGTCTGCTTGTGCAATGGACTGTGAGGAAAGTTGGTGATGCATGTTAAATGGTAAATAATAAAATCTAATTGCCATATAAATGTGCGTGGCAATCCATCTCCCACATAATCAATGCTAGGCCAATTACTCTGTGTGAGGGGAATGGCTGTGGTGGAGAGGTGAGGCATTCAAGCACATCAAATGTCCTTCATTTCTTTCCTGTTCTGACCACTTTTGGAGATTGTGTACACCTGAAAAATGGACAAAATCTAACGAAGCTGGCACTTGCATGGCAGAGTCTCCCTTCCTCCCGCTATATAATGTTTTCACTCTCTGCTTGAACAGCCAACACATGCTCTCAGCAGAGCCTGCTTTCAAAACAGTGAGGAATTCCTCTTTCCAACAGACACACTAGACCTCAGAGATTATCATCTACAAAACTCTTCCTCTGGCAAATGGTTCAGGCACAATTCTCCACATAAAGCTACCAAACAGCTGAGATGTTAAACGTTCTCATTTGGAATGTAGGCTTGCAGAGGATAACTTTTTATATCATATTACTTTTGATCAAGACAATCACATTCAAACTCTGAGGATATTCCATGAAGCTGCCCTTTTGCAAAATGGACTGCTCAGTTAAAATACCAAGGTTAATGAGGGTTCATAGCAGCACATTTTAAAGCAAATTTAGGATGTACTTCTTTACTCTGTGTATCTGTGGGGAGGCTAGGATGCAGTGGAATGTACTTATACTAAATATACAGAGGTTTTGGTAAGTTTTAAGAGCATACATGTTCCCTGTATTAGCCTTAACATAACTTTTACTTGGTGTTCCAGAAAGGCTTGAATGAAATTCCACAATCACCAGCAGTAATAACCTGCATGTCAAGCAGCTGTAGGAATGAAGACAAATCTATCCAGTCATATATGTATGAAAGGCTGAGAAGAACAGGGGAGAAGCAGCAGAAAACAAAAACCCTTCTTACCGTATACTGATCTGACAGACTACTGTATTGTTGTTGACTTCACAGTGTGAGATCTAGAACATCTTTATTTAATCTAGAAATACTGGAATAGATTTTCAATTTTTTTTCCCCATCTTGTAATTTTGGCAATTTGGATACAATTTCTGAAGCCTTAGCACTATCAAAATTATTTTCACAGCCTGGTAGACAGCATTGCTGTTTAGAAGCAGCATGTGAAAAGCGGCAAAGAAGGGAGGATAAAGGAATTCCCATTAGACCAGGTTGTCCAGTGACCTGTTGGTATCTACTCCTAGAGCTTTGTTACATAGGAAGTCTCAAAGAAGAGTTCTCAGTTTTAAGTGCCTTGTTTTTCCTCTGTACAGAGTCTTCTTTCCTATGCTATCAGGAAGACAACAGCTGCGTTTGCCATTGTCTCTACCCCAAGAAGTCACTCTGGGAAGATCTATTTGCTGTTGACAGTATTTGGAACTCTGTATTTGGAACAGAACATTATTTCTGCATGAAGAATTCACAGCCCACTGGCAAGGTCATTATATTTAGCTCACGCATGATTATTTGAGAAATTTAAGCATTAATACTTGCTCATTTGTACAATGTTTCTGTGCTTCTTAAAGCTTTGTTTCTCTAGTAATAAAAATCTAAAGGATCGCTGCAGTTGGTAGAGATCTTGCAATGTAGAGAAAAATATATAATGAAGCAACAATAATAACTGCCTCAATATAAAACAACAGAGAGAAGTATTACATTAAATTGAAACAATTTCAATTTCCATTGCTGAAACAGGAATTCCTCGTTATGATCAAGACCAATTTAGCTCAGCATGAATAACCTACTTTGACAGGCAAATGAAATATCAATAGATTAAGGGACTATTACGAATCATCAATGAATATGCCAGGCTAGTAGATCTACTGATAATTTAGTTAATTGCATTCAAAGTTTACAAGGATGAATTAATTGCCAAGTGAATCTTTATGCACACTGAAGAATTATAATTTGGTGCATTTGTAAAACCATTGAGGTGATACCAGAAATAAATACAACTACTTTTCTTCCAGGTGCTTCAGTCTAATCTGTTTTCACAGTATGGGACAAAACAGCAAGCGAAAAAGCAAATGCAGATAGAAGCAGCAGCCCTATCTCAAAAAAATAAAGGAAGCCAGGGTCCAGTGAAGAGATACAGAAATAAAAGTAAAACAGGCAACAAGAGATCTAGACAGGTTCTTTTATTCCAGGCAGGCTGATTCTGATGTGTGCTCTAATATGAATAGCATTTTTTGAGGATGCAGTGATATAACAGTGCAGAAATAACATATGACTTACAATGGGCTCTAAAACTGACTTTGGGGAAGGCCACATGAAAGATGACGACAGTGACACAAGTTGAAATTATGAATGTCAGTTCAAAAAAGCAGGTCTTGACATATGAAATGATGCACAGGCAGCAAAAATTAACCCATAAATGTTGAGCTGTGTAGGATTTTTTTTTCAGAATGGTGATTTCCTACTGAAAAAAAAACGGGGTTAGCCCAATATCAAGATTAAGATAACTGCAGATCATCTTAGAGGATACAGCATATTGGTAAATATGTTCTGTGATCTGAAAATTTTAAAATTGGATTGGACACTGAAGTGCTGAAACTACTAATTCATACAAAAGTTTGTAATTACTTATTGTTTAATCTAAAACAACTGAGGCATTCTTTACCTTCTCATTTGGTAAGAGTACAATATCTCAGCTTCTCATTTCAACTTGTAAACATTTAAAATGCTAAAATATTTTAATTTTCTCACGGGTATTCCAAGAGAATTCTGATTGGATTTTTGCAGGGGTTTTTATGCCTGCTGTTTCGAAAAGTGTTTGAAAGCTTTGGGGATTAAAATACTGCCTATATATGTTTAGGAGAGAAGGAAGAGGAAGATTAAACCCCAGTAGGTAAGTGGATACAAAGTATGCTTGAGGATGTCCTCCTCCTCGGAAGCAGATTGTGCATCTTTAAGTACTTATAAAATAAAATAATTTCTGACAGAACTAGAGTTTCCCATACCACATGAAAAAATATGTGGAGAGGGAAGAGACATTCTAGGTATCATAAAACTTGCAGTCTGAGAAAGGGAGACAGCATTTCTTTGCCAACAGAGAGGAACAAGGATCACAAAATGGTTTGTATTGGAAGGAACTTTAAAGATCACCTTGCTCCAACCCCTTTGCCATGGACAGGGACACCTTTCACTAGATCAGATTGCTCAGAACTCCATCCAACCTGGCCTTGAACATTTCTGGGGATGGGGCATCCACAGCTTCTCTGGGCACCCTGTGCCAGTACCTCACCACCCTCACAGTAAAGAATTTCTTCCTAATATCCAACCTAAATCTACTCTTTCAGTTTGAAGCCATTCTCCCTTGTCCTGTCACTACAGGCCCTTGTACAAAGTCCCTCTCCAGCTTTCTTCCAGGCTCCCTTCAGGTACTGGAAGTCACAATTAGGTCACGCCAAAGCCTTCTCCTTTCCAGGCTGAAAAATCCCAACCCTCTCAGCCTTTCCTCATAGCAGACATGTTCCATCCCTCGGATCATCTTCGTGGCCTCCTCTGGACTGGCTCCAACAGGTCCCTGTCCCCCCAGAGCTGGATGCAATATTCCAGGTGGGGTCACATCAGGGCAGATCGTAGGGGCAGAACCCCCTCCCTCCCCTGCCCATGGTGCTCCGGGTGCAGCCCAGGACACGTTTGGCTCTCTGGGCTCCCAGCACACGTGGCTGGGTCACATCCAGCCTCCCATCCACCAGCACCCCCAAGTCCTTCTGGGCAGGGCTGCTCTGATCTGTTCATCCCCCAGCCTGTGTTGACACCAGGGGTTGCCCCATCCCAGGTGCTGCACCTGCTCTTGGTCTTATTAAACCTCATGAGAGCAAAATGGGCCCACTTCTCAAGCTTGTCCTGGTCCCTCTGGATGGCATCCCGTCCTTCAGGTGTGCCAACCACACCACTCAGCTCGGTGTCATCAGCAAATATGCTGAGGGTGCACTCAACCCCTCTGTCTATGTTATTAACGAAGGTGTTTAATTACACTGATCCCAATAACAGCCCCTGAGAGACACCGCTTGTCACTGATGTCCATCAGGACTTTGAGTTGTTGACCACCACTGGATGCAAGTGTCCAGCCACTTTGTTATCCATCTAACAATCCACTCAGTAAATCCACCTCTCTCCAGTTTGGAGAGAAGGATGTTGTGGGTGACCGTGCCAAAGGTTTTACAGAAGTACAGATAAATGACATCTGTAATTCTTTCCCTTGTCCACTGATGTAGTCACTCCATCAAGAAGGCAAAATCCATTTTCACTTGTTTTTCTGTGCCCTTTGAGGCTACTCAGACCTCTCAGAACATCAGAGCACAAAATCAAGTACAGCAAGCAAGAATTCCCCTCCACCCTACTCTTTCAGGCCTTGAATTGCAGCTATGCCAACCTTCTGAGCTATCCTGAGAGCAGGACAGGGAATCTGCTCATGAAATATATGAAAGGAAATTTGCTGTGTAACTGTGTTGGCAGGCTTGAGCTGCACTGCTTTTGCTGTTCAGACTCATTTATCTTTACGGGTTATCTGCTAGAACTGCACCTCAGCAGACTTTGCTAATTTTCCCTGCGAGGAAAAATAACACAGTTCTTGGAATCCAAACACAGAATTATTTTCACTCATTTATTTGTCTCCAATTTATAATTTACCCATCTAATTACAGCAATAATTAGGCTGCAGGATGTAATATATGTGTTTCCACAGGTAGCTGCTGAAATTGTACCAGAGGTTATGCAGGGAACCGATGTGTGTGATAATGAACTTTCTGTGTTACACAGCCAAATCCTACACCCAAAAGGAAACATATATTGGAAATTCTCTCCCATACTTTTATGGCAGCTGTCTGCTTTCCCAGACAACTTCCATGCTGTGCAGGCTCGACAACACAATCTGTGTCTTATCTTTGCTCTGAATTCACTGTGTATTTGCAAAAACCCACATATAGAGGATTTCTTTTTCCAGGATCAGCTTGGATTTCAAAATCAGAAATCTGGTAACTCTACAATTACTCAGAATGGCTGCAGGTTCCATACTATCTGCACACATGTATATTTTACCTAATGATAACTCTGGTTAAGCAGAACTATTGATACCAGTAGCAGGAAGCGTAATTTTGCATTTGCTTTGTTGGTAAGGCTAAAATAGTACAGGACAATGAATTAATTGTAACTATTTATATCAGGAAAGTGTATGGAGTGTTTATAGCACAACAAAAATATGTCATTGTGAGAAACGCTGATGTAAAATAGAAAAGAAGCAACTACAGGAGACCATTTCTACTAAAGACAAAGGAAGGAAAACTAGTAATGAAAGGCAATTTTTTTCTCTCTTTTAGCCTGCTGGCTAAAAAGTATCAGCTTGAACCCCCTCCCAAATCCAACCAAAATTCTCATTATATATACTGTGCCACATTTAAGAGAAGCTGACTGAGCAAAATGTAGTATAATACATTTAAAAAATAAAATAAAATGAGGCATACTATTATGAGGAGACAGAGGTTGAGGATCTGTGTATGCTAGATCAGTTTTAGAGAGGTGCTTGCTATATATTTCTGCACTGAAGACGTCAGGCTTGTTATTCTTTTACTATCCACATTCCCTGGGTGGTGAATTACAGAAAATCATCTAACACAATTCACCTTCCTTGCTTCAAATCTCAGTATGTTCTTTCATGCTCCTCATTTCTTTTTCTTTTTTTTTCTTTTTTTTTTTTTTGGAAGGAATTCAAGGTTAAAAAACGCGACAGCTATGGATACAGTTTTACTTCAAAAGCATAAGGCAAAAGTAGCATTTTCAAAGTGCAGCACACAAAGGGATGCTGGATTTTGCAGGTTGTCCTCGCTGATGAGCCTTCCCTGGGCAGCGCGTTCGGCGAGATCACAGCGCTCTCTAGTGCCTTCAGCGAGCACATGGAGAGAACTTGATCTGCTCTCCTTAAATAAAGCCACACAACACAATCGGTTTGAAAAGTGTCGAATAAAATGGCTGTGTTAATTACCAGCTCGCAACAGGATTGTTTTGGTTTTTTTTGGTTTTTTTTGTTTTTTTCCCCCCCCTACCCATGCCTGATTTATCTACCGGGAAAAAAGCCAAACATATTAAAGATATACACATATGCGTAAGTAGTACTTGCCATCTTAAAAATGTCGAGGAACAAAGTGGATCCTTTTCCTACAGCATCAAAAACAATGTTGAAATATTACACTGTTTCAATAAACATCGATGATGTTTAACAGAATGCAAACCCGAGAAAAAGCATGACACAAATTTCAAATGCTAGTTTAGGAATGGAGTGTGAGCCATCCAAAAAGCTTTATCAGAAATGCTAGGTTTATAAATAAAAGAATCTCTTATTGAAGATTATGACATATCAGGATACTGTTTTCACAGTCTTTCTTACAATCTTAATAGCACTTTCAAGTGAGGCAAACATGTAAAATATCACAAAATCCAGCATAATTACCAAGGTCAGCTCATTATCTGTGACTCAGAGGCAGTTAAAAGAAAATCTAGCACGGAAAAAGCTCTTGATGGAATATTAATATCTACTTTGAACATCCTGGCTTTTGAAATATCATATTTCTTTGACTGTTATGAAATTTCAGTTTTCCTGCCAAGAACCTTCTTAAAGAATGTTAAAATACACAGTACTTTTCCACACGACCAGAACATATATTCTTATGTCTGATTAGGTAGTCATTGTTTTAAAAGCATACTTACTTATACATCCTTCCAAAAAGATATTTTCCCCAGATGCAAATTAGCTTTACAGAAACCCATCCCCAAAACTCATTACTTTCACTTATTTTGAAATATACATATATTTATAAAAAATGGATCTATAGAATCTAGCTGGATTTATAGCATGTAGGTTTAGTGCTATAAAATAAAGTTTATCCCACCTGCAATTGAAATTACAATACATTACATATTTAGATGAGTATGATATGCTAGTTATACAACTTATGTTCATGTAAAAAACATTGTAGGCTTCCTTCAGTCCCTCAATTATCTTTAGGTTTATATGGGTTACTCTGTGTTATTACAATTTCCTAAGTTTTTTTCCCCATAGGATCTTCACATGTTTAAGGTTGTACCTACCTGTGCAGAACTAATCCTAAATTGGCATTGTCGGGTTAAGATGATGTCATCTCTTGTGATCATATTAATTATTATAAAATAAAAGGTTACATACAATATTAAAAAATTATATCATACTTTACATCCATGATTTATTCTGTTTATCATTCTGTATTGGCCCTCACTGTAGATTACACATGAATAACTGTACTTACTTTTGAGATCTAAATTTCTGGCTCCTGCTGTGCTCTGTGTTGTGATTTTAGTGTCAATCTTTACAGTGTGTAGGTTGTTGGTATCCCTTGATATCATGACATTGTGCCACTGGTTGTCATTCAGAGGTTTATTAGAACTTCCCTTGATGAGGTTTGCACCGTTTCCCAAATCAAACACATAGTGTAAATACCTGGGAAAAGAGAAAAAATTGGAAAAGTTTCCTTTTTCTTTACATAGCAAGGGGGCACTAATTAATACGTCTAATATTTTCTATTTGCTTGTACTCCTCAGCAGAGCTGGCAAAACCAGAAGACAACAATGAATGCCAGATGGGGAAGCAACTGTCATTCCAAGAAATTGCCACTCATTTGGATGAGTTGAGGTGCAGTCCCAAGTTTCTGGAAAGCAACGAGCACTCCATGTACCAAGACATGCATACATACGTAGAGAGAGAACAAGAGGGAGGCTACAAACTAGTACTTCTTTGTGGTAAACACGAGAGAAGTTATACCTATTATTTACTTTCATACATTTCAGGCATCTAGCTTCATCTGAAAGAAAGAGTCACAATAAAGCACATGAAGTTCAACATGAAGAAACATTATCAATCACATCTACCCAGTCAGAATAAAAGATTTGCATCCTAAACTTTCCCGTGTATTTCCTCCTGTACATACATTTTGAACGGACTGGTTTTGTCGTCACGCTAATCCATACATACCCTTTTACTAATTCAACCACAATGAAATCATTTCCATCGCCACTGTTAAAAAGTATCAATCCATCCAGGGAGGTGGTTTTGAACTGGAAAAAAAGGTGCATAGATGTGTACGCTTGTAGCGTGGCCAGTGCAACATAACTTGCTTTTGTTTTAAAGGTTACAGGGTCTGCTATGATGTTCCTGAACCCGAATCTTGCATTTAGCTCACAATAATCGATGTCTCCATTTTTACATAAGTCAATGTATGCCATGCCATTAAATGTGAGACTCTGTAGATGCCCAATAAAATTAGAAGGCACAGAAGACAGGTAGCGCCGTTCTGTTATTATTCCTGTTTCTATGTTGTGGAATTCCAGTCGTGTGTGATCGCCAGCCATTTGACCTTTAAACAGCAACAAAAAAACACATGTTAGTGTCTGAAATGGGAGGTCAAAAAGCACATCATGTGATTAAGTATCTGCATCAATTTCACACTTTTCAGAATGTGCAAGGCCAATTCTTGGCTCCAAAGGGAATTCTTCCAAATTCATCCTAATTACTGGTAACTCCAGGAGCCTTTCCAATGTGTTCAGTACATTTGGATAAGGCCAACAGCAAGATTTCTGAACTGAAACAGTTCAAAAGAGTATACTAAACTGCTAACAAAATCCCTTACTTTAGTTACACTTAACCAGATGTGGGGTTTTACTATAAGCAAGTGCAATTACTTAACATGAGAATCACAAAGGCCAATCTCAGAGCTAAACCAACAACATCGGAGTTTCATGAAAGAGAAACAGAGCAGCTTGAGGGATATTATTCCATGTGTTTTGCTTCAATGTGCATGATTTGACTAAAGGAAGGAAGGATTCCTGTTTCAGCTGTCTTAGGTACATTAATGCTGGCCCTGTTGCAAAGCCCTGTGCAGTAAGGGTGGACAGCTGCTTGAAAGCAACTGGCTTTGTACCATGGGGATAAAGCACGGGAGAAAGGGCAGAGCCCAAGAGATGGGCTGAGCAAGTCTTCAGGAAGGGTGCATACCAGTGTTTTGTAATCCCGGAAAAAACAAGGGACTTGCTTTTGTCAGAAAAGTGGCCAAAAGCAAGTCTCACTGCAGCCTTTGAGTTCTCTCTGTCATACAAGGACCACTGCAGAGCCAGAAGCCTGAAATCTGCTGACTGTAGAGCTAATCTGGAGGAAAGGATCAGCACTGCCAGAGTACACTGCTTACAGGTCAGGTAAGTTTCTAAGCTAGTTATTAAATACCTTACCCAGCACATCAAAATTGCGTTCACTCAAGTGTTCCTTTTTCTGACAGAACTTCCAATTTTTTCCATGCTTATTTTAAAGAAGTAGGGCAGTATTTTCACAGGGCTGATTCACGGTCACATTGTGTGGAAAAACAGCTTCTTATTACTAATGAATTTCACCACTTAATGTACCTTTTGCAAACCATGGCCTAGATTCCCCAATTCCTTAGCTGTATCATGTCTCTCATGGAGTACAGAGAAGGTGAAGAGCAGACCAAGCCAAACTGAACTAAATACTGGCATAAAACTGCTCTAATTCAAGTTCCCACAGCGGCAAAGCTGTTGACAAGCCAAGTTCCCTCTGTCCATCCCCAAATATACTATTCCAAGAGAGAGTGTGAGCACCGCCCCAGGCTGGATGTGTCAGAAGTGGTGCACAAAGCCCGGAGGAGGCTGACACAGCTGTACCTTCACAGGTGTCATAAGGAAGTGTCCGTGGACATGTGTGTGACAGGGAAAAGAAAACGGAAAGAGAAATGTCTATATCTGGGATTTGCCCAGGGAGATGAATTCACAGGCAGGTTAAGTCACAGCACTGAGAGACAAGTACAGTGAAATTACAGGGAAAATAGATCTGTAAGTTTTAATACCATTCAGGCGCAAAAATTGCTCTAATAATTTATGATAAATGTTTACAAGTAGCTTACTTAGCTTCAGGATGAGTTCTGTATGAGAACTTACTCTTACTGGTGTCGTTGAACACCACCAGCACCTGGGATCTGCACTCACAGGATTGAGCACTGCAAGAGGCACCTTAAACCCCAGGGACAGTCTTCTTGATACTCTTGTTTCTAAACATCAGTTCTGAAGATACCCCTTGCCCTGAATGTATTAAGCAAAAGTGGGCTCTTCCTTGCAGTAATGAGTCAGGGAGCTGTCTTGAAAAATGCCAAATGTGTAATTTTTGCTGGGACAAGAGCTGTATATTGGATCACAGCCAAAGAGCTGAGGATCAAGTTTTAGAGAGGACCATTATGTATTCCAGTCTTGTATCCCTTCAGATGGCGTTGCATTAATATCATGGCAAAAAATCCACTGAGCTTTGGCCTGTAGCACAGTATCCCCACCACATTAAATATATTTCTTTCTTTGAGCATAGCAATAAAAAGGTTCCAGAATCTGGGCTCACATCCCAAATCTCCCTCCGACATTTCAGTTGTACAAACATGCAAACAAGACTTGAGACTCCACATAATGCTCCACAGGACCTCTAAATGCAGCAATGAATGAAAAGAAAGAGACTGTAATTTGTACTTACAAGATCGGGAAGTTTGGGGGTTTGGTGGTGTTTTTTTAAAAATTTTATCTTTTTTTTTTTTTTTTAAGTTTATCAGGTTTGTGGAAAAACATCATACAAAAGGCCAATTTAATTTCTGTTCATAACAGTAAGATATTCTGTTATCCAACTTTAGTGACCTTCAACCCATTTTATTTTCTATACATTTTTAGAAAATAAGGTGTATCAGGGCTGGAAGTATTTAAACTCTTATATGATGAGTAATTTCTTCAAAACCACCTGCACGACCTCCAATGAAAACTTGTTATGGCTCTAAATTATGTTATTTATCCATGCACACCGTATGCATTTGTCAAAGAGAACCAAGCACAACTCACAAATGAGTGAGTGGTATTTTATAATCTGTAAAAACTGGAAAGTTTGGCTGAATTATTTAATGGCTTTTCCTCCAGGTTAAGCTTTCTGGATCTGATAGGGTTTCTTTCATATATGACATAGGAAATGGAATCAAAAAAGGAAAACACAATGTGTGGCAGAAGAAAGATGGAATTTTTAGTAGGAAGCCAGTTTTCTTCCTTATTCTCCTTACAACACCACAATGACAGGAAAAATGAATGGGTTACATTTAACCAAATTTCTGACTGGTGGGACATCTGAAGCAAAGTTCTAAGCAGTTTAGAACAAGCACACTTTAACCTCATATGGCAACTCTTTCCCTACCCTTTCAAGAAATTCAAAGCTACTACACATGAAATTCTATTACATACCTTTGAAATTTAAACTTGTAAAGGCTTTTAAAACACTCAGTGTTGAAAAAAACCCAAAACAACAAAAAAAGCCCACCCCCCCAAAAAAAAAACCAAAACAAAAAAAATCTCATCAGTTACACAACAATAAAGATTTTGTTTGTTGGAAATGGGATATTCCTGGGACTAACAGCAGATTATCCATATTTAAAGTTCCCTCTGTTCCTTCTCTCACGTCAGTTCCCTCCTCACTGGTGGAGGAGGCCATGGCTTGGCCACACAGATTCCTACAGGGAGTTTAGGAAGCTTAGGAAGTCTTTTTCCCTCCAAAATATTGGGATGAATTTTTCCCTTTGGATGAATAATATCAAACATCTGTGGATTATGCAAATGCAGACAACTTCCAGCTTGAAGAACTGAGAGGGAATTCAAGTTAACTGGCCAGTTTTTGATGTAGATACTGGGATGTGGAAAGAATACAAGTGTTGCACTAGAAAGCTGGACCCAGGTTATGTAACCTGTAGTATTTGTAAATTAGAACTCTGCCATGAGGAGTCCAGGAATTGTGCATTTGGATCTTGCACTGGATTTTGATCTAAATTTCCACTATATTAGAATATGCCTTGAGTGGTAGTTGAAGCAGCAAGATTATAATATTTTTCAATATACTTCCAACCATACTGTAAATCTATTATCAAAAAGAAAATGAATTACTTAGGCCATCTACATTCCTGGGAGAATGACCCTAGGCATCATAACATATACAGACTTCAGCTCTGGAAGATATACTGGTAATTTCTGATTCTAGAAAATATGTTCTTGCAATTATATGAATTACTTTTCTACCAGTGACACAACCCTCAGTGTTCTGCTGAGGTGAAAAGGGATTATTAAAGAAGGTACACTCCTCTTTGAAAAAAAACCAAAAAAACATTTAACTTGTTAAATTTAACAAAGCTTAGAACCAATGATAAAAGTTGTTTAATGCTACACAAAACCAAAGGATAACTCTAAAAAGCTGACAAAAAATTAGGCACATTGTACTGTGCAAGGAATCAGGGCCAGAAGCCAGATCAGTTGCTATTAACAACGTTTATGTTGTTAGCATACATGTCATACAAGCACTGTCTTGTACAGGACAAAATCAATGTGTTCATATTAACCTTTCTGATAATATAAATATAGAAATACATTTCTAATATCTGCCAGCATGCATGTCAGTTTTGGTTTTTTTTTTTCTCCCATCTCAACTGCTATTTTAGTATTTGAGAAAAACATGCTGCGTAATAAATAATTACTGGGGACAGTTGATGCAAAATTCAAACCACAGTAGAATATCCTTCAAAAGTTTATTAAATTCTTTCTTCCAGCAGTGGCTTAGAGTTTAGCCCTAACAATGTGTTGCCAAAAGCATTTTACTTGCCTTCTCATTAGTGATGTATCAAATCACTTCTCTCCAATTACTGTATAAAAACATTCATTCAAGTCAGCACGAAGGTTTCCATTAATTTCAATAGCAACCTTAGAGCAACATTACCATCAAGTGTAATAACACACTTGTTGTACCAGCATTCCAAGATGCATAACACGGATTTTGAACCTTACCCAAGAAAAGAAAAAAAAAAATCTGTTTCTTTCAGATAAACCCATTTTACTTCTGTCATTTTTTTTTTGTTTGTTTCATGTTTCCCCCCAGTAAACATGGAATGACAATGCCACACTACCTGTCACGGCCTGCTGGTCGTCCACCATTAACTTTAAACCTTTTCCTCGCCGCACCACACGCACTGTGTGCCACTCATTATCATTGAGGTTATAGCCAGCAAAAAGGGTTTCTGGGCCTTTGCCTGTAGGATATGCCAAAAGGTCATTATGCAATCTTTAAAGCAGTTTACATGCGAGCCTCACAGAGAAAGAGAGAAACAGAGAGACTGGCTGGGCAAATGTTAAAACTCACCAAAAGTCACATCAAGCAAGAAAATTACCAAGTATAAGCAAAATATAGAGCTACTATATACTGTATACTATACTATAGATCTACTACATTAAAACACTTCTAATGTCTATTTAACGATGTAAATACATTGTATATGCACGAGGTTTTCATAAATAGGCACAGTCAACATGGATTTAATTATTCACTTTTCAATCACAGGCCTTTAAGAAATGAGATTAATGATCTAAAAGAGCTTCAAATACGGATTTACAAGACTGGATTTTTGCTCCTTTATTAAAAATAATTTGGTGGAAAATAAAAAGTGGTAAATGTGTGTGCATGTGTGTTATATTTTTCTTAATCTATGTCAACCTCTCTGTTTATTTAGCTTCTGTTTATTAGGACTTCTCAGAATATCATCTATTACCTGATCTAGATCACTTGTTAATACTCCAACACGGTACCTTCTGATGTTAGTGGATCTTCATACTTTCCTTTTTCATTTAATGGATATGGGAGTTTTTTTGAATCTGCTATTTTTGTCAGCAGTACAGCAAACACTTTTCATGCAAATTCTGTGTATAGCACAATGTACTGGTGATAACTGAGGTATTCACAAACATAGGAAACAGGATATCTTTAATGCTCAGGAAAAGATTTCTCATAAGAAAAGGGTTATGGAAGTTGTCCCCTGTACTGTTGACCGAGAAGTGAAAGACACAAAGAAAAATCCTGACTTTGTACTGTCACTGATATGAACAGATGATAGACAAAGTGCTGAACCAAGCAATCAAAACTTATGCGGTGACTGTTCAAAAGGCAAAAGCTAATCCACAATTAACAAATTGCATTCTTGTAAAATAGAGACCTCCCTGGCCTGTTCTTCAGTTCCTGTGGCAGAATAAATGCTGCTGATAACTAAAATTTGTCAATTAAATTCTGGACTCCTCTGTGCAAGAGAGACATGGAGCTCCTGGATAGGGTCCAGTGGAGGGCTACGAAGATGGTTAAGGGACTGAAGCATCTTTCTGATGAGAAAAGGCTGAGGGAGCTGGGCCTGTTCAGCATCCAGAAGAGATGACTGAGAGGGGAGCTCATCAATGTCTGTCAGTGTCTGCAGGGAGGGGGCAGAGGCTGGACCAGGCTCTGCTCTGTGGTGCCAGGCAATGGGACAGGAGGGAACGGGCACAAACTGATGCACAGGAAGTTCCACCTGAATGTGAGGAAGACCTTCCTTACTGTGCAGGTGACCATGCACTGGGACAGGTTGCCCAGATAGGCTGGGGATATTCAAGAACCATCTGGACACACTCCTGTGCCAGGTGATCTGGGATGAAACTGCTTGAGCAGGGAGGTTGGACCAGATGTGAATCACTGTGGTTCTTTCCAACCTGACCCACACAGTGGTTCTGTAAAAGAGACACATTATGAAATAACTTTTGACACAGAAATATTAGGGTTACCCTGAGTCAGACCATTACCTCCACTGTGTCCTTCCAGGTGACTGTATCCCATGTGTCAGTCTTGATCTGAAAGGGACATGCCACTAGCTCTGAAACTCTCCCACATTTCTCTTGGGATTCTTTTCCATGCAGCACAGGCTAACTGTGATGGGTGAGGTCTGTTAATAAAATCAAAGCCTAAAATCAAAGCCTCTCTGACTTCAGAACTGCACTGAGGGAAAAGGACACTAAGAGCTTGATGTAGCTGTTCAGCATATTGGACACTTTTCATCTCAGATGTTTTCCATCTTCTGTCAGCATTTTTTAAATTGCTGCTGGTTTATTGCCCTGCTTTTATATGCAACCTTTGCTATTTGGGGCATGCAACGGGATCTCCAGGAACAAAAATGCAAAGCAAAGGCAGTGAGATTCTCATAACAATGTTCCTCTGTGTCTCTGTATTGACACCAAGCTAGGAAAGGTGTTTGAACCCAGCAGAAGCAGATGATTGGGGTCAATTACCTGAATCATTCTTTTGCTTAAATGTTTGCTTTTTTTGACAAGGCAAAGACCAGTTTTGCATAAAGCTTAAGTGAATAATATTCTCTTTGAATGTGCTGATACAGATGCAGTGAGTAAAACTTTAAGCAATTTCTTTTAGGCACTTCAATGGAAGCAGTTTCTACCTAGAGTTGGAGACAACAGGTGGATTTATATAAAAGGCTGAAATGACATGAGCAAATATTAGTGAGAGTCAATTGGCCTGCCTAGGCATACATCATTTAATATTATTGTAAACATATTCATACTTATTTGTTAGTCCAACCCCCCCACCCTTTTTTTTAATTTTTAAAGTAGTTGAACCACTTAGTCTCCATTATCTTGCTTCAGATCTCTAAAAGACCGAAAAGCATATGCAATTTTAATTTACTCTCACATTAACAATGCTCTGTAGCGTCCCTTTCGTGTAAAGGTGCCTCAGTGTATATTATTATCAAATCCAACTTGGCTGCTCACATTTACAAGCAAATCTATCTATTCTCCTTTAACGGCTGGGGACTTGTAAACTCTTCCTGTTGTAAAATTAAATGTGTGTTTTCCTGCACATCAGTCTATTTTCCTTGCAAGATTACTCCGAGTAAAAAAATCAGGTCAGAACTCACAGAGTAGCTGCCTGTTCCCACTGCATGCAATCCAAAAGAGGATTAAGGGGACCCCTGGTGAAAGGGCTATAAAAAGGACAAACTTTGGTATGACACACCATGGGAGCAGTGCACTGAAAAGAGTCCTGGCCTTGGAGAAACTATCCACTTGCATGAAAAAGAGACCTTTCTTTCTGGGGCTGATCCCTTAGAGAGAAGAATGACTTTTTTTCGTCAGAGAGAGTACAAGAAGCTACAAAAGAGCAAGGTCCAGAGCCCAGGGATTGTGTATCTACCTGTCCCATCATGCTGCATCTCTGCAAAGTGGAATAGTTTTCCACGGCAGCTGAAGAGGGAGATAAGGAAGGACGGATGCCCACCATTCCCGTGCTAATGCAGCGCTTGGGCTGCTTCCTGACAAGAACATGCTTTCACGTAGAAAAGCAGCAAATATGTTTGTGAGCAGAGCATTTAGGAGAAACTTGTCTAAATGTTTAAACACAAAAACATGTAGGATTCCCTTGATACCACAAGACTACCAGAACCATAGAAGAAAACTCTTAACATAACTCTTTAACATGGCATTGGCCAACAAGAAACATAGTTCATATTAGTACTTTCCTCACTGACTTTCAAATATATTGACCTGAAATTAATTTAAACATCATATTGAGCTCATAACAGTAGAGAGTCTTCTTCTACCCTGGTTATAGTTCTTATGATGAATCTACTCTAAATTTATATTTACTAAATCATTAGCTCTCCAGCCTTATTCTGACTTTACACTGATCTGACTCCATTTCATTTAAATCACACCAGCAGAAAACACTCTTAAATAAGTGTATTTAAACAAGAATTGGTACACTGCCACTTTTTTTTTCTTTTTGGCAAAGGGGGAGGGGTGTTCTGGGCTTTTAAAAAAAAAAAAAAAAATTCCAATATCTCCCACAAGAAGAAAAGCAAGAGCCCCAATTAAAAGAAAAAATATATATAATTTTGGTGGTTTTTTTTTTTCATGGACTGATACTACTTTTCCAAAAGTGTGTCTCTCCACTCCTGTTTCTGACATTGTCCTTCCCCTGGAACTCATCTGTCTCTTTCTATACAGGACACAGTTATTTTGCTTCACATACCCAGCCACCACTGGCTCACTTTCTGAGCTACTTATTTTCTCAGATACTAAACCCTTAATCATAAACTTTTCCTTTCTGAGACCAGATACAAACTAGAAAAAAAAAATCCACTAAGTATCTCCTCTTGCTTAAGTATGAAATTTATTATCAATGTCTATGTTCAGCTCTTTTCCTATTTTAGAGGCTTAAATAACTACTAGATTTTATACATCCCTAGAGAAAATGGATAGTACCAGATAAAAGAAGTACTGGCACTTTTATGGCTACCACAATTTGCTTAGAGTCCAACACTCCAGTAAAATTTCCACATCCATTTAAAAGCAGATAATTGCTTGTACAACCACCTTTTTACAAGGTAAAATGCAGACTCTGCAGTCAGCCGATACAGGTACAAATCTTGATGGTGCAATTCATTATTAACTAGGACATATAAAGCCCCAAACATTCCCAGTTATATGTTTACTTTGGCATGTAAAGCTGAGCTTACTTTGCTGTCAGCACCTCAGCTGGCATTTAACAGCCTTTTCAAATTTAAAGGAAAAAAGTATGAACCTCCCAAAGAAAAAGAATCTAATTTCCAGAGGACTGAATATTCTAAATGTTCTCTGGAGATTCCTATTCTCTTTACTACCTTGTGAGGAGCTCATTCAGCCTAATTCAAGTGCTGAAGATTTGCTGAATTACAAAGAGTCAGTCAATTAATACGCACAATTTCTCCTCTTATAGATATCTATCCTGTGGAACTTTACTTTTAACCAACTATTTGAACAGAACTGATGATTTTGAAAGAAGATACTAGCTTTTGGCATGTTTGACCAAAACATGTTCAAAATTAGTTGTCTGAACCAAACACAGGAATTCGTTGAATGAATGTGTGGTGGATGAATGCCATCCACCACTACCAAGAAATATACCAAAATGCTTGGAGCATTCAATTCTGCCATCAAAAATAGATATGAAACACGAGCTATAGAAAGAGGCACAGTAAATAGAGACTAGCAAGGGAGACTGGGTGGTTCAGTGAATGCCATACTAACCTATGGAACCCATGCTAGATACAGGCAAATCACTACTATTTATTTATTGGTCAGCATAAGAAAGATCAGTGGTTTCAGCCTGGTTGGCTAACAGAAAACTATGCATACTACAGCCATCAGTATCAGGTGGCATTTAGACAAAAAGACATTTGGACAAGAAGACAAAACCCTGAGATCAATTCAGTTACTAGAGAATGTTGCTTTAAGTCAGGGTTGTCAATATTTCAGCTAAAATAATAAATATTTTATGATTCAGCTTGCTATGTATAGACAGCTGCGTGGCTCTGAGAGGCACCTAAGAGTGTCATTGTGAATACCTGGTGCAAAACAAGAGAACTCTGTGCCATGTCATTTATCCTGCCTTCCAGAGTAAATTTAGCATGCCTCTTACCTAGGCTTCTGTTCCAGCACTCAGCCAGACTCACAGTCACTGTGCAAACCTCATGAGGCATCTGCATTACATACTGGGCTGCAGCACGAAAAGTTCAGGGAAGATTCCTCCAGAGCAAGATACAGAAAAACAAGACATACAGGGTAAGGCATCTTAACCTTCACTACCCTTTCCATGGCTGGCTGCAGAAACATTACTGGTCTTCCAAAACACTCATTAGCACAGCAGATCTTAAAAAGTTAATTAATATAGTGCCTAAACTGTATTTTAAATGATTGTGCCTGTATCATCCCAAAATTCCCTCACTACACGTTGCTTGCCAATAGAAAAATTACATTGCCTTTTAAACATCAGAAATGTGTATCAGGTTATCATTTACAGCTAGTTGATAAGATAAGTTGAAAAAAATCTAATTGCAAGTCAAAGAAATTTTGTCCACTGTATTTTCTCCCCAACAGACTCATATGGAAAATTCCACAAGAATAGCACATTCACTGAATTGTATGAAGAAAAACATATCAATCTTGCACTGCTTGATCCAAATGCCTCAGCCCACAATAGTTTTATTATAGGCAAAATTGCTTTTGGCAATTTGGGTAATGTATTGGCAGTTAAGGGTATTTTTATCCCTTTTTTTTTAAATAAAATTTGACATTTCAGAAATTAAAATGAAGGAGATTAGAGCTGCCAGTATCATTCATTAGCTTTCATTTCAGCTGTAGAATAGATTTGCTCATATTCTTTACAATAACAGGAATATCATATTAAATATTTCCATTGAAGCATATCTATATTTCTCATATAGAAATGCAGAAAGCTAAACAAGATACTTTTGGAAATTCTACTGGCTTCGCCTACATGAACAAACTACAAACAGACTGCATTCAATATTGATCTAGTTCACTAGCAAGGAGAAACAGCATACACAGTGAATTCACTGGGGAAGAAAAATCCATGGAAGGATATAAAAACCACCAATCCAGGAATCAAGCACCATATCCAGCTCTGAGGGCACAGAGTTTTCATTTGTGTGGTTCTTTTCTGTCTTTTCTCTAAATTTGCTTCCCGTGGCCATGGTGTGAGTTGCTGTATAGTTCCCCTCTCCCAGTTTCATCTTTCTTTTGCAAGCTGTTTAATTTAGGGTGCAATATCACACATACTCATGCTTTTATTTCTTTTAAGCTGTGAGATATTCACTGTGACACAGCTGATGTCTAAACAGAGCCAGTGGATCCAGGTGGGAGGGTAGAACACAGATCTATTGGACTAAATTAAATCTAAGGGTTCTGCCAAGAAAGGTGCTGCTGATGAAACACTGTCTTGTGAAAGCCTATTCTCTACAAATAGGACCAGTACTCAATTTCAGCAAGATGGAGAAAGAAAGAAAAACATCAGAAAGCAGTAAATTTTAGGGTTGCAAGTCTCGGCCTCTACACTTCCCTGCTAGACCAAAGGATATGTAGAAGACAGACATATGCTTTCAAAATTGTTCCTTGATGGTCAATTATTCGGTCTATATTAATTTGAACCGTATTTCCTGAAAAAAACGGGTTTTGAAGTAACAATTACAACTCTGTAAATTCAAAGCACATGAGAGGATAAAATTGGTTTTGTTACTGCATTATGGAATGCCTGACCCATCTTAGAGATGTTTCTCAATGCATTACCCAAAACATTTATGGCTTAAAATCCGCTGCATTTTAATTTAGTTTTGTAAGTCGTCTATCTAAGCAAGTGAAACACAAACAGCCCTAAGGACATGTAATTTTCCTTCTTCTTGGAAATAACGAAGGAAAAGTATCTTTTAAAAGCAGCTAAAACCAGAAGGCAGCTAGATCCCTGTATTTTTAATGAGTGCAGTTTCTCTTTCATACCGTTCTCTGAGGATCAAAACTATCAGAAAAAGTGCTAAAGGTACTAAAGGTTGGATGAATCTGCCCCAAGGCCTTGAACTAAAGCAAAGTCAATGAGCTCAAAAAATATGGTTGTTGCTTTGTCAGCTCACTGCTGCATGCTCTGAGACAAATTTTCAGAAACTGTGGGGAACCTGACAATTGACTTTGCTGTAGGTGAGGTGAGCGTGAACTTTCAATTCATTGCAACTCTATGAATTCTACAATTTAAAGAAAACTTGAGTGCAAGATTATTTACTTTGTATTTACTGTAGGCAAATAAATGTGCACTTGCAAGGATCGTGCAGCTTTACAATCACATTGTAACATCATATCCTGCCTTGAATCAGGTTAATTTTTTTAAGCGCACTCAAGACTTAACAGTGTGAGTTGGCATTGAGCAGATTCACCTCCACAAACTACTTGTGTGGCTTTAGTAAATCTTAATTTGTTTTCACATTAGCTTGACATGGCTGCTACGATGAAAAATTCCACAAATTTTAAGCTGAATACGTTTGAGCATTTTGTTTTAAGTCAAACTTGAAAGAAAAACTTTCAAGTCAACATCTTTGACTTCATTCTACCTAAGCTACTGCTGTACATTAGGAAAGCAGCTAGTTCACAAGCCTCCTATCCCATTTGATAACTGATTTTTTTCTTTTTCAAATATCATTCACCATAAGCTTGTGTATTACACAAAAAAAGAAAATGGGAAATTTTAATCCCTTTCAAAGACTGAAATTCTCCCATGCAGGATTTTTGCATTATGCTGAGCTTTCTAATTCTGAAAGCTTGTTTCAATCGAAAATTCCTTTTAGCTCCTATTTAACAAAAACTTTGTAAAACTGGAAAAGAAAAGAATGGCTAATTCATCTGGAGTTATTAGTGTTCACTTTTCCTGCTTCTATAAAAAGAATAGGATTGAAAAACCATGAGAACTGATGTGGGAACTTGGGAACTCCTATGTAAAATAGTACTAAAACTAACATTAACCCCCAATTTTAAGCAATACTGAATTGAAATTCAATTTTTTAAAAAGTAAATATTCATTGTTCAGAAATGACTTTAATGGCAGCCAGAAGCTCTAATATTCATTAATTCTGTATAAATTAAGAGTTCTATCAATACTATTGATTTGTGAGATGTGGCTTAAAGTAAGGGAAAACAGCAATCCTAAGAGAAATTTAAGTTAGGTTTCTCTTTTCCCAAGAAGGATTCGATTTTTACCTCAGCACACTCATTATTCTGGTCTTCACTACCAAACCAAAAGTCCCAAACCTTAAAAAACACAGAGGCAGAAACATACATTTCCCTGTCCTGGTTTTCTAGGAGCAGCAAGAACATTCCTCTAAGTTTTCAAAGAAATGGAGTGTGCTACACCTGACAATCTCCATTTCCCTAGACATCATCTCTACAAGTTACTGTTCAAATACAGTGCCCTCAGCTTCCAGAGGAATTTTGCTGTCTCCTCTGAGCCCAAGAGCTCTGGAGGAATTCTGACTTGGAAGAAGGATTTCGCAATAAGACGGCTATCTAAATAACTTTTATAATCTGGGCATTAATCGCTGTCAGCTAATAAACAAATAAGCAAAACAAGACTGAGAGACAAATGTGCTGCAGGCAACAGATGCAGCTGATCTCCAAGAGTACCCTTGAGCCAAAAGAACCTGTGCTACTGCTTTCCACTGAAACCCACTCAAGTAAAATAACCTAACTTACAGCAATCTTTGTAGAAAAAGTATTTACACATTTGATTATTCCATTTTTTTAACAGAGAAAATTGGAATATTTTTTGTACATTGGCTAGATTATAAGTGATGACAGGGAAGAAAAGCAGAAACAGCTTTGACCACACATTAGCCTTTCTGACATTCATATTGACTGTGCCCATTTATATCAAAACCATAGCTGTCAAAACTCGTTACATTTTAAAATATAAGTAAGCACAATTAAAGTATGCTTATCCATTATTTACCTTTTTATTAAAAAAAACCACCTTTATAGGTTTAGTTAAATTAACAGAAAAAAACCCCTTTTAAATATTTCCTTTTACCCTTATATCTTGCACAGTTTTCTTAAGAATAAGCAGATTGGAAACTAGAAAGGAGGAGAATTTGGACTGTGACTTTATTTTAAGAATAAGCTCCTCTTAATTTACAGGTGTCTTCATCCCAAAAAACAGTTGTTATAAAATAGTTACAACTAAATCTCACACTCATATTCTTTATTTGTTTGGGGGTTTTTGGTAATTTAAATGCTGATTTATAACATTTTGCCTAATTGAGGATAATGAGAATAATATTTAAAGGTTTATTATTATTGATTATATAAGTGTTTTAAAACATTTTTATAATCACCATGGATTAAAAAGCACAATTTCTTGACACTGCTTATTCTTGGACACTTCTAGGCAGACAGGAGTCAAGCAAGGAGGGCTAAAATAGACATTCCAGATTGTTTTCAGAAATTACAAATGGATGAATACAAAGATTGATCCTTATTCTACAATCAGCCTCCACTGGACTTGGATGGGCATACTCTTGCATGCCTGAGTAGAAAAGCATAGCTTTTAAAATTTAGTACATGGAATTATTTTTAACATTGAGAGAATCTCTCCAATGCTCTCGTGCCATTTATCATCACTTCAGGATTGTGCTCAGTGTCAGCGAGTGACAATTTTTTATTTCACAAAACACATAAACTTCTTGGAAGAAGTGCCTACTTGCACTTTCTTAAGGTGTGCTCTGTATCTTGATTTATGCGATTTTAGGGAATCAAGAATCCGTGTTGCTGACTTTCAGAGGTAGTGCTGCTCTTATTCACAGCCAATTAGCTCGTCAGCTGAGTTCCTAAGTGTCTTATATCATATCAGTGATGGTGTCAGCTATCTCATGTTAGCTGGAGATGCAAGAATACTTCTTCCCCCCAGAGCAAACAGTGTGGTCTTTTCCTCCTAGGAAACAGCAGACTTGCTTTCAAGCTGCTGAAATGTTACACAGCAAAAACTGCAGAGACAGTTCAAAGTATACCAGTAACCATAGCAAAAATTCACCAGGTAATTTTCACCGATATTCAACAATTACAGTGCTTAAATTTTTGGTAAAACTATAATTCTATAAATGGCAGTAAGCATGATTGTCATGATTGTTATTTTTCACTTCTGATCCAATTTCCACAAGTCACATGTAAACAGTTCATGGCATGTAAGTGAAAGATGGAATTGTTGACTTACCGATTTGAGCTTTCTTTTCCAGACAGATTTTACTACTAGTGAGAAAAACCTTAATGTGCAGAGACAGAGAGGAACTTTTAACTAACGAAATTTTATTTCTACATGCATGCATTTCACTCCCTGGAGGAAAATCTCACAGAATATAAAATGAATGAGAAATAACACCAAAGAATTAGCATAAGCTACATGGAACACAGCTCCCTTTTTTCTTTAATTGCTTTTTCTCATTCCATGTCTTGGTCTTCATCTTGTGTCTTGTTGCTTCAAGACTGCCTAGACAAATAACTGCTGAAGAATTCCTTGCACTTCCCAAAGGGGACTGCATCTCAGAAAGCCAACTTTATCTTGATGTCTCAGCTCAACAGAGCAACATGTCCTCTGAAGTGACTTGTCTGATGGATTGAAGCCTAGAAATCCGCTGGAAGGGAGCATAAGTTAACCTCTTGACATGTCATCCAAAAAAGTAATGTGCTTGGATGGAAATTTCAACAGCTACCTGAATATAATTAATTAAAGTTATTGTCAAGAAGAGATAATAAGGAAGCAGTTATGTGGTTCCAGTAATAAGCTACTGAGTGCTTAAAATGTTATGATAGATGTTTCATGCATTTTAATAGACATAAATGCAAAATGTGCTAGACACAGACTAAGTGCTTTTAATATAAGTAACTGCTCATCAGTGACATGCACTGGGTAGATGTTTTTAATGTTATCAGCTCTTCAAAAAAAGCACATTGAAAAATGAATTACTGTTCTTATAACATTAATGAAGAATAATGTTGTAGCTGAGAGCTTGCTAGGCTCCTTCATCAAGACTGAACTTATGAAACGATGCCTTGCTGCAGAGAAGTGAAGCAAGGATAAGAGAGCCACCTTTCTGAAACAGTCATGGAGCTAAAACTCATACATACTTACACAAAGGTTTTTTGAAGATGTAGTAAAGGAGGGGCCATCAAAACGCCACAGAAGACTCAGAAACCAGGTTCTGTGAACTTGTATTTAGGCAAATAGGTGGACAACTCAACTTCAGTGCTACATACAGAAAGGACAAAAGCTCTACACCCATGTAGAGTTATAGTTCTCTACTGTCTATAACCAGATTTCACTGGTCTTAGTGCTAAAAGGGTAAGATAATTCCTTACCAGGGATTTATTCTAGACTTCAGACAAGTTGTCTATTCTAGACAGCAGAACAACTATAGAAATGTATCAAAATAATTTTGAGTTATGCAAAATTTTAGTTTGGCAGCCTTGTCATTTTTCCTTTCTTTCTTTGACTGAAGAAGAGAGAGCCAAACATTTCCTAAGCAGCTTGGCTCTCCTTGTCTCACTAAACTGAGAAATAGGATCAGATCTGACTCTCACTGAAACTAGTTGCACTTTTTTTGATCATTTAGAAGTAGGATCTGTTAATATGAGAGGGACAGACAGAAACTTGGCAATTCCCCTCAACAAATGCCAGACCTACTGCAATGCTCACTGGCTGTACTAGTGAGAACCAGATATCCCATTCCAATCTCACTCTCTTTGATTCTGTTTCACCTTCCCCTTATTTCCTACCAAATGTACGTCCATTCTATTAAAAAAAAAATAATCTCATTTATTCTATGAGTTCCTTACAAGTGTATATTAGGACAGAATAATGGCTGTGAGCATGGGATGTGCTGATCAGAAAAGCAGTATCTACCTGCAGAGAGATGGCAATTTGGTTGGTTTTCCTTGAAAAGATCTCGAGATAAGCATAGCACCACTGAAATTAGTAAGGCTTCGTTTTTAGAAAAAAGTCCTATTCACTTAATAGATTTAAATGCTTTCTGAACTAAACTACTAATGATTTTAGTATCTTATACAGAGTTTTTTTTGGGAAAAAAAACCCTTAATTTTTTATTCCCTGAAAATAACTCTTCAAACTGTAGTATTACAATAGAAAGACTGGAGTATTTCTCCATAGAATTTTCATTTATAAGAACTTCTAAATGTTTTCTGCAAACATATTATAAGTGTTCCTGTCAAGAGCATTATATCTTAGAAACAGAGAGTCCTAAGAAACAAAGGCAGGAAAAGCAAAGAAAGGTGTTTTTACATGAAGTCTGATAGTGTTTTTAATCTGTGTATACATTTAAAAACATCATCAGCTCACCAATGCTGAGTTACTGTTATTTTTTCTTAATACTGAATACCAACAATGATTTTTTTTTTTTTTTAAGAGCTACAGACCAAAATTTCTGGCCAGAAAGCTCTTATTACTAAGTAAAAAAAAATATTCACAATGCTTAGTGAATATAAAAGAGCCATCTTAATTAATGGCTTACCCTAATTTGACTGGATTTGTCAGTTAATCAAGAGGGTTTTTTTTAGAATTTGTTGAAATATTGGCTTGTGTCATCTGCTGCCATCTGTGTGTTAACACTCTAATTTTCATGGAATCTGATTACAAAGTTTAGAATGACTGTATACAACCCAGTTGATGATAGATCTATAAATTTTTTTTTCAGCCTAATGTTTCTGTGAGTCTGTGATTACTTTCACTAGCAATTTCCTGTTGCTCTGAACACAGGGTATAAACTAGTGATGAAATAATTAGGGAAAGAAGTTGCAAATTAAGCTGGGAAATGGCACATAAGACCAGCTAGTTCAGCACTGTGCTTTCAAGAGCAGCACAGAAAAGCAGGACTGCTCTGTAGTAATTACTACTCTAACACAGTCACAGCTTCCAGTGATGGACATGTTTGGGACTTCTGGAGCTGCAGAAACAGCCTTGTCACACAAAATCCTTAATGTACTTCCATTTCATTTAAAAATTCGATTTATTAACCTCCTGCTGCTTCTTACGGCTGTATAATCATATATTTATAAAAATACATTCATATTCTCCCAGGTATTTTTTTTCCTAGCATGCCTAGCTGCTCCATGTAGGAAAGCTAATCCATGCTTGTAATCCTCCCCATTGCAGTGACCTGTATTTTCCCCATTTAAGTTAATCATGAGGAACGGGAACAGAACACACATGGAGCATTCAGGAAGTGGATAAGCCATGACTACATAATAGCATAATGCTGCTTTCTCTTCTGGTCTTACCTCCTCTCCCCACAGCTACTCCCATCCATTGGGATTTCTGGTCACTTCTGAGCACTGAGCTGTTTTACGAGAGCTATTTACAATGACTGCACAATTTCTTCAGCTCAGTGCCACCACATTCCATTGCTGCGCTCGCAAAATTAAGGTTACTTTGTTCTAGCATGAATTACTTTGTGCATATTGCTATTTAACTCCACCTACCACTTTACTGTGCAGTCATTCAGCGTTTTGCAGCCCCTCAGAAATTCCTCAAATGCAGCATTTCATTTGATTTTCCTAAATAATCCCATTGCATTTGCAAATAATATCATCTCAGTGTTCATCTTTGTCTCTCAATCACTTATGAATATGTTAGTAGAGATTCCTGTGGGAGCAGTTGGGAGCAGAGCTTTCCTGTGGAATGACTGCCATGGCAGCCCAGTTTGCTAATATGAATGACATTACATTAGCTTTTATATATTCTTCTCCAGAAGAAAATATTATTCAATTCTTTTGCTATTACTGATTAGAACAGGATTTCTTATTATCCCTGCAAGATTTGACTGTAACACCCACTTTCTGTCATGGAAAAAAAAAATTGTGGGGATAATTTAAATCACCAGTCCTGAAATGTGATTAAGACATCTTGCTTCTCACAGGCTAAAGAAAGAAAACATAAAAGTAAAATAAGAGAAATTTAGGATCTGCTATACATGAAAAACTTACTTTCAAGTGCTTCTTCCCATTAAAATATTTAAAAGGCCTACTCTACTTCTTCTGAAAAGTCCTTTTATGAAAGATTTGCTAGGACCAGTATGAGCTAGACACGCATAGCTCCCTTGCATATAAATCAGGATTTATTAATTCAAGACAGTCTATTCTTACAGATCCAGCACATCCTGGAGGCTGCTTTGTCCCTGTTGGTAAAACGAGAGGCTACATGCTTGCAGCAATCTCTGCTTTCCTACCCCTCAAGAATCCTCTTGTCATATTTAGTATTTTAGAGGATCTCCTGCTCCCTGCTCCCCTTTATGAGTTCAGACTGAAGGATCAGAGGGAACAACTTCAGTCCACTTCAGGCTGTTCCCTTGGGCTTTGCTTGTGAAACTTTGGCAGCATTCAGCACTCAGAGCCCCTTGGTATATAACCACACTGTGGCCCTGACTCAGATAGCCCCATATATTCATTAAACTGACAACTATCTATACCTGGCATGGCAAAAATTAAAGTATACACTGAAATATCACAAATGGAAAGTCTATTATTTTCAGCAATCTTCAAGAAGTTTCTGAAAACATTTAAGTGCTAGTGCTAAAAAAGTCTTTACCTGAAGGTTAAACTAATGATTTTTCACCACCAATTAGGGCAACTAATTTTCAAATTTACATAAATAGCCTTGTGTTTAAGCTTTTGCTGTTGCCTTTTTTACCATGGCTATTGCAGAGCACACCACTGTGTGCCCCAAATATATTACTATTGTATGTTTGATTATTGAGGCTCCTGTTAAATCAACTATATCTTTAAAGTACCATGAGCAGAATGTGTGACTTAAAAAGATAAAAATGAGATGGATGAAAAGAGTGAAAAGACAGGAAAGAAGCATGCACACAAAAAAGGAAAACATCTGTTTTCTAGTAAGAGAACTTGAAATAGTATTTTACTGACAGCCTGCCAGGAGACTAATGGCAATTTTCCCCTCTGTTAGCTAAGGAAGAGCAAACATAGATGAGGTTTTATAAGGAACAAGTAGAATGCAGGCACAGAAATAAACTTTATTGCTGTCCTTCATGCTGAAAGCACTGATAGAGCAAAGCCCTCAGTGCCCAGCAGCCAACGCTGAAAGCTTTGTCAGAGAGAAAGTAAATATAATAGAGCCTTAAATGGTCAGCCAGCATATCTAAAGCCTTTATTTTCACTTTAATGAAGGTTTCAGCTTTTGTTTGTGCTAATATGATAATTGTCTCCCATGTCCCAGCTAAGCAGGTTCAGGCCTGAGCTAGAGAGAAACTTGCGGGGGCCTCGCCACTGGCTTTGACAAATTATACGTGCAAGATTCTTCTCAAGATTTCTTCATAATAAGCTAGATGAGTAAAGATTTTTTAAGCTCCTTATTATTCCAACTTTTTAGTCGGTTTTCTTTTTTCACCTTAACAACTATAACTGGATAAGGAAGGGGTAAAAATGGAAGCTTTTTAGATAACTTGATAATTTCCCTGCAAAACTCCTGTGCTAACCAAAACATAGGCTTGACATGAGAAATCAGTATATCACAAGACTGATTTTCTCAATCATTCACTAAGTGAGAGAGCTCACACTTAGAAGTCCAATGTGCCTTCACTGTTACCTTCTCAGAGTCCTCTCTCAAGCCAAACTATATCCATGTGAAATTTGGCAAAAAGCCACAACATAAAACGTATTTCAGACCTTTATTATCTTACGTGAATGGCTCAAAAGCACAGCATCCCCTTAGCTGGCATCTCCTAATATGTATCGTCTTCATGATATTCAATGGCTTTTCCTCATGCTTGAAACTCCCTAAAACTGGGCATCAGATATTTCCTAGGTTCAACATCCAGCTTGTTTTAGAAGCCAAATTCAGGAGAGAATAGTTGTGATGTACATAGCTGAAGGTGCACATGTTTACCCAGAAACTGTTTCAACATTTCCCTTCAGTTATCTGAAATATCACTGCCTTAATTGATATGGATTAAGCATTCCACATCCCAAGAAGTGATGTTTATGCCTTTCTGTACATAACATGTGCTTTTGCAGGATGTTCTTGCTTAGATGTAGGCCAGATAAATTCGTTTTGGGATAGCATAAATCTGTGTTGCTGAAAAAAGCAATGCACTCTCTCTGCTAGAGATTCTTTTTCTAGCATTCCTGCCTTCCCCTCATCCTGTTTTATTCTACAACAGGTGTCAGAAAACTGCAGCAAGTTAAAATTAACAAATAGGTTAATGGGCCACTTTAGTCAAATTCATCACATAGACAGTTGAACCTTTTGTGCTGGCAGCAAAGCAATGGGCAATGTAAGAGCAGGACCAGCAGACAGGATGAGAGATAGAAGAACACAGTTTTTAAAGTAAATGACAGTTATTTTCAGAGACAGATGGAATTCTGCAACACAAAAAACAAAGAATGGTATGCAAACGTTTGAAAAATGATCAGCAGTGGGCCCTGCTGGTTCCCTTTACATTCCCACCTAAGTGACTCAACCATTCAAGAAACAGCTACTACTTTTCTGCAGAGCAAGTGGGCACGAAGACTGCAGGAAAAGGTGAATACCCAGTGAGCCAATGAATGTGTTGGGCTCACCGGGTACAGTCTATGCAGCACCACTTCTTTCTACTCTATATTTAACAGAGAGAGAGAAATTAGAGGCATCTCTTGTAACTGGCTTCTGTGGCTGTACAGAATAAATAATGTGCTATCCCTTAATGACTTCAGCTCTCCTGATTATATTTATACAGGCAGGCTTTTTTGCTTTCAAACATTAACTTCTTTCCCAAGGTGAGCTGTTTTCAACCTTTGTTCGAAACATAGTGCCTGGAACAAGACAGAGCGTGGTCTTAGTGCAGCTTTTGGGCTGAATACTGAGGACTCCAGTGACAGTCTCTGAGTAAAGCAGCAGTTTTCCTTTTTTTTTTTTTTNAGCAACTATGAGATTGTAATCAGAATTTGATTGAAATGGGCCAGGTATGTTTTCAGTTTTGTTGCATAGCAGCAGATCAGGTTTTTCAGGAAATTATGTGAGAAAGGGGCCTTTAAACTGATATTGCTGAATGAGAAGGTATCCAATGACTTCCTGTTCTAAATCTGCAAAGTATAGGCAAAGTTTTAAAAGAATTATTTATAATTGTTTCAAACTTTATGCCACAGAGGGAAGTTCCTGACTGAACTTGCAGAGAAAGTACCCTGCTGATTTGCTGCATGTCTTCTATGGTAAAGCTCTTTTACATACTTTTGCCAAGCTGTCAGCCACACTTAATGAGGAAGAGATCAAAACTCATGCAATTCATAAGCACTGGGTAAGAAAACAGGCCAAGTACAAAATCTTACATTTTGGGTGGAGCTGAAAAATTGAATCATTATAATGATTTCCTACTGCCAACAACAGCAAAAAAGGGAGCAAATAATACATTCTAATAATTCTTTTCACCAGATAGTAGGAAGTTAATACATGGAAATATATTAATGATTTACTTATCACAGTAGATTTTGGAATATTCATAAGAGAACAACTGAAGATTCTGGATTTTGCAATAAAATGCAGTTTTACAAGCAGTAGCTCTCAAAAAAGATGTATAGTCTTCATGTACAATTTTCTGCTGCTTAAAATTCATGGGCATGTTGAAAATGTAATTTAATTCAACACCATTGCTGGCTCTTTAAAATGTACAATTCTCCTCTTATTTACCAATAATCTGACAGAGCTCCTTGTCATGCCCTGGATTTGTAGGATATTTTGACAAGAAAGAAATGCTTCAGCAACAGATGTTTCCAAACAGAATAACTTAATCATTTGTAATGTGCACATCTGCAGAATAGAAAAGTTTTAAAAGGATGAGCATACAAAACAAGGAAAAAAGATTAAGGGCTATAGAGAAGAACAGAGAATTGGAATGGCATGAGAAAATAAAGTGAGAGGAACAATAAATGATATGGAGAATGGGTGAATAACTAGATAGACACAAGAACGAGGGGTGCATGTAAATACAACCACTGAACAGGCACTTAGCTGGGAGAACAAATAGAAAACCCTCAAAGCCCAGGAAACTCTTCCTAATTTGTACAAGTGGACACCCAGCCTGCAAACCCCATTCACACATTCCCTGGGGAATTGTGTACACGTTTGCTACCACGGTACTCTCTGCTCCCTATCATCCTGCAATTCATAATCATTTCTTCTGACAGTTCTACATTTGAGTATAACTGAATTCAGTGCCATTGATCTATGAGTTATTGCCTACAGAAGCAAAGCTGTGTGCTAGAAACTAACCTAAATCTCTCCTGCACTGTGTGCCACAGCTGAGCAATCTTTCACAGCACCATTCTCAAACGCGTCCTGTACCTTTTCATATTGAACAAAAGTATCAGGCCGGGAAATAAGAGCCAGCTATTTAACAATTAACATTATTAGTGGTATAACGTATCAATTAAGAAAAAAACTACAGTCCTACTCTGCTGACTCATATAAAAATATAGAAAATTTATTTCCAGACATTATAGCAATACAATAATGATAATAAAAACCCTCACAACCCAAAAGATGAAATAACTTTTAAGACTGGAGACATCTGTGACAAAAGCATATTGAATACTAAAACCAGCAGCCTTTACAGCTACCTGGATTTTTTCAGATGCTAATGTTTTGGAATCATTAAAACTGGAAAAAAAAAGGAATTTAAATTAAGATAGTAATCTTTAAGGTTACAGCAGTGAAAAACATGAAAATGTAGCACACCTGTATTTGTTCACAAGTCATTCAGAAGCTGTTATTGAAATGCAATATAAATTTTATTGGGATGAAGTTCTGTCTCAAAGAAATACTAGCAAAAAAATCCCATTCAGTTCATTAGGATTCACTACTATTTATAATGTATGCTTTACAGTTTGTAACAATTAATTCCTTCTTTGAAACGGAGAAATGTTTTGGGATTTTAATTTAATTATTTTTTATAATTTATTCTTAGGCAAGTTGTAAGGATTAGTTTATCAATTCTGTATATAATGTAGAAGAGCTCTACAGCTATCAACCTTTTTTTTTACAGAATGATTAATGCAAAAAAATGCTGTTGCATTCAGATTATTTAAAACAACAGAGTTCACTGCTGTCTTATTTTTAAATGAGTTCCTCACCCTATGAACACTAATATGGAAACCACAGCAGCTATTTCTGTTCATAAAATAAGTTTTTCCCTTTCTCCTGGTGTCAGCCCCAACACTGACCTACATGTACCTGCAATTTAAAAGGCCCATTTAATTCACTGCCTGACAGACAATCTAATTTTGTAAACTTGTAGCTCTGAAGAACACAATGAAGATATTTAGGGATGTACAAACCCAACATTTCAGCAACGGTATTTTCTGACTGACATGAGACAGAATTTCTAGTGATGTGTGGTTTTATGGGCATATCAATCTTCTAACTTACCACAAAATATTTATCGTTCCAGACAGTTCCATAAAATTAGCATGAACAGCCTCCATAATATTGTTAATGAGACACAAGCTCAGTAGCGACCTGATATCTGATTAACATTTTAAAATTTTAAAAAAATTCTGTCCTTCAAACAAGGAAGACCCCAAAATGCCACCTCTTCTGCACGACAGGACATCAGCTAAAGGTGAAGGCATGACCATGTGTCGAAAAAGTTGCTACCAAAATCTTAGCTTTGTCAGCCAACACTTATTCATTGGATCTGCAGTGAGCAGAAGACAGGCTTTAGGAGAAAACGAGAAGAGGAAGAGGTGCAGTATTTTATTCCCTAGGTTTGTAATTCACAGCAGGAGAAGGTGCTTACATTCACATTTTCCTTTTTCTTCTCTCAAGCTTGTTTATGTTTAGTTTAAGTCTTTGGATTAGTTTTAAAGCTGTCTTTCCAAATTCAAACCAGATACCTTCATCCTGACCTTAACTCTGTTACTAGGCTAGTTATAACAAACAACTTTCAATGCCAACACTGAGGTTATATTAACAGGACTAATTTCTAAGTAACAGAAATAGGAAATGAAAAAAAAAATAAAACGTGAAGACCAGATTTACTTCTATCAACATAAAATTAGGATTAATACACATCCAGCTCTCAGCAGAAACAAAAAAGAGAGGCACTCAACTATCAAAGTGTTTAGCAAATTAATACTCCAGTTCTGGATGCTGTTGCTTTGAAACAAATTGTGTCCCACTAAACCTCATTATATTGTCTAATAAGCATTTTTAAGGATTGCTTAGAGCAATAATTCTCCATAACCTAAATATCAAAATATAGAAATTGCTCATGAAACACCTGGTTGCTGAAAAACTCTAGAGCAGATAAGAAAGCAGTGTAGTACTTACCGTACTGAAAGCTCACAAAACCCTGCTCAGTACACACAAGCACCACAGGGAGATGGAACTAATCACCCAAGTTCATTTCTAACAACAAAACCACTATAAACAAACTGTAAAGAAAAATAACTTATGAGTATTTAATACCAAGGATATTTTGTAGAGAGGTTATGTTGCTTCTGAATGAGACCAAAAACTTGTAACTGCTAATCCAATCCAGTAGATACATTGCTCCTCTTTGCATTCCTCTACTTGGAGGCTTATTACTTTGTGTTTGCACATTCTCTTTTGATCCAAAACTTGCTTAAAAATGAAACCTAGAAACCATTTAAATTTATCTTTGACACATCATTTAGTCCAAAAGAGATTAAAAAATGAAAACACCTGTTCTATTGTGGCTTTATTCCTTGTGGGTTTCCTTGTGTTAGTAACTCTGTTTTCAGAGGGATTTTCTGATTTTATTAAGGAAGTTCAGAAAAAAGCAATATTGCTTTTCCTAGGAAAAAAGGGAATTTACCAGCAGCAGGCAATCTCATTACAGTTCTGCTCAAAAAGCTGCTTGTCTTACACTTGGAAGTTTTTTTCTAATTGAGATTTCATTAGTTGAAAAAGAATAGTGTCCTGTGGCAGACCAAGAAAATGTTTCTGAGATTTTTGCATGATTTTATATATTTTAGGAAGTGGAAACAGGAAATCTTTGTGTTTATAAGTGAGAATTTTTTACTTTTTTATTATTTTCTTTTTAATATGAGGAAGATATCTTTATGTCTTGGTAACTACAAGCATTTCCTTTATTGTATTGAAAAGTCTCCCTGAATTTAAGAACAGTTTAAATTAAAACACTTGCCCCAAGAAATTTCTGTTTTTTAATACAAGTGCTGTATTTTTGTATTGTAAAATTATTAATTGAAAAAATCTATTAGCAAATGACACATTAAGAATAACTTCAGATCCTTGTTTTTCTTTATGGGTTATAAAACTATTAAGGAATGTTATGTTAATATCTTTTAATCTTACCAACTACAAATTAAACCTGTGCAGTTTGTTGTTTAGCATTTTTTCTATTTGCATAAAGCCAGTCCTCTGGCCTGCAAAACCTGTTAGGAAGGGAAACAAAAAACAACCCAAAACTCAAATCTACCATACTTACTATCAATAATTTTGTTGACACCATTCAGGAATTCCATAGACTCAAAATAAAATCACAGTCCTTTTTCTCCTTTCAGAATATAGCCTCTTAATCCAAATAATATCAGAGAAGTTAAAATTTAGTCCATTCATCTGGCAAATGTTTCCCTCTGTTTCATAAACATGCATATCACAGAGAAAAATTGTTCAATTCAAGGGTTTTTTACATAATTAGAGTGTAAAAAATCATCATAGAAATATGGTCATTCTCAGACTTAATAATGTCCTTATTGCAATGCATCACATTTCCATAAATCAAAGATTTAGCAAAACCCAATTGTGCTATAACCAGCCAGTAAATACAGTTAATTGTATAGGAGGATTGCAAAATAGAAATTTTTGTAGTAAAAACTATTATGTTCCAACAATCTAACCACAAGTTGAAGGTAAAATGTCAGGAAAATCAGAAGGAGGACATGGGGGAAAAATGTGTGACAGCTTATCAGAAATGCTGGTTCAAAAATTCCATGGCTACTGTCAATAAAATAGCCTATCAAGAATAATAAAGTACTACAGGCACCATTTCCTCTAGGCTTGTTTACAACCTGTAGAATGCTTCCTTTTTAATGTTCTAGTTAATGTTGTGTCCTATGGGAAGGACAAAAAACAAGTGCTAAAGTATATGATGACTTTTTACACAGTGATAATTAATCATCGCATTTCATTAATAAATTATCAAGTGCTTGCAAGCTGTCCACAATCTTTGTCATTCTAGTTTGCATATTTTATAATGGTGGAATAACATTTTAAAAAGTTTGAATAGGCACTTACTGGAATTACAGTTAATCCTGATACAGTCTAGATGGGGAAGAATAGATGAAAAATGAAAATTTATCCTTCAAGGTAATAGCTGCAGACATCCAATAAAATCACAGTCCACCCTTCCGGGGACAGACACATGCAAATATGGCCACTCCATATCATCAGTCTTTACATACTGTTATAACCCAGATATACTGCGAGAAGTCTTTACCAATAGAAACGACAAATAGGGTAAAAAAATGGCCAATTTCAAACAAAGCTACATGGTGACAAATCTAAGTGAAAAGTCAGGATTAAAAGTCAAAGATGCTTAACTGAGGCAGGCTGCAACTTTCTCCCCATCTGTGAAAGAACAGGTAATTTCTCTCAGTGCAATTAGAAAGTGCTCCGTCACAATGGGTCATAGAGCAGGCCAGGCCACAATCAGACACCTTGGACAACTTGTGGATAGTATAACCTCAAAGGCTCGTCTTCAAAAGCTAAGGATTGGCATACAGAGCTCATCATCCAGGCCCAGAAATAAGGGCTTGTGGGTTTACATATCCTTAATGTCTAGATTTTTAGAAATGAACAGTGACTACTTTAAATTTATAATAATACAGAAAAAAAAAAAATCACATGTTTATAAATACTCATTTGAGAATGAAGAGGATCCTTTCTATTTTAAGATTTTTTTTTTGCCTGACTAAAAAAAAAGAAATAAAAAAGAGAAAGAAATAAAAGGGGGCATAGAAGGAAGGAACAATATTGCTAGGGCATGGATTTATTTACTTTTTATTGACTTTCATGAACTATAGAAGTAGGCAGAGGGTGGTGTTTTGTACATAAAGTGAATAACCTGATCCGTGCACGATCCTCTGCTGGGCTACCTGCATTGATTTATTATTGAAAACAAACAAACAAACAAACAAAACAAAACCAAAAACCAAACCCCAAACCCTACACCACGCTACTCTGTTTGTACTGCTACTCCTGGTTTACACCTTTGAGGAAGAGATATACCATCAAACCTAGATTTTGTTTCCATATAGCTGAGTTTGTCATGTGTCGTCAACCGCATCAGAAAAGTGGTTGCAAACAGCCGAGGAGCAGCACCTGCACACCCCCTTTACAGAAAGGGCTCGGAGCATCCCGCCGTGGCCTCCGCTCCAGAGGGGACGGGCAGGGAAGGGTCACCCGCGGCACCCTTTGCTCCTCCTTCTCCCTCCTCGTCGCTAAACACCGGGGCAGCGCTTCAGTGAGCGACACTGATGAAGTGGGGGGTTAGGTGGTTATTTTCTTACCCCCCACTCCCCACCGGTGCTTTCTGGAAATCTGTGACTAAAGGAATAAAATACTTCATTCTCGTTAAAAATAGTATCCCCCTGAATGGGAATAGCTGCATGGAATGTGCATTTTCCTGAACTCCTGTTCTCTTTCAGGTCCTGACTTGGACTTATTCATAAGCATGGTGGAAGCGCTTTTATTTTTCTCCATTTACTTTTTTTTTAAGCTAGAGAAAACCATAACCTGACATTTTGTCCATCACATTTCAAACAAGGAAACCAATTTTCTTTTATTTTTTTCTGTAAAAGGGCTTGTGCCTCCTGTGTTCACAAGGCTGTTTGCTGAGGGCCGCAGTCTTTGGGCATTGAAGGGTTGTGTTATCTTTCGATACTACAAAAATACCACTACAGAATTGTTTAAAAAAGAGGAGATGGATTTAATATAGATTTGACACCTAAAAAAAGGAGACCAAGAAATCCATCAGTGGGAGTATCTAACTGCAACACTTCCAGTGTTAACACCAGAAAGTCTTTGATATATTTGCATGTTGTAGATTAATTGGTGGAAGTAAAGCTGAGCTGACCTACATATACGTTGTTTCTGCTTGCACATTGAAATTGTGGAATTGCCATTCTGAAGAAATTGTGGAGGAAGACCAATATTCCGCAATCAAAAAAAAAAAAAAAATTAGCCAAAAAATGCCACTGATGAACTTGTCTTCTTTTTTTAGAATACACAACAGTACAAAAATATTGTGATGGGTAATGTTAAGACTAAATAAAGAATACAAAAATGCAAAAGAAAACAAAATAAATCGTAATAATGGCCATGTATTTGTGTATGTACATATGCAAATGCCGCACTGACGAGTGTTTATATATCATTTCAGTTTACTTTTAATGTTAAAACAGGCTGTTCCATAAATGTTTGCAAGCAAAAAGAAAAATGTAAAGAAAATGTTAATTTCTTGGAGTAAGAGGTTGTTACCTAGGTTGACCGTTAGCTTAACTCGTCCTGCATCCAGCTCTAGCCGAAGGGTATCTGCAGATTCCCTGGAAGTTGTCGCCATTAAAATGCCATAAGCTCGCTGAGACCTGAACCTTAAAGAAACATCTTCGGCCTCTGTGTGCATCACAACAGGAAGCTGTATTTTCATAAACATACTTCCATCATAGCTCAAAATTGTTGCCTCTGGAAACAGAAAGGAGAAAATCAGTTGTTAAAGAATTTTACTTTGTCTACTGAAACTCCTTAAAGCTAATACGGTAATTGTATATTCAGTCAGCATGACGCAGAAAAAGTACCTATTAAATTTCATTATTATTACTGGGAAACACAAGGCAAATCAGGTTTGGGTTTTTGTTAGGGTTTGTTTTGATTTGTTTTTGTTTTTAAGTGGCATATCTTGGTGCTTTTTAAAGAAACTAAATTTCTCTTTAATGACCCTGCCACTCATGTGTACATCTTCAACGAGACTGGTAAAATCACCTGTAAGGCAATGCTTGAAAGACTAGCCCTGTACTACTCAAAATAGGTCAAATCAGTAAAAGATATTCAGGTGAACCTTACAGCCTAACAAAAGCCCATGCCTGAATGTCACTCCCCTAGATAACCACCTTAGGATTCTTCATGTTTAAACCTATTGACATTGTTACAACCACAGGTTACAATTATCATCCAGTGAGCAAAAATCCTCCTGAAACGGGACTGTCCCCAGCACGGTTTGGATGGGGCATAGGTTGTTTCATGACTACAAAAACCATGGTATGGACTTGAAAAAGCTTATATGAACACTACGACAGCCTCAGCAAGAGGATTGAGACTGGACTTGGCATATTGAGGGTAACATCTTAAAACCCCCAAGACGAGCAAAGAACTGTCACTTTCAGACATTCCAGGAAACCCTCCGGGCCAGAGGTTCTGGCACAGAGCAGTCACAGTCTGTTAGACCCCAGAGCAACCAGTCACAAGCCTTCTTTTCCCAGCTTCCAGGCTGGTAACAAGAAAGGTAGCAAAGAGACTGCTCACAGGGAGGGCACTGCAGTTCCTAGAAAGCAAATGAAAACGTATTTCTGAAACATATTAGAAAGTCTTTTTTGGCAGGACAATTGAACATTGTGGGCAGAGAGCAACTATGGGAAGCCTGTCTGTGTTTCAATTTGCTTCAGCGTAACGGAGACACTTATCTAAAACAAAGTTTACTGTGGTGTCAATGTGCAATAATATTTTCAAGGACTAATACAGCTGATGCTATGTGTAGTAAGTCTCACAACTACGTTTGCCAAAATTGTTCCCATAGCATATCTTGTATGCTGTTAAAGACAGATAAGCTCTTCAAGACTTCCAGCCTACACGATCCAGGGAAGGACAAAATGTTCTATTAATTCAGTGATAGGCAAAAGTGATAGATTATATTTTCACTAGTACAATCATAGAGTGGGGCTTGGGTTAGAAGGAACCTTAAAGATCACCCAGTTCCAACCCCTCTGCCATGGGCAGGGACACCTTCCACTAGACCAGGTTGCTCCAAGCCCCATCCAACCCGGCCTTGAACACTTCCAGGGGTGGGGCATCCACAGCTTCTCTGGGCAACCTTCTCCTGTGTAAAGAATTTTAAATTCCCCCAACACAAATCTGGAGAAAACAATCTGATGTTGGAAAAAAAATGGTTTCTGAGACTGCTGTGAAAGTCCTTAGATGTAAAAGGTTCTAAGAATGCATTCACAGGTTTGATGATTTCTAACTATGCAGGTAATCATGTTTTCAGCATATTTTAAATCTAAAATTTTTCTGTGAAGCAGATTAAATACTTAACTTACAACAACCCGAAAAGTAATTTCAAGTCAAAGAGTTTTCAGTGGAAGCTGATTGGCTTTTTGTTTGTTTGGGGTTTTTATTTGTTAGTCTGGGAGTTGAGATTTTTGTGGGCTTCCTTGTTTTTTTATTAGTTTTTGAGGGGAAGTCATGATCAGGGGCTTACAGTTCCTTCTTATATCTAGCTGTCTACTCTGTGCATAAAAACCTCCCAAGATCTTTATCAAGGTAAATGTGATTTAGGTAAAGAATTCCATCCAAAAAAGCTGAAGTTACATGCTATATATGATATAAGAGAAAATAAAAGGTATTTTGTATTGTCTATAAAAATCCACCACATTAATAGTACTCAGGGTTTTATTATATTTAGGAAAACCAACATTCAGTAACACTAGAGGTCTGTTGCTAACAAATTATCTTAGGATAATGTAAAAGAGAGCTGTCAGAATCAGCACTGGTACTGTTTGCCAACTTTCCTGTAATTATTCAAGTTTTTCTGAAAATTACAGAAAAAGGAGAGAAGGAACTTAATTGGAGACTTAATTTAATTGGAGATGGCCTGTGAGTAACACCATGGTGAGCAGACCTGATGTGATTAGATACTTAATCCTCCTAAGCCATACTGTGCCAGTATTTTGGGAATAGATGTTCCAAGAACAGACCAAAGATACTGAGCAGAAGATCAAATGACTTAAAAGCTCTGGGCAAAGAGGAAGCCCCCTCATGTCAACTAGATCCTTTTAATACATCAATATGTCCTTTCTGAGGCACAGGCTTTCTAAGTACAAAGGCATTACAGGGGAAAGAAAAAGGAAAAAAAAAAACACCAAACCAAAAATCCCCCAAACTACCAACAAAACAACCCCAAACAAAACCAAAACAAACAAAAAACCCAAAAGCAAATGAAAAACAACAAACAAAACAAAAACAAACAAAAAAACCAACTCCCCAAATCCCCCAAGAAACAAAGCAGAACCAAGAACAAAACTGGAAGAAATGGATTGATAATATACAAGGCCTGGTTAGTAAGACGGTGATCTGAATGACAAGAGGCAGCAGGTACACAAACCTTGAAGGAACAATTGAACTAAAAATATGTATTAATTTTTGCCTCTTTTGTGTTTTTTTCCTTTGGACTAACTAATTCCAAGGAGGTGTCTCATCTTTACATGAAATCTACACTGCTAAATGTTCTCACATAAGTGTTGGCAGAATGTCTTTTCTCTCTTGTTCAGCTTTCTCTTAATTATTAGATCAAATGATAATAGACTGTAAGTTTAGCTCAGGATGTGATATTCATTTAAAAAAGAAGGAAAAGAATAATAGTTTTACTACAACTTCACTGCTGGAATCATAGCGCTGAAAAGAAAAACAGCAGAAAACCCTTATTAAAAAACCACTGACAAGTCTTTTTGTGGCAGCAAATAAGCGCATGCAGTAGAGTTATTAAGAAGAAATAAATGGTATTACATAATACAGAGATATATATTAAATGTTTTATACATTCGTTCTTTGACAGTTTTATAAACCTGACATTTAAAACTTTTCCTGCTCCTGTGGTAAAAAACAGCCAACCAAAACACACAAATGAACCAAACTCCAAAACAACCCCACTGAAGGGTTCAGTTCCCCTCTCAATTTTTTTCTTCAATTTGTTTCTTATTAAAATCTTCACAGCTAGAAAGTCTTCTTTCCTACATATATACACACACACACACCACCTTAATTATCTCCGTGTCTGAACCCAAGGATGCACAGACTAGTACTGACATGAGAGGAGATTCAGGACCTTAATTTCCACTTGAGCTGGAATTACCTAAATTGCTCAAGAGGCTGAGGCACCAATTCTGGAAGCTTTCCTACATCTGCTCCTACCCTCAGAAATGATGACTGGATATTTTTGGAATAAAGTAGAATTTCCTGAATAGATGCTGTTCTTCAATTCACAGCTTATTTAAATTAAAGTGAAAGAAGTATGGACTAGGCATTTGAATTTCAGTGGTCTTTCTCATAAGTTCTGCAGTCAAGTTTGTGTTACTTTAAAAACACGATGCTTAGTGAGTACAAATGCCCATTGCACATATTTTAATAAAGAAAACAGGATCTTGTTTCCTCTGGACCCCTTGTGGCGCCTGTGAAGTCCCAAAGACAGAATTCTTAATTTTTTCCTGCTTTTGCAGTTTCAAAGCGTCTGCAATAATATGAGGACTGTATTGCAACCCACAGAGCCATTTTTAAAGCATGAAATCACCCTCTGTGTCTGCTGTCACTAAAATCCCACACAAACTTTGCCCAGAAATGACAGACTATACAGTCCAGAGTCATGCCAGGATGTATATGAGCAATCTGGATCATCAGTAACCAACTATTCAGGTTTGCTCTCTGATCCTGTTTTATTTACCAGTACAAGTAGAGCAACAGTATCCTGCCCTGAAAATGCTCCCTGGTATATATGATTTTACTCCTAGAAATTGTGTGAGTATTCAAATATGTTGGCTGCTACTGAGTCGAATTTGAACTTTTTGTTCTCTTCTCAGGCATTTTGGGTTTTCTCCACGGCGTCTGTGTCCACCTGGGCACAAAGCTGCAGCCTTGGAGATTTATAGGGAACATTTCCATCAATCTGATAGAAAAAATTCTCTGTATGTGATTATTTACTAGATAATGCATGAATAGAAGTTGAAATTATTCTTCCCAATTCCTACTCTGGTATTATTTCAGGACTGAGGTCCTAAGCCACACTGTAAATTTATTACAACCTTAACACACAGGACTAATCAGTTAATTTAAGACAGTGACGGAATTAATATAATATTTTGAACACCTGATTCTTCATGCCTTCTATCCTCATACCACCTCTATTTTTCTTAATTTCAAATTGTAAAGCATCCAGGTATAACACAAGGAATGAAAGTTACATTTCTTTAATGTGTATGTGTATTGTGCACACACAATATGGACATCTACACACACTCTACTGTAAACATACTTTATCCTCAGAAATGTCACCTTCATAAACCTTTGTTTGCATGTTCACTTTTGCTTATCACTCTTTGATGGTTTTACTATTGTTCCTGGCAATCCAATCAGAAGAATACACCTGCAAAATGCTTTGCCAAGAGGCAGTCACTCACTGTGATCCACAAAGTAAGAGAGGACGCCAAATTATATTGCTGTGACATCTGTCCATCCATCTGCTAGAGTTTTCATAATCTACTAAAGCCAATCTACAGATTATGCTGATGTTTAACCTTACTGAAAATCAAGAATAAAATCAAGTATAACTTGAAACAGGATAAAATGGATGTGGATATAAATATAATATATATGTGTATATATATGTAATTTGAAGTATACACACAAATCAAAATAGACCACAGTGGTGTTCCAGGGGTTTTGTGCACTAATTAGATGAACTTATTTCAGGTTCTGTATTGTAAATTAAACATCCATGTAAGGATGTTAGCACTCCTATTTCAGGGGAAATAATATGAAAAATCAAAAAATTAAATGACAATATAAAGTATCTGCAAACTTTTGTTTACTGAAAACACCGTAATTACTTAATGTTAAATATTCTAGTTGTTTAATCTCCAGTATTTTATTCTAAAGCTTCCTTTTCTTTGTGAAACGGTATTGTTTGCTGAAATGAGCATGTTCCCCTTTTATTTAAATTAGTTTGAACAATTATAAATGTGCTGCCTATATCACCAAATACAAAAGTTTATCAGCTCCTACACACGGGTAGTAGTTATAATAACTTTGTGTGGTAGGATGCCAACACGACGCTTCCAGAATCCCAAAAGCTATAATCTTATTAATGCATGGCCACTTGGGATATGAATATTACTGAGAAGACATCCCCTTTCAGTGCAGTTCCCTCTGGAGAGGGAAACCCAAGAGCAGGAAATGATCTCATACTGCTGAAGTGCCACACATATTCCTGTTGGACAAGAACCAAATGTAGCTGTAGAGGAGCCAACACCACCACTCCAGTACCACCATTCCCACCAGGGGAATGCACTGGGAAAATGAAGCCTTGAGCTGGACTATGCTTGAAAATAAGGCACGGGAAATCAAAAAGGCAAAGGTTTCTTTGTAAAACATCACCACCTGTCCAATATATATATGGCAAATTGCTATGATGAAGCCTGCTTTCAGTTCTTTGCAGATCTGCACGTGTTTATGTCTCTAAGGCACATGTTTCCTGGCTCTTAAGTGGGAAAAAAAAAAAAAAAAAGGGCAAAAAAAAAGCAAATCCGGTTTTTACTGGAGCCCCTCTGTAATAGGAGAGTTTGGCCACAGGGTGGTACACCAGCCATGTTTAACTGAGGGCTGCGGGGATGCATCAGGCGGCTCTGTTATCACTCTGCCAGCTCCACTCCACCAGGAACAACAGTCTGGAGAGCTCAGAACAGCTGGCCGTGAGCCAAAGGCATAAATAGTCAAAAAATAAGACAGAAAAACCCCACAGAAGGATCTGAGATTCTGCTTGCAAATGCTGATAATATGGAAATATCTATACGACATAAATGTGCATATCTACTGACATACAACTTAAAACATTCATTGGGGGTTTTATTTCTAAAGAATAAATGTTCATTTCATCTGACTAACTGGAAAAATTAATCACATTAGATGAAAAGAACTTACATTTTCAGTCAATAAACTTTAGGTTTAGATTTCAGGTTGAAGGCAATCTGAAGAAAATGCTGTGTCAAATGTGAGATGAAAAAATACAACTCCTGGTATTGAAACACTTTCTATTCCCATAAGATTAAAAATAAAAATCCTAAAATATTAACTACAATTTTTTAAAATCATTTACCTACTTACATTAAAACCTTTTATTAGCACACTCCGCAATTTTAATTAAATTACAGGGTTTTCTATTTATTAACTGACCTCAACATCTGCCTTCCTTGCTACTATCCACCTTTTCAATTAAATAAATGGAGTTTCAGTCAAACAGTCAACTTCACTGTTACATTTTCTAGGTAAGAAGAATAGTCAGAGATTTTAGATAACTACACTTTCCTTGGGTACCAGGATCTTTTCCAAAAGAGATAAGTAAAATATATTAATTCCTACTGACTCTTCTGCTTTGACTCATGGATGAAGTTCTGGCCATGGATTTAAGTGACACTGTGGAATTCAAAATTAAATTTAATCATATACTGATATTGGCATAAATAGGCAGAGAACAAGACCTCAGTTTGGAACTGCAATGTGACCATTTAGCAATGCAATAATATTTAAAATTGCTTTCACAAAGCTTTTCAGAACTCAGCAACGTATGATGAGACACAAAAGGAGGCATTTTCTAGGAGATATTCAGCGTTACTAACTCTCTGTCATAGCCACCTAATAGTTCTTCATGCACTTTAGAGTCTCCCCTAAGATCTTTCCTCTAAAGTTACTTCAAGTCTAGAGCAGGGCTCCACCTCACATCAAGTGAAATCAAGGATGCTTTTTTTACCTCATGACAGTTAATGATAGTTTACCATTTTTAATCATTGTACAGGATTTTATTTTATTTTATGGTTGTGCTTTTTTTTTTTTAAATTTAAAAATAGAAGTGCAGTCATCTCATGGAACCTACCTCTTTCGCACGATCTGCCAAGGTACCCCGTGCCAGAGCAATCACACACATATCTGTTCCACCCATCCCTGCACACACCATTGTTTTTACAGGGGTTGCTAAGGCAAGGTTTTGCAGTTTCTCTTGAGCATGAGGGTTTTACTCCAGCTGTGCTTTGAATTTCAGCCATCTGCCGAATATCTTTGCTTTGACCATCAATAAATAAATCTCTAATGCAGCCGACGTATCCATAATTGAGGAGCGCTGTCCACACCTCTGTTGGAAAGACCAGGCCTGCTTTATTTTCTGGTAAGCCTCCAAGATACAAGTCATCATCCAAGTCAAGGATTTCACTTTCTCCTGGTGCAGTATATGGAGTACGTAGTGTGTTCACAGATATCGTCCCTGCAAAGACAATAAAATGTGTGATTTTCAAGATATTTGATTTTGATACTGCTTTTTTACTCATTCATCTACATGTCACATTAGCTCCTGGCAAACAGCTATAAGTGAAGCACAGGTATTCTATTTGTACAGCTACAGAATCATAGATAATCTTCTCTATTTTAAATGCAATGTCGTGAGGAAGTTAATGACGTAAAAACCTTTATGCACAACACTGCATGATCACAATATGAAAAACCCCAGTCAAAATCACCTTTCCAATCTCATAGGTGCAGGAGGTACAGTGCAGACGTGCAGTTCAGAGTTATTTTCAGAAATACCACTGTTGTGCAACAACAACAATGAAAAGATCTTCACTCCCTCGTATGTGTTTCAAAGCATTAAGGCCGGGGTTGCATTGATAGGTTGCAACCTGGGAGGCAAATCCGAGTCTTTGTTTTGGGCCCAAAGACACAGTATTTTAAAAGGGTCTCACCACTTTCAGTGAGCTTTGGATAAGATTTTTTTTCTTTTAAGTGTAGAAGGAAAATGCTCTCATCAGCTGCCAGGCAGGCAATCATTAAGAAGGAAGTGATGTGCTGCTAGCGGGAAAATCAATGCCTCTGAAACTTATCTCAAAATGTGTGCATGTTACAATGAGAGAAAGAGAAGATGTATATAGACCTTCAGGAAATCAGAAATATCTTTTCCATTTAAGTCTAAAAATTAAATAAACAAACTTGAAACTAAAATAGAGTTCTCTTTTTATGAAGTGTCTGAACAAAGAAACTATGATCAACTGCAAAGATCCTTTTTTGGTGGTACTTCGTTTAAAATAATGAGGTATGCAACACTTACAATTTGAATAAGCAGAAAAACAAATTTAGTACATACAGTCACAGCACACTTATGTCAACCAATTTTAATTTTATTTCTAAGTAAAATCACTTGGAAAAAAAATCTTCACGTAGATCTTCACAGAAGTGATTCCTTATCACTCTACGTGGGTACAAAAGCAAACAAAATATAAATCAAAATATTATATAGGTCACCAAATCATTATAATGTACCAGTCATCATCATGCAACACTGTTATCTGCTGGACTTAACATTGAAAGTGTATTAATGGTGTAAAGACACTGAAGAATCCCATTTACCACAATGAATTTATCATACATATATATACAAAGTGAACATGATTCACCATCTCCACTGTTAGCAGCCTGAAACAGATTCCAGAAGATAACACTGATTACCAAAAAGGCTTCCACCATGGTAGGAGTTATGCATAAAAAGAAATTCACACTTTACACAGCATACATACTAAAATGCGAGTTTTAAGCAAACAAAGGCAGGTCAGAAAAAGATCATTCTCTTACTTGGGTACAGCCTAAAATTTAGGCTTCTCTTTTAGCAATGGACCCCTGTGGAAGCTAGATTTTTTCTGTTCTTTTGTTGGTTCCATAAGTTAGCTTCAACAACATGGACAGAATGAATATCTAAAGAATTTGGATCGTTAGTAAAAGCCCTTTGGGATAAAGGTCTCAGGAGGTCCAACTCCCATGTGGGACTTGAGACATATGGATTTTAGAAGGTCTGGATACCACAAACAGTCTTCCTACTCTCAGAAGGGAATTAACAAGATAAAACAAAGGTTTGCATAGCATTTTTGCACCTTTATAAGCACATTTAAAGAAGGACGATGTGGTCAGTTTTCCCTTTTATGTACTATCAGAAATGTTTTCTGTGTCAGTTGAATAATCATGTAGATGTAAAAGTGAACTTCCAAGAAAGTAAGAAATAGGCATGCTGAAACAAGATACTTTTTCTCCCAAACTCCCATCTGTTTAAAACTGATAAGACGATTATGTTTTGCTAACTCTAAAAACTTGTTGTTGCTTCTCAGCTTCTAGAAGCAGAACTTGGCACTCATATGGAATGCTTGCTATAGGTTTGACCTTAGGCATGCAAGCATAAACATTTTGAGGTTTGATTTGATTAATCAGCTCCGTCAAACAAGGACACCGGTGAATGACCTGTCAAACCAAGAGAGACTTTTCGGAAGAGAGTATCCTAGGGTATCAGGAAGGATGGCTAACAGGCAACAGATCTTTTCTTCTTTAAAAACATTAGAGACACTGTAAATATAAATCATACTTGTCCTCGCAATGTTTCTTACTGCTATTGTTGCTTTTTCCCATCTGTTGATGTACAGGCTAATTTAGGACCAAACACTCTAAACCCATGTTCAGGCAGCACCCACTTGTGCACCCACACAAGTTAACTCAGCTGCAGCTTCCAACAGCAAGCTCCAACATGTGAACAGTGCTGCTTTCTGCTGGACTAAGACGTTTATATTTTCAAGACATTAATGGAACTCCTTTTCTGTTAAAAAATAAAAATCTACTATGTCTTGATTACTTTCATCTCACAGAAAAAAGACAGATAAATCTCTGTCAGTATAGCTGCAACTCTGTTCCAAGAGGAAGCTTTGCAAGCGCAGAAGGCTTAGGAAGGTGAATGATAAGGGAAACTGTAGATCACCACTACATTCTGGTGACTGTGAATTATAGTAAAGTGATAGATTGAAGCAGGAAATTTTCCTTCTCTCTGTCATAAAGGATTACCCCGAAGAGAGCTTAAGTATTATTTTGAATAGATGTCAACAGCTTCTTAAAGAAATTAACTTTTTACCTTCCCAAGAAATGAAACCCCATAAAATACTCCGTGCGAGAAGTCCTCTGAAACCTTAGTGCAATCATAGCATCTGATGACTATGGGTAGAAAAACATGACAGGCAACCACCTAGCCATCACTGCTGGTAATATCCAGATTACTTTTTATGTATTTCTGACAGATAATGCAAACTTTACTCACTAATTGCTTTGTAAACACAGATGAAAGAAATCCAAGTAAAATAAGGGAATATAAAAATATTAAAAAATATAGTAGAAATTACAGAGCCTTTTAAGTATCCTAGAACAAAATGCAGAACTCAAGTTCATAGAACATAGGCTTACAGAAAATAAACAATGGTTCCATTAACACCTTTGGATTCACAGTGTACACAGAGCTGAGACAGGCATAGCATGTGGTGTTTCAACTTGGTGAGGTTTTTGGGGGGGGCATGGAATTTTTTTGCTCATTTATTGCAGGGATTTGGGTTGGTTTGTTTTCCTGTGGTTTGTTGGTGTTTGGTTTTTTTGGGTTTGTTTTTGTTTTAAAGCCTGTTATCTTTCTTGAGAGAAACTTTCTGAGTTCTACTGAAAATATCTCGAGTTGGACCTCATGACAATGGCAGAAGCTACCACAGAAATTGGGGACTGTGGTGCACACCTGCTTTGATAGACTTCAATTGTACTTTCCCTGGGAATTATAGGCAGATTAAAAGGAATAGTTTTGTCAAATCACCAGTGTGCTCCAATCCATTCAGATGTTTCTGCTTACAAATGTGAAGAAGCATCACTTTCCATAGAGGAAGAAAGGGAAGCTAATGGAGCATGCAAAAGTCTTATGTGGCCAGCACAAAAAGGGTTAATAAATTGCCCTGTAAAGATACTGTAACATCAGTCGTTGAGACAGAATTGTCAAATTTCACAAGAGAAAAGAATGGGACATATCTTGTTTAACAAAATAAGATAGAGACAACAGATATGATGAAGAAGCAGCAGATTCAGAAGAGCACTGGTTGTTCAAGAGAGAGAGGAAACTATAACTTTAAATTATACCATCTCTGGACTAAGAACCACCCTTAAAGTTCCATCTTTGCATAAAAGCACCCAGAATCAGATCAACAGTGATACCATTTCTTTGAAAAGAGCCATCATGCCTGCCAGGAAACAAGCAGCTTCCATGCAAAGATTTTTAAGACTCAGAGTTGGAAATATTATCTCTATTTCTATCAGAATAAGAAAGAAATAGAATGCTGATAGCATGTGGTTTGTCCAGCCTGAAAGAAGAAAAATGACTGAACGACATGAAGGTGTGGGGTGACTTCTTTAGTCTGGGAATTCATGATCTAGCTTCAGATTCTACAAACAAGAAGCATTTCTTATCTCCAGAAATTGGACATAAATTTAAGGGTCCTATTATGACCTATAGCTGCTGTGATTCTGCATCATTTCACATGAGAACGCAGTGCAATTTGAGATTCGGAAACTTCTTTCTGTATTGGAAAAGCAGTTTGAGAAAAGCTAATGAAATTATGGTTTTCAGTAAGAATTATTGACTCAAAGGATAACTGATTAGCGAGCAGTCCTTCAAAGGACGAGTCAACAACATAAGTCGACAATAACAGACATATAAGCAAAATGGAAAATATACTGGGGATTAAAGAAAAGCCTATTTTAGCACTTGGCTGAGTGTTGGTTAAGTTTTATCTTGGACTTTGAGAAAGATGCAGACAGGCCAAGGAAGATGCAGATCGTTGAAAGAATTTTCCTTAAAATGCAATATAAACCCATTCCCCCGAATATGAAAGCTATTAACATTTGTTGAAATCTGAACATGTAAATCTGGCTGTTCTTAAAAGGTTAAAAAGATGTGGGAAGTAATATGAAGAAGGGTTCATGTAAAAAAAAGAACCTGCACCAACAATACATGTAATAGATATCAACAAAGCACTACTTACAGGGAGATACTGATTATAGTTAAGCTCTAGTTATATACTCCAGAAATAATTTCTGGTATTCAAGATGAAAATCTAACTTTAGTTCAAAATTTCAGTGACTCAGCCCTTAAATGCTACCTACCTATGAATAGACTCTGATACATTCTGCTTTACACTGCTCTACACAATTGGAGGTTGACAAGAAGAGTAAGTTTCCTCCCTGATTTCACTATGTAATGGTAATTTCTGAAGGATGAATGGTGGTTTAGCAAAAAAACATTTGCACGGTTATCCTTGCATATGGCAAACAGTTTTAAAAAATTTAAAGAATGCTTAAGTCACAGAAAACAGTTATTAAATCCATCCCTACTGTGTTACAAGAAACACTCTGAGCAAAGACCTTTACAGCTGCTTCATGGTTGTTTTTTATTTACTTTGGGTTTGTGGAGTTTTTTTTCTAACTCTTTTTTTCTGCAGAGTTGGCAGTACTGTTAAGAGCAGAACAGACAAACATTTCCCTTAGGTATGACTTAATGAGCCTCTCCAATCATATTCATTATCTCAGCAATTTAGTTTTTCCTAAGACTGTGTATAAGAAACTAAATCATATTTCTAAACCTCATCTCTCTCCTGATCAGTTAAATATGAAGATTTTAAGTGCTGCTACTACAGCTGTTCTGATCTCTCTGCTTTCCTGATGCGGCCTATTTAGTTGCTTTTTGTGCCCATTAGAAGCATTTGCTTATTGAAAAATGTTGAAAAATCAGAGCAAGGTATTAATTTTAAATACATCTTGTGTGCTAAAACACAATATAATAGCTGTGATGAGGACTGCGACCACAGCAGGCCACCCATGGCCGAGAGAGGACACCTATGAAACAGCTATGAAGCTCCAGTCCTTCCCAGGAATTCAGGATGTATAATTCAGGAGCACTGGGAGGAAACTCAGGACACAGCAGTTGGTAGCACTGCTGCACACCTGGCAAGAAAGATGGACCAGAGGAGAATATCTTATGAATATCTTTCTTTACTTAACCCTTAAATGTTAACTTAACTAGATATGGTCTCAGGAGCTCCGTCCTACCAATGATCTTCTTTTTAGGTAAGAAAGCACTCAGAGTAAGTCTTACAGGCAACAAAATGGGATTCTAGGGTGAAAACAAGAAAAATAGGTCAAAGTTCTTTTGGCAAAAAGAAATTAAAAAGCATCATCTCTTCCCTCTTCCTTTTATCTCTCAAAATCTGAGTGGATTGGCAGAATTACTAGTGAAAGAGGCCAGGATGATTACAATTTAAAAATGTGTTCTCGTTCCTTACATCTCCCTCCCCCCTCCACCACAGTCCCAGACAAGCAAAGGCAAAGTCAGTAGTTTAGAGTGGATGCTCACTGTGACTGAGAGTCTGGAAGAGAGCAAAGAATGAGAAATAAATCTAGTACTTGCTGATCCAGCTAATATGAAAGTCAAGGAAATTAGCAAAGCTCCTTGAGAAATGTCACAGCATTCTACTATCAGAGGGAACCACTCTGCGTTGGATTTGAAGGCTCGGAGCAAAAGGTTGCAAGACACCAAACTTAATTTAAAGAAAAAAATATCACAATTTATTTGAGCTACTTATTCATTAACAGAAGAATGTCTTCCTTTTTGCTTGATAGCTAGGGAGCTATGCAGTCAATGGCAACAAGAAAGTCTCAGAAAAGCAAATTTTTTTTCTATACAAGGTATATTCGTTTAGTTATATAAAAATCCTGAGGGTAAGCTAGTGAAAAGTAATCATACCCATGTGATTTTCAGTATGTTTGGTTTGGGCTAGAGAAAAGAAACCAAAAAGCATCCTGAAAGAGTGAAGTGAATTTTATTCTTCATGGGTAAAACACACCAACATTCATAACACAACCACGAGGTGGTTGGGGGTTGAGATCCTCAGGACAGCAAAGAGGGCACACAGCAAACTCACTGCCCTGGACTTCAGGAGAGCAGCTTTTGGCCTCTTCAAGGCGCTACCCAGCAGAGTCCAATGGGGAAGAGCCCCGGAGGGCAGAGGGGCCCAAGGATGCTGGGGGGATTCAAGGATCACTTTCTCCAAGCTCAGATGCAATGCATCCCGACAAGGAGGCAATTGGGCAAAAATGCCAGCAGGCCTCCATGGATGGGTAAGGAGCTGCTGAGCAAACTGTGAGCGAAAAAAGAAGCTTTCAGAAGGTGGAAACGAGGACAGGTGGTTTGGGAGGAAGAGAGTAAAATTGTGCAGGGTGCTACGGATAAGGTTAGGGAAGCCAGGGACCAGTTAAAATTGAGTGCGTCCCCCCCTTTTTTACTATTTCTTTCTATTTCTCTCTATATCACACTTATATAAAATCTGTATTTTTTACTTTGGGACACGGTCTCATTTGCACCTTAATTCAGGCAGAGGCATTTCTTTAATAATTATAATAACGGGCTCTTACCATCATTAAGACAAACAAAAACATTGCCGGTGATATTGGTACTTCTCCTACCTTAAACTATTATTGTATGTATTAGAATAATAGAAAAACTTTGATTCTGTTTCAGATTGCAGCTAAAAATTCAGTTTGCCAATCCATAACCCTGCACATTTTATTCAGTGTTCCTGGTAATTGTTCAACATCTTAGAGTTAATAGGTATCATGATTAGTTTTCAACAGTGACAGGGGGGGTCACATAAATTTCACTCATCTTGATCGTAGGCAAGTCATCAGATGGATTACTTTGATTATTTATAATTCCACTTAAAAAAAAGAAAAAAAAAGCAATTCTGATCACTAGGTGGGTTTTGCTTCCTTAAATTACTCTACGTTCTTGCTGATATCCATCAACAGTTTTAAAGGATTAAAGTATGCCCTAAACTCTCTTAATGGCACTTGTGAGTCACGTTTTTTGTGAAGCAATGAAAGGGTAGAACATATCTTCAAATGTAAACAATTGCTATGCATTTATTTCGTTCCTTTATAGATCTGTTGGCTTTGGATGTAAGAATAAACTTTGCTTTCAGCAGTCCCACAGGCATGATTATTACAGGATTTACTGCCTCATATGAATCACTGAAACAGCACTTAAGAAGAAAGTCTGAAATAAAAATTGTAGTATAAATAATATAACTGCTGGATATTCAATCCCAATTGAGGATTTTGAGAAGGTGTGTTTTGTTGTTTGGTTAGGTTTTTTTTCTTGTTTGTTTGTTTGGTTGGGTTTTGTTTTCGTGTTCTTGTTTGGTAGATTTATTTAAGCTCAAGAAATGTAAATGAGCAACTGACATATTATAATAAGAAAATCAAAGTCTCTACCACTAGCATTTGAAGCTGCACAGCCCAGGAATAAAATAATTATTTTTCATAAACATAGTGAAGATCAATTGAATTTGGTCTGATTTTCAGCATGGATTTGACTGAAATCTTCAATTTAAACCTGCACCTAAGATTTGCTTGATCTGAAATCTGATTTGTGTGTAGTAAGAAGTTAAGTCATAAAATGATAACTTTTGGGGGTTAAGATTCATAAAGAAATTATAAATGCAAGCTATGGAAAAGGAGTCATCAGAAGGAAGAAAGTGGGGGAAATCCCAAAAAATCCAAAAGTAGTGAAGTTTACATTTTTCAACACCCAGTTTTAAAGTGTACATAAACTTCAGATTGAATACTAATATTAATCAGAAAATTCTTCAGGACTGAAGTACTCAGTACTTCAGTACATTCCCTGCCCCCAAACTCCCCAAATCTTGGCATGAAGTACAGAAAAGGCACCATAGAAGAGAGCTGTCCTTAAATTGATGTATATTGATTATTTGCTTAAGCCAAGGTGTATACTCAAGATGAGACAAGCTGATACATTGACAATTTCACTGGATAAATGCATTTCAAGCCATGGTAGATTTCAGTAGCATTAGGAAGAGTTTATGAATTCTTTATTTTCACCACTTTTCAGTGAGATCATTTTTGAGTAAACCACTCCAGAATATGAATCACACTGATAGGATGTGGCAAGTCAATTATTTCCATTTCTGCTGACATGTGTTGTTAGCTATTCATTAGCACATCATTTAAGTATGCTGAGATCTGCTGACAAAATTGGAAGCTCTGTGTTGTTTCTGTGGGGCAGCTATTCCCCGTGTTGGAGATTATTTTCAGTAATTATTTTCTTTGCTTTATTTTCATTCTTGAAACTTGCCACTTCAGCTATTTGGTGTAAGCAAGCACAGAGGGAGATTACTGCTGGTTTTTCAAGCCCACAACACACTTACTTGCAAGATTAAGTACTTGATTATCCAATAATGTTAACATAAGATATGTTACTCAGCAAATTATTGTATTCTGGTATCTGACAGAAATGACTTCTTATATTTTCCTTATTTTTCAGATGGTGCTCAACTCTAATTGTGGCAACATCAATATGTACCCAGTATTCTCTCAGATACAGCAGGAAAAACATCCTGAACACTAGCAAAAGGAACTCACCTGACCGCCCATCCCGCTGAAAATCCACATGGTACCATTCACCATCATTCACCTTCTTCTGCAAGGCTTTTATTTTTATAGTACCTGATCCCATGTCCAACAGTAGGTAGAGGTGGCCATCAAGCATCTCAATGGCAAAAAAGTCAACCTTCACCATCTGTGGATGTTTGGCATCTTTTTGGTGCCTTGGTTTCCCATGACTGAAAAGAATCAGGCCATTTGGCTCAGTTGTACGAAAGTCAAATGATATTGAGCCTGTTTTCTTGGCATTCCACTTTGGCAGAGAGATGAAAGACTCTGGTGTTTCAAATGTGATTGGATCTAAGGTTGCAACATTCTCACATTTAAATGCTACAACCCCATGAATCTTCATTTTAGCATCCCCTTGCTTGGCAAGTCGAGACAGCTCCAACCTGACATCGTTATTTTTATATACAACCTGCAAGCAAAGCAGAGAAGTTACTCAGAGAAACCTGACCATTTTAACCAAAGGGACATAATCCTGAATAGGCACATTATTTAAAGGATAATGGTGATGAAATATGAATAAGATAATTTACATACAAACAAGATGAAATAACTATTTTCATTGACTAATGATTTAATAATTGTTTTCATTAAACCAAACAAAGTTGCTCTAAAAATATCCCTGGAGTTAATTCTAGCAATCTGAAAGAATCTACACATAATTTATACTATGAGTTGCAAATTAGCTTGTGTGGCCTTGATTACTTAAAAGCCTTCTCTTCACAGCCATTCTGCTATTATAAAGAAGTATTAGATTTCTTCTTCCTCTAAATCCTTTGTCACTGTCTTAACTCTTCTGTTCATGTACAGAAAATACACCAAGGTCATACACTTCATAATTTAACATATTTTCAGTTTGTCCTTGGGGCTGAGGAGTAGTAGCATTCATGGAATTCATGAAGCTATATAAGAGAGGCAAACTAATATCATAACAGATCAAAACAGACAAAACCAGGAAAATCTTTGAGCCCGTTCAATTGGATAAAAAACACCCCAACTTACGTATTTTCCCTGACTGAAAACTTTTCTGATAAAAATTAAAGAAAATATTAGTTTTAAATCCAATTGACCTCTGCAGCAAGTATTCTTGCTTCAAATCACATTTTAACTTGGTCCAAGAAGCCTGTCGTGATGCAACCATTTCCCAGGGTTCTAATCTTTATTAGTATTTTCTCAAATTGCTGCTCTTTCTGAGTTATCCATAATAGGAGAGCTGCTGAAATGAGCTCCCCAATACCAAAGGCGTGCACAAGTGTTTTGTCAATACTTTTAATTGTTCAATAAATGATACACTCAAGCCAAAATACCATGGAAGGGCTGAATACAAAACCATAGCGACAGAAGCTAAAACTTTCTTCTCTGTTTCTAAGCTTGAGCCCTACATTAAAAAGCAATTTGGAGAAAAAGCAACAGCTCAGCAAAACCAAGCACTTTGTGCTGAGGCTTCTTCATCTACAGATCTTCACCATTCAGGACTAGTTCACATCTGGCCCTGATCTAATGTTCCAACTACCCAGTGTAGTTCGGAGCTGTTCAGGGGACCCATCACTGGTTTAGACTTTACATCCCTACTGGGAGTTAGAAAGTGCTTACTGAATACTTAGGATAGAGCTTCTGGATTAGTTTTCTCTGAGACCTAGTTTGAACACAAGTGAAACCCATTCTGACACCCAGTAGGGGGAAAACACAGCAGATGAACTGCAGAGCTGTGCTACTGTTAGAAATCAAAGCACTAGCACTTACACAATCTAAGATGACATACCCCACAAGTGATAGTTGCTGTTGAAAAATGATGTTTAAAGATAAAGTAAAAGGAAATGATTGATAGAGTGACAATTTTTTTCAGTAAGAATTGCATTCGTTCCAATTATATCATTATCCACAATGCAAATTTCATCATAAGACTTGTCAGAATTATTTTACGATATTAAAATGTATCCTAAAAGTTAATAAATAAGCCTATTTCTTCATTTTATTTCAGAATTGAGTACAAGTAGCGCTGTTCCCATGAGAGCTGTGTCTCCAAAGACAATAGATAAACCTCACTGTGGATTGTTGACAGCAGAAATAGTAGTCTGCCACAGAGACACAGATAATGTGTTATGTTCTTCAACTGAATACATCAGAAGTGAATAGAATTGGACTAAACTGTAATATTAGATAGTAAGGGACCATATTTCCATGTATCAAATGCACCCATAACACCTGAGATTTTACAGATTGTGCAAAGGAGTTTAGAACAGTAAAGGAGAATAAGCACATGCAAGTGACCTCCTTTTGGGGTGGCTTTCTGTCTTTAGAGTGAAGAGGAATGCAGCAAGAAGCCAGGAGCCTGGGAGGTTATTTAGAGGTATCTGGTCTCATGAAGTATTGACCACTTTCTACAGCAAGAGGGATTTTGGATGGCTCCCACTTCATTTGAAGAAGTTACAGAGGCAACCTTTCTAGATTAGGCTGAAAAGCATTAGACAGTGCCAGAGGATGCAATAAATAAAAAAGGAACAAATGGGCTCTTATTAGAACTAAATCATGCATGGTGACAATGAAAGTAAATATGTCAACAAAGAGCATGAGAAGACCTTCTTAAATTGCCTGCTGCACAATAGCAGGTTCCAGGGCAAGGCAAATAAATGTACAAAGACAATTTATTGCTATGGACAAATCAAACTGTCTGACCTTAATGAAGGCTGGTTGACTGAATATTATAATTGGGAGTTAATAGCTATGTTAAGAAAACTGACCAGACTAAAGGAAAGCTAGGTTTTCCTTGATGTTTGAAACAGCTTTCTATGATTTGAAGTCATTTGCCAACTCAGAAATAATAATTTCTAATAAATATGGTTTAAGAAACAATGGATAAAGTGGAATGGTTTTCTCAGCAACTTGTCACCAGCTCTTTAATTAACTTAATATATAATGTATGAGGGAAATGTTGCTAGAACACTTTAGTAACAGTGACAAATATTATGCCACCAATACTAAAACGTTCTTGGAATCCCTAAACATTGCAAATGACAATTTCTTGCTTCCACATTCCACGACTGAAACTTCATAGCTACTAAGAAGCAAATGACTGCATCTTATTACTTACATTGTGGGGAAACTGAACAAAGCCTATATCTAAGTTTTAGAGTGCTTATGTTCTAAGTTTTAGAATGTGCTTATGTTCGTCTACTCTTACTAAATTGAAAATTTGGAACTATCATGGATAATTAGTAATAAAACAGCAATATATGAACCATAACTGAAAAGAACTGTAAACTATTAACTGAACACAGCTTGCATTTGGGAGCCTGTTTCCTGGTGTTATGCTGAGATTCTTACCCCTCTCCCTATCCATGAAAAATGTACTCAGCCATCAGTGAAGCACAGCAAAAAGGAGAAAAGCAGTATGTTCACAGAAATTAGTTGTCATTAAATTTTGGGAAAACCACTGAACAGTAAGGAATAATTCTGAGACTAATATCTCATGAAGGTACATGCTTCAGAAACAACAGCCTCTAGGGTACAAATAACTTACTTGATTTGTCCATTGATTTTGCCTTTTAATTTTTTCTTTTGCTTCTGGGTATATAAGGACCAAACATGTTTTTAATAGGGCTTCTATTATCTATTATTTCCATCTGAGGCACACAGCACATAATGTTTACTCAGTACATTCTCCCTCCATTAGAGACGTGGATCCACAATTAGTCAAGTGAAGGTAATTTGCAACAGAGAAATATTGGAGTCACATTCCCCTTTACTCCCACACAACCCACCAGTCACTATCCTGGCATCCATTGGCTTGGCCCTGGATTTTAGCTTGCTCTTGCACTCACTTTCATACCTGAGCAACAATCTAAGTTTCCTGCACATAAAACTTCCAGCCCTCGGGGAATTGTATCATGCCATTAAGAGCACCTTAAATTTGTCTTGTGTTCACTCTGTTCTTTCCTGTTAATATCAAGTAAGTTTCAAGACCTCAGTCTTTAAAATACATAATTACCTCATTCTCGGAAACTGCAAAAGGTCACCTAAGCTCCCAAGAAAAATGGAGCACTTAGCAATTTCCCCACATAATTTGCAACCGAGCTATCCAAAGTGAGGAATAAATTTATTTTCTAAGACAGACAGGGCAAAACATTTTGCAACCAGGATACAGGGCTTCCTTTGCTACCACCTAGGCCAACCACATGCTGGGTAATTTCAATATCACAGTGCTGTGTCTTAACAAATAAGTCCAGCTTTGAGACAGCAATTATTACCTTAAGCTCAGCACTCTCTTTAATGTGGTCTGTGGTCATCTCGGAGCACAACCTAAATTAATTCATGTTTCCCAAAAATATATCATGTATAGGTTTTCCTGCAAGCTGGGGCCCTACTATGCAATGAACTCCACAAGTGTTAAGAAATATGAATGACCCTGAGAAAAGGTGAAGGAAAAGAGAAGGAATTCATACTAGGGATGTATCCTAAATCTATAACTGTTTAATCAGCAAATTTATAAGTCAAGAAAATTTAAAAAATAATAAAAAAAATAAACAGAACTCTATCAGTTTTTTCTACTGACCCTATCCCGTGAGATTTAAAACCATGAAAGGTGTGACAGAATCCAGATTGCAACACTATTTTCAATTCAAAGTGTGGCCCTTTCCACATCAAACATTATGAATGAAGAAAGCGCATTACCCTTAAATATTTCAAAATACTGACCACCTCTGCCAGCAATAGCTTTTCAATCTCTATGATTAAAAATCCTTTAAATTATTATGAAGCATTTATTTCAAATTACTTTACATTCTTAAAACTGAAGATGAACCTCAAGAAGCTGATCACATCGCTTGATTTTCAGCATCTAGGTTTCCTTGAGAATCAAAGAGAACCCAGGATTTCAGAGCACCTACCACTATGACCTTGCTCCAAAGAACTTGTCTATTTGCTTAACTGGCAGCTGAGGTAAAATACTTTTCTAAATGTAATTTGAATAAATGGATGAATCCAATATCAAAACCTGTTAAAAATTGGATGATACAAATCTTTGTTACCGTAAACCAGTACTTTCACATTTTCATATTTCCATGAAACCTTGATCACCTGGTGCATACAATGACAGTTAATTCTCCAAAATGGAGATTAATATCAGCCAAAATGGCTCAGGTAGGTGCTGCCAACCTACAGGCTTCCCCTGAGCAGTGCCATCAGCAGGAGGGGACTTGCCGATGCCAGAAACTGTAACAATGGGACTTAAAGTAAGGGAAGCCTGAGGCAATTTTATCAACTAGCCACTAGAATTTCCCTACTCATTGAGAACTACCTGGTGCACACAGCAACACATTCCCCAGAAATCCAACTGCAAAACTGACCACTAAGACTTATCATGTATTTTTTTAGCACTTGCTCTATGGTTTTGAAGTAATCTAGGGACATCGGCTTCTCACAGGAGGCTTGCCATTTTGCTAATATTCCTCCATGCATTTTCAAGCGCCAAAATGAATGTATCAAGGAACAGAATAAACTACAGACTATTTACACAAAACTTAAGGAGCCCAAGTTCAAATGTTTGCAGTGGGGTGCATTTTTGAACACAACATGAAAGCACACAACATGAATGACAACAGCTATTCAAGCCTCTAGGGTTACTCAACGTCATAAACCAGCTTTGTTTTCTGAACCTAGAGAAGAAATTAAGGGGTATATTGAATGCTGCAAGGGAACAACTTATTCATCCTCAAGTGAAATGGTTTTTGTTCTCCTGAGGTCAATATTTGTGCAAATGTGGTGGTGATGGTAGTGTGGGGCATTTAGAAAGGGGGTCATTGAGCACCAAAATAAAACCCAGGCATCTCTAGAGTCCCACTAAGTGGGAGGTAAGCCTAAGGACAACAGGATAGGGCTCCATGGTATGGATACATAAACAACTGGAGAAAATAATAGCATGTGTATTTTGCTGCATCATTTTAGATCAATTATTATGGTCTGGGAAACTGCTCTGCAACATTCAGCTCAAAAATGTTTTACTTAATTGATCTAAGAAACAAAAACAAAACAAAACAAAAAAAATCACCCCACCAAAAAAGCCCCAAAACCAAAAAACCTATAGTGCAACAAATTTCTTGGAGTATATATCTGGGAGTTTCACATTCTGCTGCTTCTTCTTCCTGTCTAGTCTGAGTATCCAAAATCGTGGAATACAAACAGATCACACTCAAACTTTGGAAAAATATTAAATGGGCTTTTGCAAGGCAAACATATTATTCATACAGTATGATTATGTGCTTTGTTCTGCTTTTTGCTGTGCTGTTCATAGCTTTATATACAACAACTATATTTTTAAAATCAGACATTCGTTCCACAAACTACTTTGGTCTAAGGAAGAAAGAAGAAAACCATTATAATGACTCTTGTGTTAGGAAGTCAGGACATGTAATCCAGGGATTTGGGTTTAACCTGCACCTAAATGGCTCACAGAGAACTTAATTTCTCTCTTCTTCTCCATAAACTGGATACACTATCTCCTCACAGAGCAGAAACTTGCTTGAAGACTGAAGTTTGCATTACCAGCGTAAAATCTAGTGACGCTTTGTCCAAAATCAGACACATTTACGCACACATTTGCTATAGGATGTCAATCCCCCATTTTCTTTTTAAGGAAAACTAATAAAATATAGTTCTTTCTAGTCTGCAACTACAGAGTACAGAGCACACTGATCATCCAGATAAAAACCAAAATGCACCCAATCTGCCCAAAAGCCGCACACAATAAAAGCTGAACTTGAACAATCCATGTCTCAGGGTGAACACAAAAGCGTAGCATCTTGTGCCCTGATAATGCACTTGGCAAGTGCTTGAATGCCACACTACATGGCTAACTAAAGACAACAAATTTGTGATGTTTGTTGTTTCTGTAACTAAGCAACATGGACATTTTCTGCATTCCCCCTCCTGAATATAACAGGATATATTGCACATCAGGCCTTTGGAAAACTTCTGTTTACACAAAGCAGGCATACTTAATGCACACAAATTTATGCTCTATTTAAACTGCTAATTATCATATCCCTGCAAATTCTAGGAAGGAAAATGGGTACAAGAAAAAAAGGCTAAAATTACCATAACCATAGGGAATTTCACTGTGATTTCAGTAGCACACCTGAACTTCCACTGTAGATTGTCTGAAAATCATCACTCTCCTATCCCCAAATAATGATGTAAAAAGAAAGGGGAAGGAAAAAAAAAAAAAAATCAAACGAACCAGAACAACACAACCCCAAAAGAACCCCAAGAATTAAAAATAACTCACAATTCAGTACAGAGAAGATATATTAATTACTCTAGGGCAATAAAAAAGTTGTTAACAGATACATACGGCTGTAGGAACAAAACCAGTACTGACAGAAACAAAGTTATAAGTGTATTGTGAGTGTGAATTTAGATTCCCTGTGCAGTATGGCGAAAGTCACCTCAGTTTAGTGCATGTCACCTATTTGCAGAATTAATACAGTGATGACAGCTCAGCTTCTAGGCCAGCTAGTCTTTTCTGCTGGAGTTTTGAATGTGGATCCCAGAACAGTTTGTTTCTTTTCTCTCCTACTTTGACTGCCTGAATAGAGACATTTCAAGGGGATGCCAGAAAATGCCTTTTTATGTTCTGAGTTACTGGAATATCGTTTAACATGATATATTGGCAGAACTTTGGAAAAAAGAAAATCAACATTTTTTTTCTAATAACGTTGATAATGGGATTGTTATGTTTTTCACCCTGCTGTGGACACAAGTCTTTTGAAGATCTTTTTTCCCCTCTTCAATAGACTATTTTGTTATTCTTTGTATGTCCTGCTGTCTGCTGCCAGACTGCTAAATGTTTCTGACTGTGGTTGCTATGCTTTCTGCTTTTAAGAAATGGGTTCAAGTTTCCTTTTCTTTTTTTTTTTTTTTTTTAACTTCCCATGGCAAGGACTCATAGGAATTTCTTGGCAACAGCTTAATTGCAGAGTTTAGGGACAAGTTGGTTCCACAAAAGCTCTATTGGCTCCCTAGTAAAGATAAAGCCTTTACACCAAGACATAAGTCATGAAACAAAAACAAGAGAAACAGGAACCACCAAAAGGAAAACAGAATGTATTATTTAAGGCAAAAGGCACTTTGCATTAATACACTGTATACAGTCTAAGAAAGAAAACAAATTATATGCTACCTCCAATGACTGTTTGGGAAAGGAAAGGGCTACAGGAGACTCAATTGTCGTGCTGGATTTCAGCTTTTTCCTCTTCTTTCTTTCACAGTGCAGTAAGAGTTACCAAAGACTAATTCTGCAGCAAAGTCAGAAATGTGCTCTTTTTCCTCTTTCTCCATTAACCATTCTTAGCCAAGATCAAGCAAAAGAACTCTTTAAGAAGTACAAGAAAGAGGGACTGTAAGGCAGAACACAATCATTACCATTGTAGGGTTCAAGGCTTATTTCTTTAGCAAAATATTCATTATATGCTAGATTTTCCCTATCTTTAGCACTTAAAGCTTTAAACTCAAGGTCAGAAAAATAAAGAAGCAAATAATGAAAAAAGGAAAGGATAATATATATGCAAGAATTAATGTTCTAAGGAACATCTCAACTCAAGTGCATTTGAAGGCAACATGACAGATGTACTTAAAATCTGAGCTACCTTTCGTTAGGGTAGGAGTCACATAAGTTAAAATGGAAGTTGTCACGAAAAGAGAAAAATAATGAATCTCAGATTAAAAAGAAAAGCTAAAAGAAGCTCAACACAATCCAAGTGGGGGAGGTCAGAGATCTGAAGACAAACTAACAGAAACTTGTTAAAAAAATTTAGTTACCAACACACCTAACCCTGAACACCTGAAATATTTGAACAAACATTTTTCCCGTATTAAACATGATTGAAGACATAGGAAAAGAACCATAGGTTTCAAATTAAATGCAGAATGTCAATTCTACATATTCTTTGATGAAAAGAGGGAGGTTTTTCCACTCCTCACTAGATTTCCTACTTTCCTTCAGCCTCTCCAGTAAGTTTATTAGTAGCAGCCAACTTATGACTCTTAACTTATTATTCTCCAGAATAATAAACACCCAACTGGCTTTTTCTTCCTCTTCTCTCTCACCTGTATAGGTTACTCCAGCCTCTAGCTGAATAGCTGGCTCTTGGCACTGGGTGTTTTTAGCTCTCTCTTGTTTGGATTCATCTCCGTTTCCCAATTCCTGGTTTGAAAGAACCTTCTGTTCCAATGAGGGGAAAATGGCCCTCTTTTATGAACTTTTGGCCAGCCTCCACATAAAAACCTCACTCCCTCTCAGCTCTGTTGGCTGACTATTGGCTCAGTGAAGTTGGCTACTTGTTGACAAGCTGTAGAAACTTTGCTTCTCCCGTTCTGAGAGCCAGCACAGCTCCCCCTTAGCTTAACAGCTCTCTGATTTTCTGTGATATTAATATAGCAGAAATTTATGCAGTTGTTGGCAAAATTCTGCTCTACCAAAACAGGTAAATAGTTTAAAAAGAAAAATGAAAATCAAATTCCCACCCATTAACTATACGGGGCACATTCCTGGAAGACATCCAGGAGAATCCTTCCCTACCTTCACCTGCAATTTCTTTTGAATCCTCATGATCCTTTTAATGTATCCTTTTAGCTTTCCAGTACTGCCACATGAGCAACTCTTCACCTCAGTGTTTTGAAACAATCTTTGCCTTCTCAGATAGCTATGACAATTGGAAGATGAGTTTTCTGTGGTACTTTTTCATCCAAGGTTATTACTATAATTGCAACACAAGGTATCAAACCACCAAATGCTATTCAGAGGCAGCTTTTCCCTCACCATTGTTCAATGACAGAAAGGTGCAGCTTGAGGCTGCTGCCACTGCATTACTTTGCACTCAGTTCTGTGCTCACATTCCTTTTCTAAACAGCCTATATTTTCTGAAATGACAAATGAAAAAACAGTACTCATGCAGAGAAACAAGAGGAAAAAGCAGGGCTCTTCCAATGTCAAAAAACTACTCTGTATAGTTCATAACGTGTGTGGATAAAAGCATATAGACATTTTCAAGAAAATAATTCATTAATGGGATACTTCTAAGGCATCTCTTTTATATTTAAAGGCATCTCTAACCACAGACTACCTATGTGCCAGATTTATGTTAATAAATTTAATTAAGGTTATAGCTGTCGTCCAAAATAGACTGGTTGAACCATTTATAATTAATTACCACTATAATGATAAGGAAGAGGGATGTGTTATTTGGTTTTCAAGACATGCCATCCCATTGCAGTGAGAGAATGCAACAGAGCACACTTAATATGGTGTTTAAAGGATCTGATTCTGCTTGATGGCCTCCAAGCCTGAGAATTTGGTGTCAGCTTATGTTAAAGGAATGTCAGACAATACAATTTACCTTTGGTTTGGTACTGAGTGAGAGGTCCTCAGCCTGAAGCAAAATCAATTCTTCTGAGAGGTGATCAGAAAAAAATATATAGCACTACAACAATGTTCATCTAAAAACAGTCCAGAAGAGCAGCTTGCCATACAAAATGAACTGCCAACAAATACCTTTACACAAGTTATTGCAGCTTATTGCAATTTAACACATAGGCAAACTTTTAAAAGTATATTGTCCCACAAAATATTTTTGATTATGTAAGTGTGTATGTCACAATAAACACTCCTCACAATGTTTTGGTTTTTTTTTAAATAGCTGTGAAGAGAAGTAATTCTGAGTAAAGTGTAGACAGTACAATTAAGCGTTTATCCCTTCCCCATGTCTTTGGGTACATCAATTGAGCGTCTCAGCAATGTTCTGACATTTGTTTTCATTGTTAGATTTTTTGAAATTTTTTCCATTTCAAATATACACTTCAACTTGAAGCTACTTTAAATATAAAACATATTTTGAAATGTTCTCAAATACCACTTCAGAAAAGTGGGAGGAAAATATGCTTTTCCTTGGACAAAAGTGTCAGGTGAAAATGATTTTCTGTTTTCATTAAAATACTTTCTTGGGACTACCCATGGCATGTGCTGAATTATACATATATAAAAAAAATCATAAAGGGTATACATGAAACCTAAATTAAAAATTTAGGTGGCCACATCTATGTTAGTAACTATTGCTTGTGTTCATCTGACTACAACTCCATTTCACAAAACAATACAAGATTATGCAAAAAATTGCAGCATTCATTTTCTTTGGAAAAGTCTGACAAAATTACTTTCAAGATTCTGCTCTCTGTAGTGGGGCCTTACTCCTGCTGAAGTGACTTGTACTGGCTAAAAATTGTGAGAAAGCCTCCTATATAAAGGCTGATTCAGGATAATTTAGCAAGCAATTGATGATGCCTAATAAAAACTCTAATTCAGGAGTAGGTAAGAAGGCAAAACTCAATGCAATGTGGGCCCCATGACTGTTGCACTCACAAAGAGTGAAAACATTTACCTTTCAGCAGAAAATAAATGAATAGTCCCATTCAGACTGAAAAATGGATTTGAATACAATATTTAGTAAGCACAAAAAAAATACTGTGAAAAAATACCTATATATGGTATTAATCCTAATATATAGCAATAAATAACACCAGGGCATGTGACTAAATCCTGCTGCGTACACTTGTGTGATGTCAGCAGAAACCAGGAGGCCTCACTCTATCTGCTTGGACTGGAGTCAGACCCATGGCATCATCCAGTCTTTGGAAGTGTTTAGTTTTCAAACAGGTGCTTCATGAAAATGAAAAACACCAAGAGGCTGACAGGAGGAATGTTGTTCAGGAATCGTAATGTTAATAACTTGATCTTGTGAAACCTGGCCCCTAGCTGAGTGTGGCAATACACTTTCAAAATACAAGCTTGGCAACTCAAATTCCTAGCAGCTTTTGATGTTAATAATCTGACTCAACAGATACAGTGGTCTTGTGGCATGTTTGTTGCTGTCATTCAAGCTATTTCTACATCTGTCTCACAGGAATGACGAACTTGACAAGCCTTATGCTTTTTAACAACTTCCTCTGAGCCTGTACAAAACGAAAGGTTGGCATACTGATTAATGTGATTTATTTTGACTTGGAGTATCTGCTCTTATTCCTTACTTAGCTAAGTTTGGTACCTACTTCATAACTGAATTGGAGATTGCAAAACACTTCCTTTTTCATCTCTGTCATTGACACAATGGATTGCATCATAGGTTACCACCTCTAAACTGGGACCAATTTCCAAAACATCTTAATGTACCAAGAATTTTCATTTCTTTGGTCGGGGGGGGGGAAAAAAAAAAAAAAAAAGGTAAAAAAAAAAAGCTCCTGCCCATCTCTGTTATACTTATTTAGCTGAAAACATCACCAGAGGTTTTCTCACCACCTTGATATACTAGCATTTCAGTTCTTGAAACTGATAATAATGGAACCCCCAAACACAGATACAAAGAGAATTTCTCCAAAGTTTTAAGGTGTCAGATATGCTGGTCATTTTGTTTGCACGTTCACAGTTGAGCCAAACTACTCAGGCTTTTAACCACATAAGTCACCTCACTGAATTTTCATTTTATTTTATAGTTCTCTTCCTAGGCATAACCTTATAATTTGCAAGTTTGAAGATATCCGAGCTGTACATGTAACTAAAGGTATACAAATAACAAATTTGTACAAGCTACAATTCTCAGCTGAATATCAAAATAAGCACTTTTTTAGACTGGATACATATCTAGAGCTGCAAATACCTTAAAAGCTGACTAAGGACTTTTGAATGAAAGAATATGCTCTTTTGAGCATACTAGAACACTCAAATATTTAGGTAATTTACTTAGTAACTGGTTTAGACTGTTTTTTAACACTATTTTGATTCTTATTAAATGTATGCTAAATACGTTTTATGAAAAATTAGGGGAAATATCAACCTAGCCTTCAGCTAAACATATTGAAATGATTGTGAAACAATTGCAAAAAAATTTAAAAATAATTGTATTTTTAGTTTGACAATTAGATGATACTGGGATTGGCTCAATAGGAACATGGATTTTTATATTTCTACAAATTGTGTTCATTAAAATGTTTTAAAGCATATATTTAATCTTTACTATCTGGAAGTAAAAAAAATAATTATTGTCTCATTATTGTTTTCAAGCTGTCCAACTAACACTTGGAAAATATGCACCATCTAAAGGGCAAAGAAGCATCTCCATCCTCAGTAGCTTTTATACATATGAAATTCCTTGGAATCAGCCTTGAAAGAGAACATTTGTTTCATGGGGTATTCTTCCTCTGCAACAGCATTAGTTTTATATAAAAAAACCCCCAAAACTAACAGAACAAACAGAATCAAATTATCTAATTCCTGTGTTATCAGGAATTATCACAGAATTTGCTGAGTTGGAAGGGACCCACAAGGATCATTGAGTCCAGCTCCTGGCCCTGCACAGGACTCAAGAGTCACACCATGTGCCTGACAGCATTGTCCAAATGCTCCTTGAGCTCTGTCAGGCTTGGTGCTGTGACCACTGCCCTGGGGAGCCTGTTCCAGTGCCCAACCACCCTCTGGGGGAAGAACATTTTCCTGATATCCAACCTAAACCTCCCCTGACTCAGTTTCATGCCATTTCCTCATACTCAGTTATGTTTTTGAGCATCCCTAAAAGCAGAGTCTCATCTCAAAAAGAACAGAACAAATCTGCCAACTCCTGACAGATTTGACAGACGTCTCTCCAACAGAAACAAGTATCATAATAGCAGTAGTAAATGAGCATCTCTTGTGAGCAAAGGTTGAAAGGACCTGGAAGCTGACATCTGTTCATGCTTGTTGTTTTTACCAGACAGTTCTGGACTCTGATGATGCATTACTGTAATATGTTCTCACAGAACTTTATGATCTTACCTGTTAGCATAACACATCATCAAATCACTGTTGCTAATATAACGTATCCCTAGCTAATGTGCAAGAAATCATAGAAACATAGTCCACTTACTCTCTATGGTTTTGAATTAAATGACCTAAAAAAGATTTCCAGTACTTCCAGTAAGGGAAAGAAAATCTTGACTAAAGGAGCAGAGAATACGGGCAACAGACATCTAATCATCACTCTCAAACCAGGTTTGCAGCCTTACAATGTCTGGGAAAATGACATTTTGAGAATTTCTGTTCTATGATTCTGGAGGAACAAGACTCATCAAAATCTTCCTGCCAGGTTCCAGCTACTTTTGTCAGTTTATTGGCTGGCTCTTGAAATCCAATCTGCATTTTGCAATCTTTTTAATTTGCCTTATCTCACACAGAGCAAAATATTCTGGCTTTTCCCCCCAAATATGGTGACAGATGAAATATAGAGAAGTATTTTCTTTTCAAACATTTTCTTGGAACAGCTTTTCCTGTATCTTGCATATTTCCATTTCAATCCTGATGTTGCTGAGTTGTGCTGAATATTTAATTTATGCTAACCTGTCACTTACTTTTTTCCCCCTCATCTATACAGGTATGAATATTTATGAACAAAGCAGTAGCTGACCTGCACCTTGTATCATCTGAAAAACATATGCACACTGGGCAAATGGAATGAGAAGGGAGGAAAACTAAAATTTCTTTTTCCATCTTTGGAGCACAAAATAAGTGCTCTCCATAAGAATAGCATTAATGAAAAGGAACATGTTGTTCCTTATGGTAATTATTTTAAGCATCCCTTCTAGAGGCTCAGGAAACTCAGTTATTTCCAAGTCTGTCATGGGCAGAGGAAAAAAGAGCAAGGAAAAGGACATGCACACAATTGATCAGTGATGCTGTTCAAGTCTACATCTAGGTTCCAAAAGGCCTCCATGAGTACTTTTAATTTCTTCCTCTTAGATATTTCTTGAAAGTGGAAAGGAATAATATAAAATTGGTAACTCAATACACATCACTTCCAGCCTCCACAGCAGGAGAGCTACATCGAAAGTTTGTGAACACCGAGGGCTATTCAGTATCAAATGAGTGTCCGCCCCACTGGAGTTTTAAAGGTAAATATTCAGGACATTATATGTTTTGAAGAGAAATCAATTCTTGAAATACTTGAAAAACTCCCTGTGATGACCCATTTCTCTGGGCCTCTGCACTCCCCTGTCTCCAACGATTTCGTCCAGTTTGTGCCTATGCAAAGCATCCACAAGATCTGGAAGAAATATCATCACATCTGGGAGACAAAGTGCTAGTTTTGAAGGTCATGTCTTTTAAGGAAGTATACTCCTACCACCTTCTGTGATCATTTCCTTTGTATCCTTCCAAGCTATTTACTTTTAAGACAATATGAGTACCCAGAAAGCTTACAGTATTTAGAAATGTAGGAAGAAAAATACTAGGAATAAAGGATGAAACTCAGGTCACAGTGAAATCACATCACTGGGTCTGTAAGCTTCCAGAACTCCCTTCTCACACACTCCCTGTGCCAGAACACAAACATCCTACATCTTTCACACTTCCCGATTTCCTCCTCCTCTTTAAAACATTTTATTTCACAAAAGTGTAATGAATAATGTATATAAAATACTGTTATGGGATATTGATTTACTAAGTCTGCGATGAACACAAACTCACTATGATCTACTGAGTAGGGTGAGTGGGAAACGTTACAGAACTACTTTCAATGAGAAAAAATCCGTAACACGTCTCTAAATGATTCACAGAAATGACTTGTGGCAAATCTATTAAGTCCTCCAGCACAGCTCTCCAAGAACAGCATGTTTCCCTGCAGAATAGCTTTTCCTTCTTTATACAATCTACGCTGAAGTATCTCAGTGAAGACTGATACAGGGCTTTTACCAATACCTTTGGGAAAGTGCTCCACTACATAATCTATTCTCACTGTCAATCATTTTTTCCTAATACTCATCCAATCTAAATTTTGACTTTAGTAATCCCATCGCATTACTCCCCTTGTGCTTCCGTGCTTTAGCATTTATACTCTTCAAATATTTATAGTTATTGTTCAGGAAAAAAACAGACCTTTTCCCTCAGCATATCAATTTCTGTGCCTGAATGCTGTTGGTCTTCCTTGGAGTGCCGTGTTGCTTTACACATTCCAAATAACTGTCAGAGAAATTAATATTTGCTGTTGCTGGGAAAAAAAAGGCCCAAAAAACTCCTTTCCCCATCATACAGTTTTCCGTGAGCAAATGTTCACTTTGGTGTTACATCACCAAAAAAGATTTATGAAACCAAATATTTCAACTAAGGAAAGTAAGCAGTTAGATATTTCACAGGGGAAAAAATCCCCAACCCTCATATATAATCATTTTGGATACTTGGTCCTAAGCACTTGGTCCTAAATGATTATTAATAAACACACTAATAACAAAACACAATGGATAATTAAAATACCTTGAATGGTAGTCTTTCCATTCTCATTTCAAATGCTTCAAAATAGATGCTTTAGGAAAGGAAAATTGTCTTTGTTCCTCTCTCTCTCTCCTTTCTTCTCTAGTGCCTCTTAGCTGCATTAGATGCCCAAACTCAGCCAAAAATATCCTGCACCTTTCACACATCAGAGGCCAGGGCCTATAATGATACAGTCACTTGACAAATTCAAATGTCTTTATGATAATCAACATTTTCTCCTAGACTTTCTCCAGTTTGCTTCTCATTAAAAGTCCAGGTTGGATGGGACCTCAGATGATCAACTGATCTAATGTTTTATGGGAAAGGGAGCCTGAGATTACCTAGCACCCTATCCAATGGCATCGTGAAAACGCCCAGCAATGGGGACTCCACCATGTTCCTGGGGAGGTTATTCCAGTGATTGATTTCATTTTACCAACTTTATTCCTTACATCAATATAAAACCTCTTCTGGTACAATGTGCATCCATTGCTCCTTGTCTTCTCCAAGCTGGTCCCTGTGAAAAAAGAGCCTCTGTCCTGTTTGCAGCTGCCCTTTAAGTGCTGGAACGCTGTGATGAGGTTCCACCAAGTCTTCTCTTCACCAGGGAGAAAAGACCCTACACTGCTTCAGTCTTTCCTCATGGGGCAAATCATCCAACTCTTCTGCTCATCTTTGTGGCACTTCTTGAGACCCTCTCCAGTCCTTCCACACATTTTCTGAAATTTGCAGACCAGAACTGGGGACGTTACTCCAGGGTATCCCTATTCCCTTCATTCAGGTTAACATTTCTTTATACAAACTTCTGAACCATCTGCTAATCATCCCCGTAAAAGCTGTTCTGAAGACTATATATTTGTGTTCCTGCCCCATTCATAACTCATGCTTGGCTTCATATTTCAAGTACTCATAACCACAGTGAGTTACAATTCTTGACACGACCTATTTCTGAATTTCATCTTCCCCATTAAAGCTGCTTTAAATATTGGCCTTTCACATCCCTTCTGCAAAACTGAGGTATTCCAAAAGTTAATTTACCGCTAACTCAAACTCCTTTTTTAAACCTGAAGAAAAACACACTGTTCTTAATCATTCTAGCAAAATACACTGATGCTCCTTCTGGATTTTAACACTACTTTTCCGCTGTTCTTTATTCACTGTGGTTATTATCTGTTCCTCCTGAAATTACAGCCTTAAATTAATCAGTAAATTGCATTCCTTTCTGACATGAACTCACTTTTTGGTTACTAATGATACAGTCCTCCAATTTTCCCCATTTCCATTCACTTTCATGTCAGCAAGAAATGGACTCAGGATGTCTCTTTTGGGATCCCCTACTTTCCATTCAGTGAGTCTGACTACTCTGTAATTTATGAATTTCCATGCTAATTTGCTGAAAGTGCTACTCAACAGAGATGCAGGTAGTTAAAAATCTCCCATGAGTATCCTTTTATATGGAGTATCTTGAGAAGAGACAGAATTTCTTCAGCACCACTTGAAATATGCCTAATGTTTGCTTTGCTTTGTTTATATTTCTTCACAGGAAAATTATTCAGCGGTTTCCTAGCACTGTAAGTGTTTTTTAAATATTATGGCAACCCATTTACTTGTTCCATTTCCATTTCTCCTGTATAAATTATGTTACACTAATCTATACCGATGTCTACTAAAAAAATTACCTCATTAAGTTCATCTGTACCCACTAATGGATTCCACATACACTTTCATAGGAAATTCGCTTGATCTTTCTGGACTTTTCTATATGTACAGCACAGATGTTTCATGGATCTTTTTCTCCCTTTTACTGGGATAGTGAAGGTATATGTCAAGTTATGTGTTTTAAGCAACATTTCCTTTACTGTATTTCTTGGCTACTTTAAACACCACATAACAAGCCCCACAGGATTTGATTTCAGGAAGCAAGTAACACATATTCTCATGTATTTTCATTGTATTAATTTATATTCCTTTAGTGACTCCCCTTAGCCTGAAAGATATTAAAGTGGCTTAGAATCATTATAAAGAAATATACCATTCAATACAGTCATAGCTAGACTAAAGCTGATGAGGTTTTTTTTTCTGAGATTTTTTTTGAAGAATCAGTCCAAGACTTTCCACAGGAAAATCTTGATATAGCTCCTACTAAGGTCAGCAGAAGTTAGTAGCAATTACATCAGACTGGAAATCAGGGATAATTAGGTGGAGATCTGTGTATTAATTGACCTAGGAGATGCAGGAAAAAACTACAAAGATGAAACAGCTGAACTTTGAATGTGCATACTTAAAAGCCAGTTAAAATCTTGCATAATGTACCCAAATTCTACTTGTTTTTATGTTAGTGTTTATCAGGTCACTCTTCAGGAAACACAGATGTATTCTGAATACAAATTAGAGCCTTCTAATTTAAAAAGAAGCTGAATAGTCTAAATACCTCTGGAAAAATCTTGTATGCTCCTGGTGGATTAGCTAGACATTAACATTTAATAATGTAATCCACACAGAAGAAGTATATAAAACTGAAAAAAAAAGGGACAACGAAGGATGAGAAAAGTTAGACAAGGTATAGAGAAGATCAGCAAGAGTGACCAAAAGACTGGAAAATATAGTCCACAGAAAAATACAAAGGATTCAAAATGATTGAGTTAACAATGAGGAGGAAAACTGTCACAGCACAAAAGTACCTATATGCCGCAGGGAAATAAGGTAGGTAACACAGGGCCCAAACACAAAGGAAAATAAAATGAAAGTAGATCAATTCAGGTGTGAAGACACATATTTACAACAGGGAGAACATTTCACTAGTGGAAACATTTCCTGTGAAATGTGGTAGATTTTATATATATGTATCTATAAAATGTGGGACAGTGAAAATAGTACAATGGCTACAGTATTTGAGAAAAAATTAGTTCAGCTAAACCCAATGACCTATTTTATACAGGAAGCCAAGTTAGATTATCAGCGTTCCTTGAAAACTGTGACTGTTTCGATTAATAGGAGATTACAGAATAGGGACAATCTTCAAGACTATGAGTGTCAAGGTTCTGCTTCATTTTTATATGGATATAAAGGGGTCAACACAGCTACAGAAGTCAATGCACTTAATGTTAGCTGAATAAATCACTGTTGTCTACTCAAAGCCCGTGCATTTTTCTGCCAGTAACAAGATAATCTACTGCTTCATAAGATATGTGGCTTCAGCCATCCAAGGATTTCATAGCATTTTTCAACCTGGAATTATCCTTGCATATGATACACTGTAGGTATCAGGAGAGAAGAAGCTGTAGAGAATCAAGTGTTACGAAGCCACAAGTCAGGAAATGGTCTCCATCCAACATTCTGCAAAGGCAAACAAAGGCTTCACGAGCCTTGCAAACCAACTTTACGCTTACATCTGGAAATTTCAAGAACAGCATTCAGACAGGGAGGTTCCAGATTCCTCACGACCATAATGTCTCTTTAAATATGAGCACCTTGTTTGTTTACTTAAAAGGAGAAAATGTTCCCCCTACTTAATTATTGAGATGCTCTTTGAGTGTGATGTGTTGAAGGCAGCTTTGGTTTTGCGCTGTGGAAATCAATGGAAGTGTCTCCACTTTTAGAGTGATGTCAGGGCCAACCCCAATTAAGATCAAGTGGTGCATTACAGAAATAATGTAAATAATGTAATTGATTCTAATGGAAGATACATAAATGATATATCAGGTTACAACTTTTATTGATAACAGTTAATTCCTGGGCATATATCCATAGAAGCTCTGCCCATCCTCTACTAAATCTCAGTCTACCAGCCAGCAACCAAATTTTCTTGCCAAAGATTCACTCCTGCTAATAGATTCTTGCGCTTGCAATGTAAATCAACCATTGTAAGTGTGCTGCTTTCTAAAAAATTGAACAGAAACCCTCTTTGAAAACCCAATCTCCTTCAATTCAGACTTTCTGAAGTCTCCAAGATTCCTGCATGTGACTTGACACAATGAAAGCAGGACACAGGGAAAACTACTTGATGTTAAAGTATATCAAATGCTGCAAGGGCCTGGATCCCAAAGAACAAATGGATAGACTGCTTCCTTAAGAAAAATTGTAGGGTTTGGTTTTGGTTTGTTTCTGTTTTTCATGGGTGAAAATTATATCCAGGAACCTCTTTCACATTTAATTTGAAAGCCATTGTACATGCACTAACAGACAGAAACATTTCATTTTATAGGATCAGGCTCCTGTGAAAGAAAGTGCTGAGCAAAGAAACAAAATGGGACAGGCAGTTTTCCAGTCTATACCAAAGTCTGGATTTGGGCACTTGCTTTTTCAATACACTAAATACATCTGTGGAATTACAAAAAATAATCATCATACAGAACAAGAACAAAATTCTGTTGCTACTGTTTCTCATTTGTGTTGAAAAAGCAACCACAATCCATTACAACAAATGGCTAGAGAGAGAAAATAAAACAGCAATTAACAAATAGAGTTGGAGCAGTTCCATCCTCAATAAACCAACACAGTGGAAAGTGGACAATTGATTGTTAGAGAACATCTACCTAGTCTTGAGAGATCACTCTTTTTTATCCATTTGGAATGATGTAGTTCTATCCACTTCCTAATAAAACCCAGATACGCATATGATTGTGTGCTTTATAACCGGAACCAATGTTTTTCTATTATCATCTTTAGTAAGCAGCAGCAGCCTGCAGAACTAGTACCAACAAATAAACTGCATCAAAGCTTCAATTCTTGCTGGAGTAAAATGTGATCATTTTGAGGAGATTCACTCCCTTATCCAAGCATTCACCACTTTAGGTGATACTGCACAGCACCAATACAAACTTCAATAGTTTCTATAAAGCACATGTATTTCAGGCTTACACATAAAGCAACATGTATTTTAAATAAAATTGTTGTATCATTACACATACAAATTGCTAATAATCATAAATACTGAGTATTAGTTATTTCACTAGCATTCATACAGAAATAGCCGAGTTTGCATAAAAGTATTTTGGTGATCATGATCTAAGTATGAAAAGGCATAATCAAAGTCAGGAGGTCTGGTGTTCACATCAAAAGTGTGCTGCATTGAATTGTACATTTACTGTGCATTTGGACTATTCCAAATGTTTTCCTTGTAATTTATATGTCGGCAATATGTAGTCTAAACACCTACAATTTATTTTTTATATAAAAGCTAAATATTAATTTTAAGAATTTAAAAACCCTTCTGTTAAAGCTGACTTTCTACTCTGGTCTGTGTTTCTATTTGGTTTTTTTTGTGGTTTTTTNCATTTATCTCAGAAAAAGCTGTATAAATCCATCAGAGAAAACCCTGGAAGTGGGGAATTCCTTTGTGTGTGGTCCATATCTAGCCAGTTATGAAGCGTTAATCATTTCAAATTTGGCAGACTGCTAAACTAGTAAGGGAATGAATGTTCCACAGGCCTGATTACATGTCACAGCTAAAAGATCAACAGCTTGTAGCAACAATGCCCATAACGTACTATTTCTGTAGCAAGGATCCAGGAAGGAAAAGCCAATATCACAAAGTAAAGCAACAATACTGAATTGCCTCCCCATGCCTTATTCTTCCTCACAAGGCCTCAAGTTCCTCCCCTCTTTCCTCCTGCAGGTATTATATGGAACAGGATCTCCCCAAAACCTGGAGAGCAGGGAAAATACCTTTGAGCTGGGAAATTCTGAATTTACAGTTTCTAAGGTGAGATTTTTATGGCCTTTCAACACATTAAATAGCCTTTTAAAATTGTCATGCATATATTTATTTAAGCATCCTCTACACAGATTGGATTTAAAAGGTAAACAAGGGCAAATTCTGCAGACCTTGAGGTCTACCCTTTCCATCATCAATAAACTTACTTTTACTGAAAGCAATTAGTGACATAGGAAGGGTTTATGTGCCATATATTAGACTTTATGCACAGCATACTAGACATTTCAAGGCATAATCCCTGCTATTCCCTTGTGCATCCAATGTGCAGCATTGGATGGACCCATAACAGCACAGATAATTCTATCTGTGAGGCAGCTCTAGGAAATGTAGTCTAAGAAATGTGAATAAGCTCTACCTGTGTGAACAGAACATCCACCTTACACCTTCAGCTACCATTGGCATGTCTAAGAGCAGCCACGTGGCCACCTGGTGAGGGCACTATTGACAAAAATGTCACTCATGGAAAAGAACTGCCATTCCTGATTCTCTGTAAGAACCTGAACTCTGTTAATCCTTCAAGACACGTTTGCAAATGTACTCTTCACAAATTTATGATCAATGAAGAGCAACATCTTTAAAACATGAGATCTCTACTTGCTTTCACTGAAATAAAGAAACAAGTCCATTGATTAGTTAAAGCTACATCTTTCCTTCTCTTCTAGATAGACATACAGTGAAATTGCAGCTAGGCCACCTTTAGAACAAATTATTGTTAAAAGTTAGAAGTTTGAAAAGGAAAAAATTCACATAAAATTTATTATTTCACTGTCTGCTGACAAAGATTTTCTCTTCTCCCGACCGAGGAAACTCTTTATGCTACATGCAACTTTAATTCCAAGAATGTTAAAATCAGGATAGGAGAGAAGCCCCTCTCTTCTTATGTTAACATAAGTCAAGAGTTACCTTGTGAGAGACAGTAAATTTTCACTGACACAAGGCTACTTTTAATTAGAATTTCTATTTGCATTTCAGTATTACATTTCTTCTTCATTAGTTATAGGTACAAATGTTATTAAAAAGATTCAGACATGATCTTCATTTCTATTCCACTGTATATTTAATGCTACTGAACTCCTTGTCATTCAATACACCAAATACAATGAAGCAGAATATTCACTTATTTCCTTACGATTAACAAGTGTGTAGTTTTTTTTCTTCGTTTCTTTTTTTTTTTTTTTTTACCACAGGAAGGTTAAAATTTTTCACTTGGAGATACTCCAATGTAGTACAACAGTTATTTCTGTCAAATAAATATCATTGCAAAATTTGGGTGTTCTTCATACTACAACTCCATCTTAAAAGTTGCATAAATCAGCCCGAGATTTCACTCCATTAACTATGGAGTTATGCAAGTCTACAAACGACATCTTTTTTAATACATTTTAAATATAACTATCCTGGAGTGATATCCGCTCTATACGCCAAGCTACTTAATCAGGAAATTAATAATTAAGGTATCCATCTGTTATAATACACAAAGCCCAGGTAGCTGTGTGCATTTCTTTTTTGCAATTCAATCCTGTGCCATCTTTCAAAGCAATCTGCTCTATCCACTATCTTGAATAACGACAATAAACTGAAAGCAAAACAGATTGAATTCTGTGCCTTGAGATATACGAATTCCTCTATAAACCTTTCCGATAGAAAGGTTTTTAAAGGAATAGTAGCACCTGTAGAATATGAACTTAAATACTTGCCTATTTTCTTATGGTTTACAATGAGTAACAAAGCATTCAATAAGTAGATTTTGCTATCTCTAAGCTTACTTTTCATGAATAGTACTGCACAGATTGGAAAGAATATTTCAAAAGGCCATGATTTCACTATATGAATTTATATAACTCTGGGGAAGAAGGGAAAGTTGAAAGAGAACTTCATTCCTTTTCCTACTTCTTTAAGCAAAGGACTTGTATGGTTTTCACAGGTGCTTTAAGACTTCGTGAAGTAATTATAACAGGTTAAATGCACAGAGAAATAAGAAAATAAAGGTACTTTATTAAGACTGCTCATATTTCTCAAATCAGGAAGCCTGGAATGCCACAGAAAGAGTAATGTTCTCCTAAAAATTAAAAAAAAAAGGGTACTAAAATGACTACTGCTCTTACTGAATGATAGAATGAGTTATAATCTTAATTTCAGTTAGAAAAAACACACCACTGAGTGCACAACTACACTTATCATGCACTTATGTCTTTTTCAAAACAAATCTTGTAATTTCACTTGAAATTATAATTTCAATTTTGCTTTGCTTCCTTTTTCTTTCCTCCTCAGTATGATATCCAACATATTGATATCAAAGAAAAAAGACACAAGCAGTCGTCCCCATGTTCTGAAGGCTCCACATTTGAGAATTTCTATTTCCTTTTAAATACTTTTCTCTGTAAATGGGCCTCCCTACAATAGAGCATTTTCCTAAATAGTGGTTTATTTGTAAAATTACTTAATTCAGTTTTCAATTTTTGCTAGGTTTTACAACTTACAAAGTGTGTTTAAAATCACAGGCTCTGTATTTCAATTTGGTCTGTTGTAAACAAAAATCTTATCTGCTATGCAGAGCAAAACTACTATATTTCAAATTTGGTGATATTTTAACTGGCATCTTGATTAAATGCCTCAAAACCTTTTGTTCTGGTAGTTCTAGTTGAAGTTTTTTGTTAAAAATGCAATACTCACAGATGTATCACACATGAGTTACTTCATTCTTCCCCTAAGCTACACGACATTAAAGGCATCTGATGTGAATTTCAGGTGCAGTGGTTCAGCCAAGAAGTGACCATAAAACAACCGCAGGAATTACCCCCAGCACAAAACTTCAGTGATATGGCAATGTCACCCGAACTTTAAAATATTTAGAACCAAAATGTTTCAATGGAAAACGTTTCAAAGAGAAGAAGAAAATTAACAATTAGATACAAATAACCAAGAGATAGGCAACAGCACACAGAGCAGTGAGAAACCAACACAGAAGTACGAGACAGGTTTTCAGGCAGGAAAATCTTCTTGCCAAGTCTTTAGACTGTCACAGCTAGAGCTACGTGACAGGAAAAGGGGAAGGGAGAAGAGACAGAGAGAGCTCAAAGATGAGGAGAGGCAACTGAACAATCAGTTGATTCCACCACCATTTCCAGCAGATGTCCCAACACCTGATCCGGGAATGCCTGCCACAGGTTGACAGACACAACTGTTGTTTTGGATCTCAGCTTTTGAATTCTCAGGTCTTTTGGCTGACATAATACCAGCATAATGACAGCAAATAACCTCAGAAAAACCCCTGTAGCTGGGTGCCTTGCTAACAGTTCCATCTGTAAACTCACAGATCCATGGATCATGGTGGTAAAGAAGAGCTGCTGCCATGCAAAGATCCCCCAGGAAGAAAACAGCCGTTATATTAATAGAGAGAGAACTGACAGGTTTTGTCTTATTTTAAAGAAAAGAATATAACACAGCTAGCTTTTCTGAGATGCCAAGTGAACAAACAAAAGGAACAATATTAGGGTAACAGAATCAAAGTAAATTAGAGCAAATGCTTTTAAGTGTTTTCTGTATAAATAGCAGGAGCATATATAGAACACAGGATGATACTTTCAGAATAGGTACTTGTGTTGTTTCATCCATTCAAAAATATTAATATAAATAGGCAATAAATAGACAATACTCTAAAATGTTGACATGAGCTCCATGGGAATCTGCTGTCATTCTAACTTTCAGTTGTTCTTGTGACATTTGCAGGAATGCATTATAACTTCATATTTGGAAAAAAAAAAACCAAAAACATTTGCTTTGATCCTGGTAAGTCCGATGAATCCTCCAATTTTCTTTGTATGTATTTGAGTATTCAACATTTAAAAGTAGAGGCTCAAAAGAAACCTCATACAGCTAAAAAACATATCTACCAAAAACAAGCAAAAAGACTCAGAGAGAAAGAAATTCTTCTTTACCATCTGCAAACTTTCTTCAATATTTATTTAATAAGGTCGGAAAGAGAAAATCAGTATAAAAGAAAAATTAGTTCAAAACCTCTTTGGATCAAGATTGAAACAGAAATTCAGTGCCATTAGTTCAATATAGGGAACCTATCATCCATAAATGTACCTCATTCTTCTCCTATAGCATTATATTACCCTTTAGTACCTTTCAACAGACAAGGATAAAGTTATTGAAAATACATTGTTCTTTCAGAAAAGTGACCCTATTCTCTATCAATACCAGCCAGAAGTCTGATGCTCTTGCTCACATTAAATTAAACACCATATAACAAAAAAAATCAGACTAATTTCAATTGGCACAATCCCCATGTGACATACAAGATTTCTACACACTAGACTACAGAAAATAAAAATGCTGAAATAGTGATCATTTACAAATGTCATAGTTGATCCTCCCTCCTTGGCTCCAGGATTAGTGGTCAGAAAGGAGTACAACAAACCAGCTTGAGAAGTTTATTTTGCCTTAGAGTTTTTTGGGGGGGCTATAAGTTACAGGATGTGAATGCTTTTTCTTAAGAGGACTAAACACAAACTGCAATTGTTTCATACTTCAAATGAACCTGCACTTCCTACAGTGAGTAAAGCAGAATTGAAAAACCTACTAGCAGGGACCATTACAAAATTGGAGCTTGAAGCAAAGAGAGATCATATGGTTTCAAGATATGTAAAAATATGTAAAAATAGATGTAAAATGTTAGCATCTTAACTTCTATATTCACCTATTATTTGGAAATGTTCCCACTGAAATGTGGGTTTCCTGTCTGTTGTTGACACCACAATACTCCCTAGTACTGTCTATATAATTCTGAGATGAGGAACATTTCTTATACCGTCCCACTATTGTGATTTACTAGGCCCACATCCCACTTTGCCTGCATTTAATTTGAGGCCCCATTTACTCCCAGCTTTGTAATTCTTTTTTGGGCCATTTTTTTGGCAGAAATCCAGTGATTTTGCTTGTCACACTTACTCTTCAGTAGTAAAAATGCATAAATAACCAGGGGCAAGTGTGGACATGCAGTATTAATATTCTTGTTCTAGTTCACAGCAATGCAAACAAAAGTAATTCAAGAATAAAAGAAGTCAAAGCATTCATTTAACATGACCGAAGGTGTTGCTGCACTTATCCAAAGTGATCTCAGGCCAGCTGAAACTATTTTAAAATTTAGCTTAGTGTTGTCTGGGGAAAAGAAATTAGCATTAAAAATACATATGCAGAGATGTTTACTTCGAGTAAATTGTGATTTTGTTTCAAAAATGTGTTTAAAACGTAGCTTCTTAGTGATTCCAAAAACAAAACCCCAAGGATAAAAAAAGAATGTTAGTATTTAACCTTATTCAGCCTAACATTATTGAGGTGGAAGGTAGACAAAGCTCCATTTCCGTGCTTGCTTAAATCAGTCAGCATTTAAATAACTGATTTCTATATTGACTCAATTAAAGGGTATGTGCAAATCTTTTTATTTCTTCATCCAATACTAGATAAAACTTAAAAAGTTCAGACTATATCAGATGTTATACCAGCTGTTCAAATGTCCAAAACTCTTGCAACAAGAGGAATGCAAGGCAGAACTATCCTGTAGTGCTGACATGAACAGAAATTCTATTGCACAGAAATAAATACCTGACATCTCTATGTTGTGCCTAACAAAAAGATGTGGGCCACAAGAATGAGAGTAAATATTTTTCCTTCACTAATATGAGAGAAATTTCAAGAGGATTTTCAACCACAGCTAGGTATTGTGGGCAGAAGCAAAGGATATTTATATATTTATGTCAACTAAGCATGGGGAGATAATTTTATTTCAATACTGGTCACTTTTTGTATCGAATACTAATATTGCGTGGGGAATTGTTTTGATAAGTGGTCTCTGTATTATTACTTACAGCCAGTCAGGAGAGGAACACACAGGGGTGTGAGCATTAAAGCTCAATACTTACATGAATAACACCAGGCAAAAGACAGGAGCAGTCCAGAACCTCTGTCCTCATGGTCTTGGCCATTAGTCATGCTTTTTCTAGAACTCCTATATTCGCATAGCAATTACCTGAATATCAGCACTGTTCTATTATCAGAACAAATCTGAATTTCACACAGCATCATGGCTTCGGCAAGACAGACAGAGAATTCTCTCTCTACAGAGAAGAGGCTGGTGCTGCCTGTACCCACCCAAAAAGGTAAAATAGAAATTTTATTCTCCCGAAGAACCAAACCCTCCCTCCCACATTCTGGGCACCATCATGGCTCCTGGCTGTGCTTTGTAAGAAGTGACTGTCACTGCTCTGTGATCAGCCAGCTTCTCCTGCAAAGCCCACTGAGTCAGACCTTTCAGAGCAGGAGGGTGAAGGCACACTGAGTTTCTTAATTTCAGGCAAATGCATACATAAAGAACATAATGAGCAGACACATAAATGTGTCAGAACTAGGACCTAAGCAACAAAACCATGTAAGCACTCACGAGAAGGGAAAAAAAACCCAAACACAACTTTACAGAATTTAAGTCAACTTCCAGCATCTCCATGACACCTCCAGACACCTTAATGAACAGAACCAGATGACTTGCAGATTTCAGGAGTGCAAGTTCGGATTTCACTATGATTTATATTATATGTATATATTTAATAGATTTGTAATGGGACTAAGACTGTTATGAGTGAATAACAATGAAAATATGTATGTGAGAAAGCAGCAGCAGAACGATCAGGGTTAAAAACTGGCCTTTCTGGTTAACAAAGGGAAACCCCTCCCAAAACTTCATTCCCAGATGCAAAAGTGAGAAAAAGCTGTTTCTGTTGAGGCAAATGCTCTGACAGGAGCACAGCACAGACACCCCCTCCACAGAAGACAGCAATCTGACAACAGGAGGATGGCAGCTCGCTTGCAGTCTATCACAGCAGCTCATTTTCCTGCTAGTGGAACACGGAGAGACATATGGCACACGCACCTTCCCAACAGAAAACAGGCAGCGGTGGCTGCTCCTTGTTTAAGAGCTGCAGAGCCTGAAGTAAGCAAAAATCTGAGGCAAAGTAACCACCATAACAACTGCTGACTTGTGAATATGAGGGCAAAGCAACAGACCAAAGACTGGCTTGTCACTGTCAGCAAAGGAGCCCAAGAGATGCAGGGAGTACTTCACACCCAGCACAGCCTTGGCTTTGTGCTGAACACCAGAAATACAGGCCAGACAACTCAGATCTTTTGATGGAAAAGTTGATGATAGTGAGTGAATGAGTGAAATCTATGGAGTACAACTGTGACCTGATAAAGTAATTTCCTTAGATACTTTGCTACTTGAAAAGAAAAACCCAAAAAAACCCAAAAAAGCAAAAACCAAGCAAACAACCCCAAAAAAATCACTTTCCCTCTCTCAAAGGCTTGTACAGTTTTGTTTAGATACTGAACTCCTTGATCAGATTTGACTAAAAGCTAGCAAAGCCTAGGGTAAAGTCTACAACAGTAGAACTCCAGTGTCTTAAACAGAAGCCAAATGGTTCTTCTGAATTAGCATCTCTGTATTTCACTGAAATGAAACAGAAGTCAAGAAAATTAAAACATGATAAGCATCAATTACAATAGAACTTTAGCATGCAAAAATTCCATGCTTCACTCCCCAAAAAAATTGTGTCGTTTGTATTCAAAGTTTTGCTGCAGGCTCTCTCTCAGTTTCTCTCTGAAACACATATTGCTTGCTTGTTTGTTTTTAAATAAGTAGATTTCTAAAAGCATTCACTGTATTATATACAGAAATCTGCTATTTATTTTTTCATTTGTGTCATGCCCCAAGTACCCTGGACAAAAAACTGGCAGGCTAGAACTTATAATTCCCAAGATCATTAGAACATGAATTCTATGATACCCTTTCACTTTTGACACATTCAATGTTGTAATGATTGCAAAGGTCTGATAAAGTACAATTCCAGAACTGGACAAAGATAGGAGAGCTTAAATAAATGGGTATTATTGATAAAAAGAAACAGGCTTTTAGGAAAAGCTAAATTTTGGAAGAATTTGGAGGGAAAGTGTGATAAATTAACTGTAATTGTTTGTAAAAGCTTTGAAGACCAAGTAGTATCACTTAATTTATAAAACCTAAACCATAAAACTGACAGCACAAATAAAGATTTTTGCAGATAGCTCTTTGTCCACAAGCAGAACATTTACAGAACACAGCAGCAGTTCAGGCCAGAGCTGTAAATACCACCAATGAATTCAAGAGTCAGCAGTCATTTTCATAGTGCTGGGAGTGGAGAAGGATTAAAGACAGCCTGGCTGGTTGGGTCACTGAGGCTGACATAAATCTCAAGTACCCCACGCTCCTGGATCTAAGTGTTAAATCTCAACTTAGCAAGCCCTTGCGTGCTTGTGGTCAATAAAGCTTCTAAGCTGTCAAGGTGCAATATTTCAGTGCTCTGCTCACAAGAGTTGTTTCTTTTCCTCATCGGTATCGATTGCTCCTCCCTACATTATATTTTAAATAGCTGTGTTTTACATATTAAATTAAAGTTGATTCAAATACATTAAATTTTTAGTATGCAGCTTTTTAAAAAATAATCTATTTTTAATAGAAGCCAACATGCATCCATGCCCTATTTATTGCTCCAGATGATTGAATAGACTTTAAATGTGGGAATCCAACTGATTCTTGTCAGCATGGTGCAGTACTGCACAAAAACAAAAATCCAGACCCATCGTTTCCCATCTTCCTGAGCCTCCAAATAATGCCCAATAGGGTCACTGTTGTATTCAGCAGTGACTTGCATTTATCTGTACCTAAAAGACTATTATAAAGCAGAGATCAAAGATACACAGCTACTTTGATAAACGAAGGCCTGACAGGGGCCTTTCACAGATCACAGAACTACTCATAACCACTGTAAAAAGAAATATTTTTCCATAGTCGCACTCCTATTTTTCCCCTACATTTTCCTGGGGTTCTCCTTTTTTCAGATTATACTTAGAGAATCAAGAAAACTTATATTGAAAAGCATTCCCCCACTGTTGTTACTTGCCTGTAAACATGTTTATGAATCAAAAGATACATTATAAATAGCCATGTAATAACTCAAAGTACAGACTGTTCTTTAGCAAAGTAGCATTTCAAAGCATGTTATCATTCTATGCATATAAATTGCAGAAGAGGCATAATGTCAAGACATGACCTTTTCAAAAGAGAAAGATGGATGCATTGAGAAATATATCCTCCTCACTTCCACATTTACTTCATATACCCTCTCCAGATGAAGTACACGTATCTTCCAACTCCAAAATACACAGAATTTAGTGTCTTCTCACTAAAAACTATAGCTTTATTCTTTAAATTCTGTGCCACTGACTCCTTTCTCAAAATTATATCGGTATTCATGAGAACAAATCCCCCCTGACCTTCAGTAACTAAGTCAGCAGTTGACAAATATCTTTACAGAGACATCTCCATCACAGTGTTAGTGAAACTTAGCATTTTATCTGTGAGGTTTTGGGTTTTTTTCCTTGAATGTTGAAATGGTTCCTTACATATTATCACATCAGCTTCTCTGCTTGTCTTGTCAACATGAGATTTATTAATCTGCTATCCTTCAATTCTGCTCTCCTGAATCACTCAGGAGAGGACTCAGAACCCACAGAGGTCTGGCAAACTTTTGCCCAGACATTTCCCAGGAGTCAGCTTGCAACAGGTACTAAACACTGCCTTTAAGTATCACATCTTTCCAGAGAACATATATTTTTCATATCCAAAATAAATATCTGAGAGCAGAACGATAACAGAAAAAGTGAGAAGCCAGATCAGCAAGCTAAAGATTGTGTGGAGAAGAGAAGCAAGATTAAAAATTAATGTGGAACAAAAAGAAGTAGTATACCTGACAAGGCAGTACAAATGCAGAAATTGTGATTTTATTTAGTCAGATGGAGGATGTCAGAATTAGAACAGCTGTAGAGAGCTGACGATATCAAATTTGCATTAGAATTCAAGCATGAGTTTTCTTAAGAAGTACAGACTGTTTTCAGGGCAGAAGGCAGACAGTCACCATAAAAATAAAAAAAAAAAAAGGCACCGAAATAAAAAAAGAAAATAAAAACCAAAACAACTCAGCTAATTAGAAGAAAGAAGTTTGAGAAAGTTAGAAAATTACAGCAAATAATGTTTATCCTATTTGGAAACATACATCTTCACTGAACTTTAAATATTACTACAACATAAAAGCTTTCCTCAGGTGAAGTAGTTGCATAGAACCTACAGCATTAATGAACGGCCAACAAGAACGGGGAATTTTTATCATTTTGAGGTATTTTACTCTACATTTTTCAGTTATTTCAACATTTTAACCTTTCTAGTTAGAAACAGAGCTTCTTAAAATGTCCTGTTCCGGCAGAACTTTCCACTGCTTTGGAAAAAACTCCATTTCTGTTCTGTTCATTTAGGTACTTCTATTCTGCTTTCCAAATACAGTTTCTTCCATCAAGGAAAAATCCACTAATTTGCATAAAGAGCCACTCTGGAAGGATCCAGAATAGATTGTTTCAATGCACACTTACACAGCACAGCTAAATACAGTAGTGACATGCCAGTTAAAGTAATTTGGAAAAACAAAGCAGAGATGTGAACATTTGCTGGCAGAACAGTCACTGTTCCTGATATAGTTCCAGATACATAAGTTTAGCCCCAGCTAGTACACTCATGACACAGGTTGTCTTTCATGTGCCCTCTCCTTTCAGCACTTCACTGGGTCAGGACTTATCTTCCCACAGAACCCAATACAAGCAACGAAAAATTTTGGTTTTAAAGTAATACAAATGATGCACACAGTAATTAACTTCTAAAACAGCTAATAGGCCCTTAGCCTTCCATAAAAAATGAGATAACCATGACTCCAGACTTTTTTAACATTTGAATTATTTAATAAACCTGCCAGTACACATTTTGATAATGTCACAAAATGTTGCTATTACCTATAACCACACCAGCAGTTGCAGAACAACATGTGCCATAGTCACAACCAAACTTATACATACCTAAAATTTGGCAAAGATTTTACTCACAACCCTTTGTTCGGGTTAGTTAGTTGGGTAACTTAGGTATCTAGTTAACTTTATAGTAAGTCATGCTAATATTTTTGACAGATTTTTCCAGTGTTTACTTGAAGACACTCATCAATTAAAAAGTATTGAAGATGCAGCAAAAGAGCTGTTTTACGACAGCTTTAGAAAGTCGCAAACCCTTAGAGCATCACAGATTATTTACAACGTGTACTAGGGTGAGGAACAGAGATGTGCTGAAACACTACAGTAATCTAATTAAATTTGGCTTTTTTTTCAGTGGGGATTTCATTTTCTCCTGACTTTTCCTGCCTTTTGTCATTTCTTAAACTTAAGTTATATTTTATTCAATTTTAATAAAGATATTGAAATGAAGACAATTTGGACATCTGAAACCATCACTACAAAATATCTTGTCCTTCCTCTTGCAAAAGGATGGATCCTCTAAACATTCTCCCCTTTCACACAGGGGCCCTCCTCTTCCTTGTTTAAAGTTACATCTGGGAGGTTTTGGGGAAATAGTGTTTAGAACAAAACCAATCAGTTCTGTACTTGAAAATACACATGTGGCTTTATGAGCCTTGAGATAGGCCTGAAAGCTGTAATTTTTTTTTTAACCTTTATCTTAATCCTGACACCAATTCTCACAACAGTGCATATGTTGATCTTCTGCACCCCTGTCCATGAGTGTGGAAAACAGAGAACTTTAAATAAATCTCTAAGGCGTAAGGGGGTTTGTTAGTTTAAATTCCTGTATTAAGCATTATGCAAAGCTTCAGTGGAACACTGTTATTTTTAGATGAGCTCCAATTCTCTGCATACAGAAATAAAATACTCAATCTCCAAAACATTTATTTTGCCACCATCATTGTTACCTTCTGGCAGTACCAGAAGGTCAAAGTCAGAGTGGGGTTCTGTAAAAAGAGTAAGATAATCTCTGCATTTAGGAGTTTTTAATCTGTCCCATATGCCTTTAACTGAGCCAGTGAAGTGACTCTGGCAGTGGTGCACAAGCAATTACATGTAGAATTGGCACCACTCTGGACTTATTTCCCATCTCAGACAAAGGACTGACTGCAGGCTCTGCTGTTCTGCCAATGTCACAACAATGTTTTATACCATGAAGCCTCCTAACATTGCTCAATAAACAAAGCCAAACCCCTCAGTCTTCCATTTTACTTAACTTTCAGAAATTGTCAGCATGGATCACAGGAAAACACACACTTCCCAGAGAACCAGTCCTGAGTCTCTCAGAGAAACAGCTATTTCTTTTTTTCAAATAGGTTTCTGTACAACTTTCCCTTTGTGCAGCTAACATGAGGAAGTAAATGCTTAAATTGCGTCTATTTGGGCTTCATTAAAACAGCATTTATCAGTTTGGTTTGCAACACAGTTAGGGATAAGCAGTGTGCTCTTGACCATATCAATGAAAGCCAGCAGAAACAGTCTTTATAAATGCTACATTCCTCATCCTAGGAAATGCATAATTTCAGTCCTAAAATGTATTGGAAAAGCGCTTTTCAGCAAGTCTGTTATATTAAATGGATTACTAGATCTAAAAAAGAAAAAAACCAAACAAATTAATGACCCCCACAGAACAGATCCAGGACAGCCAAGATGATCTTATTTCACAGAAAATGTTACCAGAAAACTGTCCTGTTGTCATATACATTAAAAAGCCTCCAGAAGACACTCATGCTATAAAACAACACAGTTGTTCTCATTTGTAAAGGTAACCAGAGCAAGGTACATCTTAATTCATAAATTATCCAGGGGGTGACAGATCAAAGTCAACTAAGGCAAAAAGTTTGGGGAATGAAAAAAAATAGATATTTTGCATATGGAAGTGACAGCAATATTAGACAATGCAGGATTAAAGAAAATTCTTTACAGTACTAGTTGAAAACTATTGTTAAGATGTTTAAATAAATGGACAAAATTTTATTTAAAAATGTATTAACCACCACACAAAGAAAAGTGTTTCATACTAGTTACAGATGACAAGAAAGAGGATTGAACTCAAAATACAGAATTCAGATTCTCAAATACAATTTGTTCAGGCCTCACTTTCTGGTGGTATTATTGCCAGAGAAAGTGATGGCAGAATGATTTTCCTGGGAAGATCTTTCAGTTTCCCAGACCAAAGTCCTCAAAAAGAAATACTCTGTCCGTCTCTTTCCATCCACCAGGGCAAATCTTACCTCTTCAAACTGAGCTACAACAATTCATCTCTTACAGTCCCATTACAGCTTCCCAAATTTTAATTCTCCCACTTTCTTCTATGTGTTCCAACTGGCTCATCAACTGCCTGCTGTTTATTGTATCTCTCTCCTCTTTACTGCAAGTCTATTAATGCTTAATCCCACATTCCCTACTTCAGCCCTGCCCCACTGTTCTGAACTTTAAGTGCATTTACAGCTACTCCACAAGGCAAGGAAAGAAAGGCACAGAATAACCTTTGGCAGCTCTTAAAACAGTCACAACAGCACTGCTGTCACCATTGTCTTTGTAGTGGTACAGCTACAGCTTTGTTACAGGTGGCACAGCTCGGAAGATTTGGTTTATACCCGAAACATTTGGTAGTTTCGGTAGAACTATACCTTGTTTTGTCCTTGGACTTGGAAGCACTGAACCCACTGAACTGACACAAATATACAGTGAAATCAATTCAGCTGAGCACTAATTTACTGTGCAAACACACAGCAGACCAAGCCACCTCAGAGTCACACCTCATGTGCTTCAGGACCAGTTTGTATAACATATACATAGCGTGTCCTCAGATGTGAGCAGAAATTCTTCAAATGCTATCCAGATATATCTTCTGCATGGAAAAAATATTTGGAGTCCGATCTGGACATATGGGAGATAAAAACTAACACAATCTGCGTGAGACTATCAGTTCTGGGTACCACAGAGTAAGCCCTGCTCAACAGAAAATTTATCTCTGTGAACTTTAGAAGTAATGCTAAATATATGCAGGTTTTTAGGACCAGAGATTTATTTTATTTAGCACCAAGCAGGTAAAGAGTTTTTACAGTGATTCTAGTTGAGAATCACATTCTGAGCAATAGGTAGGCAAGCAGAAGGCCAAAACTAACATTAAATGGATTCAGTTTGGGGGACATTCTCTTAGCACAAAGTCTTGTTCCTGCATAGCCATTTCCTTTCACATTACTTATGACTATTGAAATTAGTTGACATCTTTCACAAAGTATTTCAAAAATAAATTCAGACCAGCTTTTCAGCATCACATTAATTCGGGACAGCATGGTTCCTTGGAGTGTTTTTTTTTTTTTTCTGTACTTGCAATGAAATAATATCTAAAATGAATATATTATTTTTATTATAGTAACATTCGTTTGATGCTATTTGAATGTAGGGGAAAAAAAAGGTCAGGGCTTCTCAGTTTAAATTACCTGAAGGAGCATTTGAGTTGTGCCAAGAACCAACAGAATTTCCAAAGTATAATGAACAATTTGAATGACATATTGGGATTTGAATGTTCAATACACTTTATTCTTAGAAGCAGTTAAAAATAAAGTTTGTTTAAAACAGAAAGAAGAAAAGCAGCACATCTAAAAAACACACAGCCTAAAAGAATTCCCTAGAAGGAGAAATCTAAGGCATGCTTTTCAAAAGCAGGCCTGAAGAATGATTAAACGAAGATTGAAATCTAAGAGAAGGTATGGATAGGGCAAGAAGAGTATTGGGGGCAAGAAGGAGAAATTATTTTGTTTTATCACATTTCTACGGGGAAAAAATCCAACAAAATACATACCGGGTTACTTGAAATTTGTTATTTTTTGTGACGTTTCAGTTGACTTTTTTATTTTGCGTTCTCGGTTGTCTCACATTCCTGAGCAACTGTATAGAAGAGATTCTACTAAAAACTCTTCTTTGAAACTGTACTTTTTAATCCTGTACACCTCCTACCTCTTCAGCACAAGTAATATTAACTAACAGAAAATAGTCAAGTAATGTCAAGAAGTCAAGAAAAACAAAATCCACAAGTTTTTCTAAGGGCAAAATCAAAACCTTTAGAACAGAAGGATGGTTGTGACACTGTCATCTTCTACATCATCTCAGCTATCAGACAAATATATCGGACATCTGCTTTTTCAACTAAGCCCCTCCCTAGCAAGCAAAGTGTAGTGCAAGCACAGTAGCCTCCTATATTTCGATATTTGTGGGGTTTAGGTAGACATAGTGCTAATATTAAGGCTCCTAAAGCTTTCATGATTATTTTTTGAGTATGTTAAAAACCTTGAAAGCAAACACTAATCAATGGAGTTGAATACTTTTTGAGAGTTGGCTCAGGAAAGATGGAGCCTACATTAAACAGAACAATGAAAATCAGGCTTTTTAACATTTGACGTAAAGCAGTTAGGAAATGTTTAACAACTACAGCTGTTCCATGATTTAGAGGAACCATTTTAACAGCAGTCTAAACACAGGATCCAAAAGGGACATTTTTCTATCTGCATGAAGGATTAATCTGTCTGATCTATCGAAGAATCCCAGAAGCAGCCTGCAATAACCACACTATTGCTCCTGAACAAAAGGGTACCACACTCTTCAAAGTCTGATATGAGGTAGCTGATCAGAACTGAATATACAAAAGAAGCACAGTGTTGTTTATAGCCCCACATCATTACAAGATGCTAGTGATGGACTTTTCTGTAACCATAACACACCATTACTGTCAAAAAATTACAGCTGAGTCAACAGTGATCCTGCAGTTCATTCGTGGACTCCTGCATTTACAGCAGACAGATTTTAAAAAAAAAAACAGTTTCATATAACGAAAAAACGAAAATTCATGTCAATCAAGATAACTAATATATTTTCTTCTGTATTTGCCATTCATTTGGAAGTAACCAGGAGCGGCTTTCAGTTCTATGTGTATATGAACTTCAATGTATTTCCACCAACAACAATATGAGAGTAATATTTAAGGCATTGTTGTTATGTATCTTTCAGCTCAGTTTGAAAGGTAAAGAGCATATCCAGCCATTCTTACAGGTATCAAAACAACTTTGATCAGTTACATAAAAAGCAGCTACAGCAACAACTCCTGGATTTTGTATACCAATAATAACAGTAATAATGTCAATTATACCTGCAAACACCCCTGAGCACTGGATCAAGCCCAATGCTTTATTTTATCAAATCTTTCATCTTCATTATTGGATAAATATGTCAAATGCATTAAAAGTATCACAAGTGTACTGGAGATCACCACAGACCTCCAGCTACGGGATGAAAAGCAAACCATAGGTGTCATGTGTATAACCACTGAGAAAACTGATATCAGCCATGTTACCCAAACCACAAAGCTTTAGTCAACAGCTTCAAACTGACTGTGCAGTGTGGTTCTCATGAACACAAAACAGATCATATAAAAGGAGAAGGCACTTCTATTCCTTAGCCACTTTTGTTACAAACCACTTTTTCATAAAATGCATTGAGGTAGGAATTTTCAGTTCAAATCTCTGGTGTTGAAATTTCAACTGGGAATCCAAGGACTTTTTAACATGTCTGAGATCACAAAGCACCCTAGACATACTGGTCCAGTTTGAAGGTTAGATTTTGATTCCAAAGGTGCTGTGTGACATATTTTCTCAATAAGCTGCACAATGTTATTTCTAGCCATATTCCAAGACAGCATGATAAACCTACTCTGGTACAGAGAGTGGGTCACCTTGACCTGATTCATCTCCTATTTCATTATAATGCTAAGTAAAAAAGGAGCACTAACACCTCCTCTCAAGATGAGTGAAGCTATTTACCAAATTGCTTATATAAATCTATTATTGCATTGTCTCAGAAAGCCTAAGGAACTAAGAAGTCCTGAAACAGAGAGTGAAAGGTCGCCTTGCAATTTGAATTCTGTTTTCTCATGCTTGAGCATTACTCTACAGACTAAAATTCTGATTTTCCCTCTTTATTTACAGAATAGATCAATTGAAAATGACTAAACAACAGGTTCATGCCATGCCCAGAAGCTAAAGAAACTCAAATTTCTGCACTAAACAAATGAAACAAGTTCCAAAATCAAAATACTCTCACACCAAATTCCTCTCCCTCTTTAGAGAAAACTTTAGTTGCCTAAACCATGGCAGGAAGATCTGACACAGACTCATGAGTACAGAATTTCCAGACTATTTAGTACTTAGAGTAATAAAAATATCTTACGGTCAAAGTTTTATAGCATCTTCTATATACATTTTGTCAAACAATTTGTGATATAGGTAAGGATTATAAGGAAGCAGCAAGGGTACGTGCTCTGCCTGTTCTGTTCACAGCAGAGGAAAGCTTTGCTTCCTCTTCAAAGCTTGCCTACACAGCACTGCTCAGCTCCCATTTCGCTTTTGTGGCGCAGGGAAGAATTCCCTTTTGCTGGAATTCCCTTTTACTGATCACTGTTTACCCATTAGCTTAGCTAAGTTAAAAACTGCTACTGACCTTGTGGTACGTATTTTTTGTGTCTGCAGTTAAGAACTGAATTGCTCAGGAAGCATAAATGGAGAAACCATAACTTCTATTACCCTCCTTTCCAGCAACAAAGAATGACAGAAAGCTGTCAGCTGAGAGACTAAACTTGGCATTTTTTCAATCTTATTTGTTGTTAAAAGGAGCCATTACGATTCAGCAAAGAACTTCAAAACAGAACTTCGAGTAAAAGAGTTGCTAGATTTTGATAAAAAAAGCAGTGTTTAGTTCCATCTCAGCCCAAGGCTAAAAAGTTCAGATACTGGTATGATGGGATCCATTAAGCTGTTTCCAAGGTAAACTACCAACAGATTTTTAGAAGCAACCAAGTTTAGCAAATATGTCCCTTTTGGTTTTGATTCTAAAAGACAACTGAGTACCAATATTGGAATACCAGACAAAAGGCTTATCCTGAAGGGATTTCCATGGAAATTTTTTCCTCTTTGTCCATCTTCAGACAATAGGATGGGGAATTTGTGATGGATTTATGGCTGATGATATTTACCTCTTTGAGACAGCCCATAAAGTTGTTACTGACTGGTGACCCTGGGAGGTCTGCTGTGCTAGGACTGCCTCCAACATAGAAAAAGTCATCAGAGCCCAGCATGGTGTAGTCTTCTTGCGTGTATCCCGTTGTGGTCAGAATTCCATCCACTGATATTGTCACCTAGATAACAAAGCACAGGGAAAGGACACGCTATACTCAGACCTACATACTGGAGTCCTGGGATATGCCTGGTTTTGAGACCTAAGG